>JAMPIV010009878.1:0-54721 GCA_024509875.1 Oreohelix idahoensis
CCCCCCCCCTCTTGAAAAAAAAATGGGGTTGATTATTATTTAAATTTACAAAAAAAACTTGATAGCTTAAACCCGATAATTTTAATAGTTGATGCCCAGCGGGTATAGTACCCGGGGCTATCTTTATTACTTCCCTATTATATTTAATTACTTAAAGCTTTTAATTTTAGTGTTGATGTCTGTAAGGCTATCCCCCCTTTTTTTTTAGGTTGTTATTAACGTAGCGTGTTTATAACTGTGCCAAGTGTTCTAAAAATAAAGGCCCTAATTTAGTTTATTTATTTCCTGTTATATTATTATTTTTAGGTACCCATCTGTACGTTTGCAATGTATATTATTTGTGGCATTAGTAAAACAAATTAACTATAATTACTTCTCCCGAAAATGGTAGCCGTTTTTATATTTTGTAATTTTCGCAGAATTTTTTGGATTTTCTCTTTCAATTTTGGTCCATGTTTCTTTTTTGAGGTCCCTTGAGGATTAAAAATAGAAGTTAATTCCGTTAAATTTTAATTTTTATTCCACTACCGTTAATTGGAAAATAAGGTAAATCAGACCTATTACCCCCATTTACCTATTCCCATTAATGCTAGATTTTTGGGAATATTTAGTTTGGATTCGCCTAAAGCGCGGTCCAAAACTCTGTGAAAAAAAAATAAACCTCTAAGTTATTTTTAAAAAGACGTCCTTTGTTGTTGGAAGGAATATCTATCGTATCATCGGCGAAGTTAGGCCAAACAATTTTCTTTCAACCCCTGCACCGGGGACGAAAGTCCCTGTGATATTTGTGTCCTTGTCTTATTCATTTCCAACACAGGTTCTAGAAACGTTATTTACATATAACAATAGGCCGGGACAGAGGGCAACCTTGTGCTAACACTTTCTCGTTTAATTTGAATGTTTCGGTTAAAACTGTGATTCAATCTAATATTTTACTTTCAGGTTTTTTATATAGGATTTTTAATCCATGGATCTCAAAGTATTTCCCACTATATTATTAGCTTTAAGAACATTTATGTAGGAAGGGCATGTGATACTATATCAAATGCCCTTTTCCTGGTCTAAAAGATAATATGGGCACTCTGGCACAGCCGTATATGGTGTGTATGTAATCAGGTCTCTAATGAAATGTGTGTGTCTGCTAATGTTTCTACCATGCACACTAACATTGTTGATCTGAATGTATTATTGCGTGCATTTGTGGACTCTTAAGCTTCAGAGTTAATGCCTTGGCTAGCCAAATTTTATAATATCAACATTTAAAAGGGAGATAGGCCTAAAATTCCTTAATTGACTTTTTGTCATTTACTGTCTTTATGGGGATCTCAGGGTAATCATATGACTGATTTTCAAACTATTAACTACGGGTGTTCCCCATTTTTGAAAAGCCTCTTCTTCCGAACACTTTAATTAAGATAGGGGGCACTAACTAATGGGAAGAAAAAACCTGTATAAATTTCTGCTGTTAGCCCATCAGGCCCAGGTGTGCTTTATCTTTTGAGAAAATGTTGTAGTACTGAAGTGCCCCCTTTGCATAATTATCTAAAAGTTAGGGGTTTTGGTCTAGTCTTTTCACTTTCCTCATCACTTAACGTTTTGGTGTATTGTATGATAAACTTTGTGTTGTTATATTTAGCGTCAGTTTCTTCCTAGTATATAGTTTGTTTTTTGTAGTATTGGAATAAAAAAGCGTGACTAATTGTTGGTGTTGTATGTTTGTTGGTTGCTGTCCCGTTCATATCTGTTATTTCATGAATCTGTCTACTGCGTTGGATATTTTGCTCTACTGCTAAATATTGCCTACTAGGGATTTCCTGCGTTATAGCGTGTAATTTTGTCCTAAAGTAATGCTCCCTGGTAGGTATGACTGTCTATATTGATCTAAACATAACTCTTCTAAAATTTGGATGTGAGGGTTCGTGTTGTCTAAACTTTTGATTTTTTAAACTAATTGCATACTTCTTCTAAAATCCCCTCCTCTTTTTTTAAAACTTCTTGTGAATAAGTGTAGCCAAAATCTGCGTTCTATCTCTAATTGTGTTTTTTAACATATCCCAATATTGTGCAATGTTATTATTGGGAATGTCTTGTGCGTAACCTTGTATCAATTGTGTTATTTGTTCTGTGTAGTAAGTGTTTTTAAGTAGGCTGGAGCTAAATTTCCAATGTGGGGGTCTCTTTACTTGTTTCTGCGTGTGTCCCGTCCTTAAAGATGTATAAACTGCGTGATGATCTGTGAATTTAAGAGTGTTTTTTATATTGGTATATTTTGTGTATGTTATAGTCACTAGTGAGTGTAAATTTCTATCTAATCTTGAAGCTAGTCTAAAAATGTGGGTTCGCCTTGTCATAATATGTAAAAGATTCGTTTGTTTGGTTTCTACTTTTCTGTATGTATGAAAGGTCATGTTCGTCTAACATAGCCTGAACTTGTCGTACAAGTAAAGACTACTTTTCTCGTGTCTGCGCTCTCGTGAAGCCTCCAGACCGGTCAGGTCGGATAGAATACAATTAAAATAATCCCCCCCCTAAAATTTTTTTTGTCCCCTTATAATTTTCCGTTAGGATGTCGTGTAAACCTTCATAAAACTTAAGTCTGTCAATTTTCGTCGCTGGGCCGTAAATATTAATGAGTGTGTGTGTGTCATGTTTGTTGTGCTTGTTTTGTATTTGAATTATAACAATTCTGCCACACAATTGTCTGTTCTATAATGTACTGTCTCCCAATCTTCATTGATTTGTAGAGTGGCTACACCGCTACCATGACTGGTGCCCAAGGCGAACCAGCCATGTTTAAGTCCTAACCTAGATACCATCTGACCGGCATGATAGTCAGAAAAAATTCCCGTTTGTTGCAAAAACAGAAAATCAGGTTTATCTTCTTTTAATAAGTTTGATTACATGGTCCAGCTTATTTCTCAAACCGTTGATGTTGAGAGATATTATCACTAGACTACATGTCGGAGTGGTAGGCTGAGGTTGGCCACTCCCTATAACCTGTCTACATGGCAAAGTGGCAGAGTGGCCACTTGCCATATCTACACTATTTGACAAAACGGGGCCTTGCGAACCGTCTGTCTTTTTTGGGTTACAAAGCTGAGCAGTGTTCTGAGGCTGGCTACTCGCTACAGGTGGGTTACTCAATAAAACGCTAGTTGGTAATTTATCATAAGTTTTAAAGACTGTAGTGGGCAAAGTGATAATCCGGTCATTTATTGCACATGGTTTGCACAGCATAGCGGTGCCTTTCGGCTGACCGCTTTCTGTCGTAACTAGGTCACTCGACACATTCATGTTTGCATTTCTTGTCGAGGGGGTGCATAGGGGCTGACCTGTTGACCTAGTTACATGACTAATTGACGGAATAGTGACCTGGGGCTGACTATCCGTTCCGCACTGATAATTTAGGCTGGACGCAGATGAAACTGCATCGCCTAACATTTCCACCCCAGTAAGGGGGGGGAGGAGTTGACTGTTTAAATGAAACTGTGCGCATGTTAAAGTGTGTGTATTGTGGACAAGCTAACTATCAAAAAAACTATTTACATAAACACTATTTACATAAACACAACTCTTAATAATACATTTTAACACCACTCTTAAACTATGGGTGTTGGCACACTTTACTGTAATAAGATACATTTTTTTATTTTTTATTTTTATGGACAGTTTCACTTGGGTCCACTTGAGGGGGCACATCTTCCCACGCACTGGTAGTCTATCTTTCAAGCTTCTAACAGGCTCAAAGGGGAGGGTAGCTTCGGGGTGCAGCTCAGGCGTGCCTTCACCTGCACCATTCGTCCTCACTCGTCTCACCTGCTTGAAGTCTGGAAGTAACTTCTTGCACTGGGCCCCAGTGCCGGGAAGAAAGACTTGTAGGTGTAGGCTCATTAGTCACTCACATCTTCAAACTCTTGCCCATCTATGTACAGGGTGGTCATCGACTCCATGGCCTCGTCTTCAGTCATGGTCGCCCAGTTACCGTTTATACTGTCTTGTGTTAGAAGTGCCCCTGGCACTTCCGGATCCGATCTAAAGGCCCCCGACACAAATGACTGAGTTGGTGATTTGTCAGGGCTATTTGGCTGGGATCTTCGTTCGTCAACAACAGGTGTCAACGCTGCCTCCTCATGACAGGACTCTTCTGCAGTCACCTTGGGTGATGGGGGGAGATCCTCTTTGCTCGGTGAGCGCTTGCTTGGAGAAGTACTATTATTTCGTTTCACCTCTTTGGGTTTAACAGGCCCTGTTGTCTGGCGCAAAAGTCTTTTCCTATTCTTCTCTCCCTTCCTAGAGAGCACATCTATAAAGTCAACTTCCTTACTTGTATCTGCTTCAGGGCTCTCTGCAGTGTGGCACTCAAGTGCATCGCTCTCTGACACGAGGAACTCACTCCTCCTGTTCTGCTCAGCCGGCGTTTTGTTCCCGACTGCCTCTTCTTCTTTGGTCTGTTTGGCCTTAGTTGGGGCCGCCCGCCTTCTTGGGCACTGGCTAACCCAGTGTGTGTCCAGTCCGCAAATAGTGCATTGGGTTCGTCTACCGGGTAGAGACACCCATACCTTCAGTATTTTCTCTTCTGCGGCCTTAAGGTGCACAAAGTGCGGTATTTGATGTTCTGTTGGCCGGTATAAAAAGAGCCATTTATCCTGGGCATTTTTTATTCTGCTCACCTCCACATCTTTGTCGCCCGACACTTCGGCCGCTATTCTCCTCACCGCTTCTGGCTTTATAGTGGGGGGCATCCAGTTCAGTGTCCCTTTGGACTTCTCTTTATCCAGATGCTCTATATAGATGCTCATCTGGGGGTTGGTCCACTCGAACCTCTTGCCATGCAGGCCTTGGTAATGTTTTATTTGTGCCGCCGCTGTCAGAGTGGCGTACCATCTGTAGGGCCCCTCAAAACGATACAAGGTGGCTATGCCACTCATTCCGACGCCAGCCGGTCCTGCCATAATACTCGATATCAGGGAGTAAGATGCCCTGTTGGCCTGCGGCCCAGTAATGGTAATAACCAGTGTTCCTGGCCTATGGAGCATACCTCCTTCTAGATCTTCTTCTGCATTGATCATGATCACAGGCACAAAAGGTGCGGACATTCTTATATCTCTTTTCTTGGTACTGAAACCAAATTAAGCACGAAAAAAAAGTCACAAAGGCTAGCTTAAGCCGAAGCCTAAACTAAACCACCACAAAAGTCCAGAAAAAAACACCAAAGTCCAAGAATGGAAATCACAAGACGCAGTCTTTTTTTTTTTTTTTTTTTTTAAATACCTTTATTCAGGTCGATATAACAATGTTATTTACAAATGTTTTACAAATATCACATGATAATGAAACCCCCCCCTCCCCCCCCCCCCCCCCCCTCCCCCCCCCCCCCCAAAACCAAAAAAAAAAAAAAAAAAAAAAACCCAACCTCGCCCCCCCACCCACCCTTCCCTCCCCCAATCTAACATTGCAACAAGTCAATAGCAAAACAATATACCAAAAATAAAAAAATATAACCTAACGAAGATAAAACCCCCCCCCCCCCCCCAATATATTACAAGTCAATATACGAAAACAGTTGAACATGGATGATGAAATGATTAATGGTACATCAACAAAGGGGTGGTGACCCCCTACCATGGAATGATTAATGAGGACATATGTTACGGAGTATTTACATTGCATGATGTTTATAGACACAACGTATTTACAAAGCTACTTGCTTTGTGTAACGACCGAAGGGTCAAAAAAAGGTTATTACATATTTATTTGTACAACAACAAAAGAGTTTCAAATCTGTTCTGTTATGTTTTGTGTCATGCGTTCGTATATTTGTGTAAATATTGTACTGTCATAATGTCCATTGTCGTATACCGCTCTGTTCCTACATGTCCATACAAGGTACCTAAAGTCAGCTAACAATGTCAGTAGCTTGAGTTCTATTCGTCTCGTCATTTGTGGTAACGTGTTCATCGTGACTGCTCTATATAAATTAAGTGTCTGTTGTGAGTGTGGGGCTATTATTTTCCTTAACTTGTTTAAAGTGGGGGCCACTGTCTTACATGTGTAAAACAAGTGGTCTTCTGTCTCTGTAATGTTGTCACTGCATAATTTACATTTGGGTGCCGGTTTGTTTGCTTTTGATAGTGATTTGTTTGAAATCGGTGTTAAACTATGTAGTAGTCTGAAGGTGACTTCTTTTGCTTGTGGTTTAATGTTTATTGCGTGAATGTTTGTAAAACTCTGTGTGTAATCAGTTATAAAGAGGTTGTACCCTCTTCGTGTGTTTATAGGTGCTTCCTGTGTTGCAACTAGAAGTTTGTATATAAGTTTGGTGTCTTGTTTTATTAAGTGTTTGTTCCCCTCTAAATTTTTCAGACATATTGCATAAAAAGGAGGTGGTGTCCCAAAAAAATGGGGTTGATTATTATTTAATTTACAAAAACTTGATAGCCTTAACCCAATATAATAGTGTGCCAGCGGGTATAGACCCGGGCTCTTTATTACTTCCCCTATATATTTAATTCTTAAAGCTTTAATTTTAGTGTTGATGTCTTGTAAGGCTATCCCCCCTTTATTTTTAGGTTGTATTAACGTAGTGTGTTTAATACTGTGCCAAGTGTTCCTAAAAATAAAGGCCCTAATTAGTTTATTTATTTCCTTTATAATCTTTTTAGGTACCATCTGTACGTTTGCTATGTATATTATTTGTGGCATAATAAAACAATTAACTATAATACTTCTTCCGAAAATGGTAGCCGTTTTATATTTGTAAATTTCTAACATATTTTGGATTTTCTCTATCAATTTTGTCCATGTTTCTTTATTGGGGTCTTGAGGATTAAAAGAGAAGTTAATTCCGTAAATTTTAATTTTATTCACTACCGTTAATTGGAAAGGGAAATCTGACCTATTACCCCATTTACCTATTCCCATTATGCTAGATTTTTGAATATTTAGTTTGGATTCGCTAGCGCGTCCAAACTCCGTGAAAACCTCTAAGATATATTTTTAATAGAATCCTTTGTTGTTGGAAGGAATATCGTATCATCGGCGTAGGCCAACAATTTTCTTTCCCCTGCACCGGGGACGAAAGTCCCCGTGATATTTGTGTCTTGTCTTATTCTTTCCAACACAGGTTCTAACGTTATTACATATAACAAGGGCGACAGAGGGCAACCTTGTCTAACACTTCGCGTTAATTTGAATGTTTCAGTTAAACTGTGATTAATCAATATTTTACTTTCAGGTTTTTTATATAGGATTTTTATCCATGATCTAAAGTATTTCCCTATATTATTAGCTTTAAGACATTTATGTAGGAAGGCATGTGATACTCTATCAAATGCCTTTTCCTGGTCTAAAGATAATATGGCACTCTGGCACTGTCTATCATGTGTGTATGTAATCAGGTCTCTAATGAAATGTGTGTGTCTGCTAATGTTTCTACCATGCACACTACATTGTTGATCTGAATGTATTATTGCGTGCATTTGTGGCTTAAGCTTCAGAGTTAATGCCTTGGCTAGAATTTTATAATCAACATTTAAAAGGGAGATAGGCCTAAAATTCTTAATTGACTTTTTGTCATTACTGTCTTTAGGGATCAGGGTAATATATGACTGATTTAAACTATCCGGGAGTTCCCCTTTTTGAAAAGCCTCTTCGAACACTTTAATTAAGATAGGGCCTAAACATAGGAAGAAAAACCTGTAAAATTCTGCTGTTAGCCCATCAGGCCCAGGTGCTTTATCTTTTTGAAAAGTACTAAGTGCCCCTTGCAAATTATCTAAAGTTAGGGGTTGGTCTAGTCTTTCACTTTCCTCATCACTTAAGCGTTTTGTGTATTGTAGAAACTTGTGTTGTATATTTGCGTCAGTTTCTTCCCTAGTATATAGTTTTTTTGTAGTATTGGAAGAAAGCGTGACTAATGTTGGTGTTATCTGTTTGTTGCTGTCCGTTCATATCTGTTATTTCATGAATCTGTCTACTGCGTTGGATGTTTTGCTCTACTGCTAAATATTGCCTACTAGGGATTTCCTGCGTTATAGCGTGTAATTTTGTCCTAAGTAATGCTCCCTGGTAGGTATACTGTCTATATTGATCTAAACACTCTTCTAAAAATTTGGATGTGAGGGTTCGTGTTGTCTAAACTTTTGGTTAAACTAATTGCTTCTTCTAAAATCCCCTCCTCTTTTTTAAACTTCTTGTGAATAAGTGTAGCCAAAATCTGCGTTCTATCTCTAATTGTGTTTTTTAACATATCCCAATATTGTGCAATGTTATTATTGGGAATGTCTTGTGCGTAACCTTGTATCAATTGTGTTATTTGTTCTGTGTAGTAAGTGTTTTTAAGTAGGCTGTTGTTAAATTTCCAATGTGGGGATCTCTTTACTTGTTTATGCGTGTGTCCCGTACTTAAAGATGTATAAACTGCGTGATGATCTGTGAATTTAAGAGTGTTTTTATATGGTATATTTTGTGTATGTTATAGTCACTAGTGATGTAAATTCTATCTAATCTTGAAGCTAGTCTAAAATGTGGGTTCGCCTTGTCATAATATGTAAAGGTTCGTTTGTTTGGTTCTACTTTTCTGTATATGTCTGAAAGGTCATGTTCATCTAACATAGCCTGAACTTGTCGTACAAGTAAAGACTTTTCTCGTGTCTGCGCTCTCGTGAAGCCTCCAGACCGGTCAAGGTCGGATAGAATACAATTAAAATCCCCCCCCCTAAAATTTTTTTTGTCCCCTTATAATTTTCCGTTAGGATGTCGTGTAAACCTTCATAAAACTTAAGTCTGTCAATTTTCGTCGCTGGGCCGTAAATATTAATGAGTGTGTGTATGTCATGTTTGTTGTGCTTGTTTTGTATTTGAATTATAACAATTCTGCCACACTTGTCTGTTCTATAATGTACTGTCTCCCAATCTTCATTGATTTGTAGAGTGGCTACACCGCTACCATGACTGGTGCCCAAGGCGAACCAGCCATGTTTAAGTCCTAACCTAGATACCATCTGACCGGCATGATAGTCAGAAAAAATTCCCGTTTGTTGCAAAAACAGAAAATCAGGTTTATCTCTTTTAATAAGTTTGATTACATGGTCCAGCTTATTTCTCAAACCGTTGATGTTGAGAGATATTATCACTAGACTGCATGTCGGAGTGGTAGGCTGAGGTTGGCCACTCCCTATAACCTGTCTACATGGCAAAGTGGCAGAGTGGCCACTTGCCATATCTACACTATTTGACAAAACGGGGCCTTGCGAACCGTCTGTCTTTTTTGGGTTACAAAGCTGAGCAGTGGTCTGAGGCTGGCTACTCGCTACAGGTGAGTTACTCAATAAAACGCTAGTTGGTAATTTATCATAAGTTTTAAAGACTGTAGTGGGCAAAGTGATAATCTGGTCATTTATTGCACATGGTTTGCACAGCATAGCGGTGCCTTTCGGCTGACCGCTTTCTGTCGTAACTAGGTCACTCGACACATTCATGTTTGCATTTCTTGTCGAGGGGGTGCATAGGGGCTGACCTGTTGACCTAGTTACATGACTAATTGACGGAATAGTGACCTGGGGCTGACTATCCGTTCCGCACTGATAATTTAGGCTGGACGCAGATGAAACTGCATCGCCTAACATTTCCACCCCAGTAAGGGGGGGGGGGGGAGGAGTTGACTGTTTAAATGAAACTGTGCGCATGTTAAAGTGTGTGTATTGTGGACAAGCTAACTATCAAAAAACTATTTACATAAACACTATTTACATAAACACAACTCTTAATAATACATTTTAACACCACTCTTAAACTATGGGTGTTGGCACACTTTACTGTAATAAGATTTTATTTTTATTTTTTTATTTTTATGGACAGTTTCACTTGGGTCCACTTGAGGGGGGCACATCTTCCCACGCACTGGTAGTCTATCTTTCAAGCTTCTAACAGGCTCAAAGGGGAGGGTAGCTTCGGGGTGCAGCTCAGGCGTGCCTTCACCTGCACCATTCGTCCTCACTCGTCTCACCTGCTTGAAGTCTGGAAGTAACTTCTTGCACTGGGCCCCAGTGCCGGGAAGAAAGACTTGTAGGTGTAGGCTCATTAGTCACTCACATCTTCAAACTCTTGCCCATCTATGTACAGGGTGGTCATCGACTCCATGGCCTCGTCTTCAGTCATGGTCGCCCAGTTACCGTTTATACTGTCTTGTGTTAGAAGTGCCCCTGGCACTTCCGGATCCGATCTAAAGGCCCCCGACACAAATGACTGAGTTGGTGATTTGTCAGGGCTATTTGGCTGGGATCTTCGTTCGTCAACAACAGGTGTCAACGCTGCCTCCTCATGACAGGACTCTTCTGCAGTCACCTTGGGTGATGGGGGGAGATCCTCTTTGCTCGGTGAGCGCTTGCTTGGAGAAGTACTATTATTTCGTTTCACCTCTTTGGGTTTAACAGGCCCTGTTGTCTGGCGCAAAAGTCTTTTCCTATTCTTCTCTCCCTTCCTAGAGAATAATAATAATAATAATAATAAATTCTTTATGCGCCAAACACGGCGCATAAGGCAGAAACCAGTGCTCTCCAGGTTGTTCGTTGTGACGCCACTCCTCTTAGCTCTTGCACATTATTTAGGCCCAACGTTCTTCCTTCTCTTATTATTGTTCTTCTGAGTGTTTCTTTTGGTCTTCCTTTTTTCCGCTTACCCTCAGGAACCCAAGTGAGCGCCTGTAGTGGTATTCTGTTGTTTTGCATTCGTAGGACATGACCGATATATGACCATCGTCTTTTCCTTATATAGTCGGAGACATATTTCTGCCTAGAGTCTTCTCTTCCTAGAGAGCACATCTATAAAGTCAACTTCCTTACTTGTATCTGCTTCAGGGCTCTCTGCAGTGTGGCACTCAAGTGCATCGCTCTCTGACGCGAGGAACTCACTCCTCCTGTTCTGCTCAGCCGGCGTTTTGTTCCCGACTGCCTCTTCTTCTTTGGTCTGTTTGGCCTTAGTTGGGGCCGCCCGCCTTCTTGGGCACTGGCTAACCCAGTGTGTGTCCAGTCCGCAAATAGTGCATTGGGTTCGTCTACCGGGTAGAGACACCCATACCTTCAGTATTTTATCTTCTGCGGCCTTAAGGTGCACAAAGTGCGGTATTTGATGTTCTGTTGGCCGGTATAAAAAAAGCCATTTATCCTGGGCATTTTTAATTCTGCTCACCTCCACATCTTTGTCGCCCGACACTTCGGCCGCTATTCTCCTCACCGCTTCTGGCTTTATAGTGGGGGGCATCCAGTTCAGTGTCCCTTTGGACTTCTCTTTATCCAGATGCTCTATATAGATGCTCATCTGGGGGTTGGTCCACTCGAACCTCTTGCCATGCAGGCCTTGGTAATGTTTTATTTGTGCCGCCGCTGTCAGAGTGGCGTACCATCTGTAGGGCCCCTCAAAACGATACAAGGTGGCTATGCCACTCATTCCGACGCCAGCCGGTCCTGCCATAATACTAGATATCAGGGAGTAGGATGCCCTATTGGCCTGCGGCCCAGTAATAGTAATAACCAGTGTCCCTGGCCTATGGAGCATACCTCCTTCTAGATCTTCTTCTGCATTGATCATGATCACAGGCACAAAAGGTGCGGACATTCTTATATTTCTTTTCTTGGTACTGAAACCAAATTAAGCACGAAAAAAAAAAGTCACAAAGGCTAGCTTAAGCCGAAGCCTAAACTAAACCACCACAAAAGTCCAGAAAAAAAAACACCAAAGTCCGAGAATGAAAATCACAAGACGCAGGTCGCGTCTGCTCGCTACTTAGACCATTTCTAAACTGCCCGAGCTGGGCGGAACAACAAACGAAAACCAAGTCGAGACATGCGCAGAGCGACAATCTCTGAGTCGCCGTTCACAATAAGACGATTCTAAGAACATTCGAGATAAAAGTCTTACACAGTCGCGCCTTTTATGGTCATGAACAGAAGCGTTAAGAAAGGTTTCAGGCATCTACAACAGTTGACTGATACTACCAAATAAGGAGATATGGTCACGCTTCGTTCAAGAAATTATAGACCGAACGTGTCTCTATACAAGAGAAGGCAAACTCCTAAAAAATTGTAGTCTCGATAACTCGGATTATGTCCCTTTGACTGTAAAAAACATAATACACACTTCAGTCAAAAAAATGATCATACATACGAAAAATGATCATACAAAGGCTTTGAAAAAAGTAATTATTTGTGCGTAACAAGTCACCAATATGGAACTGATGACAAGAACCAGACAAGTGCCAGTGGAACAAGAGATGAGAAGAAGACGATGGATAGGACACGTATTGAGGAAACCTGTTGATAGCATTACTAGTCAGTCCTTGTTCTGGAATCCCCAGGGAAAGAGAGGCAGAGGTAGACCAAAAAACACATGGAGAAGACAACCATAGACAGAAGTAAAAAAAATGATGAGGAAAACTTGGAAAGAGCTTGAGCTGATGGCACATGATAGCAGGACTTGGCATGTGTTTGTTGAAGGCTTATGCTCCTTGGGGAGCTAAAAGCTATTGATTGATTGATTTGCTATCTTGTCTGCCAACTCGAGATTGACAAGACGCCCGTGTTGTTTGAAGTGATTTGAAAAAAAATAAAATAAACCGCTGACACTAACCTTAACCCTATCCCTTTCTCGCGCTTTAAAAAACGTGAAAATATGAAGGCCTTACATTTAAAAAACAAACGACAACAATCAAAATAGGCACTTACAGATTATTACTGTCTTCGCACCTTCAGTTATGGGACGTGTATACCATTTCTATTCCTTGTAAGGAAGCTCGACACATAGTGCTAAATGCTATTGTGGATCCCAGCAAAACATATTTTATTACCACTCAAGGGAGTACGTGCGACTTCTCTATCGCGGTTTGGGCGACATAATGGCTAGCGCACATTAATATGTAATATATAATCAGTGTATGATCTACTGAAACTGTTGGGGTTGAGGGGACAGTCAAGAAAAAGGGCAATTAATAATAAGAGGCTCAGCGAAACTGCGGAAAAAGCATCATGCTGGCTGTGGAACAACCGCATCGGGCTATGGAACTCAGGACAGTAACTTGTTTTCAACATAGGGGTCACTTTCACAATTGCCTCCAGGTGGTAGAAAATAGGAGTGAATTTAAAAGCTGCAACCAAGGTGAAGCAGGTTCAATTCTCTGCACTAGACAACAGGAGGCTGACACTTTGGAGTCATGACCTAAGTGGGCCCGCCCCCCTTAGAGTGTAAAGGAGATTAAGGAGCCGAAACACTTGATCGACAGGGGACCACTTCTGATGATCAGATTGCCTCCTGCTGTTTCGCTCTGTATAGAGTTTCCTATCGTGTGATTCATGGTTCTGCGTAAAATCAAAATAAAATTAGGGAACTTGATTGTTAAAAAAAATAAACTTTTTGGCGTGCGCCAGGTTACCTATTTCCATTTTATTTTGATTTTTGTCCATCGTATTTCTTATCGTGGCCGCAGTCCATTCACTTATTTGTACCCTTCCATTTAAGTATGACATGAAAGTTTCCTTCCTACCTTTGCCTTTAAGTTCATCTGTAATAACGCCCCGGGGAGCTATGAGGAAGTGGGGGAATTAAAACAAACTGAGATGCCAGTAGGCATTACCACCTTGCCACACTCAGACCTTTCATCCATCACTGTCTTTTCCGTGGCACAAATCTCCACGGACTTCCGGAATTTGATTATCGCTCTACCTGAACGCTTCTGATCCTGGGAGGGTTGCACCTTTGTCTTGGAGACCGGAGCAGTGGTTATTAAACACGGTGCCCCCTGCTGGCAGAATTAATTGCTTATAGTAGGGGAATTTTTCCCCCGATTAGATTAGGGAAACTCTGTGGATTCAGGGAAGGCGAAGAAAGAATGGATAAAAAGGGGGATGACCGTAGGTTTTGTTTCTGAGGTAAATTCGTTTGCTTGACACGTGTTAGTTCTCAGCATCAGTTGTTTGCTATGGTTTGTGTTGCTGGTGTAGCAGATGTTACTGATGGCGTCATTGTCCAGTCCGCCTGGCACAATGTTCGCCTAGTATATATATATATATATATATATATATATATATATATATATATATATATATATATATATATATATATATATATATATATATATATATATATACGAGGGGCGTTCAGAAAGTAATGCACCACATCGTTTTTCTCAGCTAATAATGAAGATGGAATCATGAAATTTTGCACACTTCAAATATGGCATGTGCCAATTGTGTGCACCAAATTGCACCGCAACCGGTCAAATAACACGGCTGCCCTAAACCGTTGAAATGGAGCTTGTTAGCAACTTGCGTTATAAACAGCGAATTGTGATAGAATTTCTCGTTGTAGAGAAAGAAACTGTTGTGAATATTCACCAGCGTCTATGTGATGTGTATGGAAGTTTTGCAGTCGACAGGAGTACAGTCAGTCGCTGGGTTCAGAGAATCAAAGAATCAGGAAGTGGAGATACGGAGCTGCTTGATCGGCCGCGCTGTGGTCGTCCTGCCACAGCCACCAACGCAAAAATGTTGAAATGCGCTGAGGGCATTATTCTTACTGATAGGCGAATCACTACTCAACAATTGGCCTTACAGCTGTCAGTCAGCATTAGTAGTGCAAATGCAGTTATAAAAACTCTCGGATTTTCTAAGGTTTGCGCAAGATGGGTTCCTCGAAGTCTCACAAATGACCACCGATTCCAAAGGAAAGCAATTTCTTATGAATTGTTGGAGCGTTTCAATGCTGATGGAGAGAACTTTTTGGCTAAGATCGTTACAGGTGACGAAACCTGGGCACATCATTTTGAACCTGAGACAAAAAGACAGTCAATGGAGTGGCATCATCCG
Organism: Oreohelix idahoensis; assembly: GCA_024509875.1. Lineage (NCBI taxonomy): Eukaryota > Metazoa > Mollusca > Gastropoda > Stylommatophora > Oreohelicidae > Oreohelix > Oreohelix idahoensis. The sequence continues at coordinate 14,856 of JAMPIV010009878.1, forward strand.
CAATCACCAAGAAGAAAGAAATTCAAGACAATTCCTTCAGCTGGAAAGGTCATGATCACTGTCTTTTGGGACATTGAAGGTGTGATTCTTGTGGACGTTATGCCAAGAGGAGAGACAATCAATTCGCAAGCTTACATTAAGACATTGAAAAAACTCAATCAACGTTTTCGCAGAGTTCGGCCGCACAAGAATCCAACAGACCTGCTTCTCCTTCACGACAATGCGCGCCCTCACACAAGTCTGGCAACACGGGAAGCAATCACCAAATTGGGTTGGACTGGACTACCCCATGCACCCAATAGTCCTGATTTGGCACCCTCTGATTTTCATCTATTTGGTCCACTTAAAGATTCACTCCGTGGGACAAGGTTTGAAGATGATGAAGGAGTGATTCATGCAGCGAAGAAATGGCTACATGATCAAGACAAAATCTGGTACGTGCTAGGAATACATGCACTTGTTTCGCGCTGGCATAAAGCCGTACAAGTTGATGGGGATTATGTTGAATAATACCTATGTTTACATGACATATCCATGTATATTGTGTATAAATTTCATGCTTTTTGAATAAACAGCTCCTGAGAAAAACGATGTGGTGCATTACTTTCTGAACACCCCTCGTATATATATATATATATATATATATATATATATATATATATATATGTATATATATATATATATATATATATATATATATATATATATATATATATATATATATATATATACAGTACTTTGCAAAAAAATGGCAGTCATATTGCTCAGCTAAATAAGCTAAAATCTAATTAAATATGCATGTTCTGCCCCAAATTTGCACTCCATTGAAGTGAGCAAACACTACCAAAAGTTAAAAAAAAATTAGCGTAGAGTAAAGTCCCTTGATTATAGAGCAGACGACAATTTCTAATGCTAGTGGCAGAAAATGGATACAAAGACAAAGTGTATGTTAATTTCACAGCTTTGGAATGAAGGAAATCAAACATGTTCCAACATTTCTAAAACCTTGAACATTCCTGAGCGGACTGTCTACAGAGTTGTGAGTAAATTAAAAGCAGGTAATGGAATCGAGCGAAAAGAAGGTAGTGGGAGGCCAAGAATTTTGGACACAAAGGACCATCGGCGTCTCGCCCAAATAGTTCGGGCTGCGCCAATGAAGAGTGTAGAAAACATACGGCAGCGCATGATCGAGTTGGGAAACCCAGAGGTATCTAATGCTACTGTCAACCGGGAGCTACACAGGATGAATTACACAAAAAAGCGGGTAATTTCGTCACCATTGCTCACAGAGACTCACAAACAGATGCGCTTGAACTGGTGCCACGAAAACAAAAATTTGTCATGGGACAATGTGATTTTTTCAGATGAATGTTCTGTTTGGTCTTATCCTGCTCGAATAAATATTTTGACGAAAGACTCTGTAAAGCCTGTGTACCAGCGACCGAAACATACCCAGCAATTCCATCTTTGGCGAGGGGTGTCAGCAAGAGGTGCCACCCCACTGTGTGTTTTCACAGGAATTCTCACTAAAGAAAGGTACATCGACATACTAGAGGGACACCTTCTGCCATTTATGCAGGTCATGTACCCCGATGGGTGCACATTTCAACATGACAATGAACCAAAGCATACAGCTCATACCACCAAAGCATGGCTGTAGAGAAGAATGTGATAGTGCTGAAGTGGCCCAGCAACAGTCCCGACCTAAACCCAATTGAAAACGTTTAGGCACTACTCAAGAATCATATAAAAAAGAGTGGACTCAGAGACGTTGAACAATTGAAGAAGGAAGCTGAAAAATACTGGGACAGTCTGACTCACAATTACCTACAAACACTTGTGGGAAGTATGCCTCGCCGCATTCAGGCTTGCCTTGCTGGAGAAGGCAACATTATATTGTACTGAAACCACTGTTAATAGATAAGGGAGATACCGATCTTCCTCTGGACATACAGTTTTTATTATTATTTGATTCTATGAGTGTGCTGCGTTGCGAAAATATGACTGCCATTTTTTTTGCAAAGTACTGCACGAAGTGGACATTTGTAGGAGGAGCATGATGACGTCACAGCTGACGTAATAAGCACATACCAATGTACAAGTGTGTAAGTGTTCATTCTCCTAGTATTCATTGTTTGTGCTGCAGACCGTTAAAATAATGGCCGGTGTGATACGGAATTCGTCCAAGGTCGATCAGCCAGCGATGATCCAGTTCCTAACAGCCGACATTCATCGCCGAATGAAAGCAGTGTATGGTGACAAAAGTGTGTCTAAGACTACAGTGAAAGACTGGGCACGAATGTTTAGAGAAGGACGTCAGTTAACGAAGATCTTCCACGGATAGGTCAGGTGCATATTGTTGCGACAGAAGAAGCCATCGTCATAAGGAAGAACGCATGGGGTTACACTAAACTCAAAGCTATATGGAGTTAAAGAGGAACTCCAAACAACAGTCGAATTCATCATGAGAACTCGTCTGACGGTGTAATCATCAAAGATGCGATCGCAAGAAGAAGAAGAAGAAGCATGGGGTGGAGTTTAAACCACCTGCTGCGTTACGAAGAGGAGGGTGATGCATTTCTGTTGCACATAGTGGCTCGCGATGAGTCGTGGTGCCACCACTTTGAGCCGTGCAGCAAAACAGCGAGCATGCAATGGAAACATCCCGGATCACCATAACCCAAAAAATTCAAGTCACAGATTTCCGCCAGCAAGGTTATGCTGACCGCATTTTTTGACCATGAAGGGCTTCTATTGGTTGACTTTAAAGAGCCTGGCTTGAACATCAATGCCATCCGCTACAAAGACACACTAGACAACCTGCATACAACCATCAAGAATAAACGACACGGCATGCTTTCGCGTGGTGTGATTCTGTTGCACGACAATGCTCGTCCACATGTTGCGAACATTGTGCAGGAAGCGTTAGCAAGGAAAAGGTGGGAAGTTCTGCCACACCCAGCCTACAGCCCCGATCTGTCACCATGTGACTTTCATTTGTTCGGACCCTTAAAAAAATCTCTAAAGGGACAACGATTCGACTCCGATGCAGACGTCAGGGCCTCGGTGGCCAAATGGTCCATGACTACATGAAGGGAACAGTCCAGTATGCTGGAAGCACATCACAGCCCTTTGACACACGAAGTGGCGTTAAACAAGGCTGCGTTCTGGCTCCAACCCTCTTTGGGATCTTCTTTGCCTGACTCTTGAAACATGCTTTCAGAGATGCAACTGAAGGAATATGCCTTCACACTAGGTCAGATGGCCGTCTGTTTAATCTTTCAAGGCTGAAGGCAAAAACAAAAATCAGAAGGGTCTCTATAAGAGACTTGTTGTTTGCTGATGACGCTGCAGTCGCCACTTAAAGCCAACAGGAGCTTCAGAGCTTGATGAAACGCTTCACCCAAGCATGCAAGGACTTTGGCCTTACTATAAGTCTAAAGAAAACAAATGTGCTTAGTCAGGATGTGGGTGCTGCACCAGTTATCACTATCGATAACTATGAATTAGTAGTGGTGCACCACTTCACATATCTGTGGTCTACCATCAATGGCAAACTCTCACTGGACACATAAATTGACAGTCGCTTTGGCAAAACTGCAGCTACCATTACCCGCCTCACATCGCGTGTTTGCGGAAACTCCAAACTCACAACGAAGACCAAAGCCGCGGTATATAACGCCAGCGTCACCAGCACACTTCTCTATGCAACGAGACATGGACATCCTATGCTAAGCAAGAAAGAATGATCAATACCTTCCATCTAAAGTGTCTACGCCACATCCTCGGCATTTCATGGAAAGATAAAGTGACAAATATCGAGGTGTTGTCACACGCTGGCCTTCAAAGCATGTATACACTGCTTAGACAATGCAGATTACGCTGGCTTGGCCATGTCCGCTGTGGTAAGATGGGATGTTATAAATATTTATAGGGGACTTATTGTACTGACTGAGATCAGCTGTGAAGGTATCTATATCTAATAAGAGTAGTGTATTATAGATAACCTTACTTACTGCCACATATGTATACCTCAGTCAGAATTATTCTGGAATAGTGTGATGACTACGTTATATGTCTAGGGTATGTGTATGATGAAGTGTAAGTCATAACAACAACAGACAGATAAACAATTTAATTTATTCCACCACACTTGACAACACTGTGACACTCACATACATATAACACTCTAAGAGGATATCTTAAAGGAGTCACTGATAACTTTTCAAATAACAATATGTATTCAGTGCTGTCATGAATGTATATGTGTCCTGATTCAGATACAAAGGGAACCAGGAATCACAATCAATTTTAATTACAAGTTATATGTACAGAATTTATTAATATGATTCTTGTAGTGACATATATTATTAATGGTATCCTATGTGTGTCAGTTGTGTAGTGGTAATATGAGGTTGTAAAGTTTCTTTTCTTCTTTCCACTCGCACACTCTGTAAAGTGTCAGTCTGTATGCTCTGTAAGGAAGAGTGGTGTGTTGTTGAGATCAGGCATGCTCCAGTCTACCCAGCTGTAAATGGGTAACTCACCCTAGTCCTGAGGTAGGGAAGGCAAAGGCTCCAGGGGAAGCAGGCCCTAAACTTGGTCACTCCAACCGACGCAGGATGGTGTATGTATGAAGTAGAAGTGTAGAGTGTGATTACCGCGAATGGTGTACTGTTCGTGTGCTGACCAATATAACCACTCATACACTTGTGTCTACAAGGCACCAATGTAGACTGCTGGAATCTTTGTTTACTCAATTTATTCAGACGTACACACTGGGACATACGAGTACATCATGGTATGTTGACATATCAATTTGTAGGTATACATAGCAGATCTGAAGTCATGACACATTCAGAAATAATGGGCAGTACATCAAAAGTTCAATTGTCATGATACATTATGGCCGCATCCCCCTATCTGACTAAACGCGTCAGTGAAGGCAGATCGGTAAATAACTAAAGTTACTTGACGTCCATAGTTTGTAGTATATATTATGAAACCACGAAAGAGGGGGTTTCTAGCAAGATTGAGATCTCCCTGTCACTGTCCGATAATAGGATAAATAATCTGTTCTCTTGGCAGTGATCAAAACATATGATGACCGAAATCTAACATGGCTGCCTCCCTGAGTTGTCGTTCACTCATTCATAGGAAGGAGAATATAAGCCAGAGTTAATTTATAATGGGTATATAAATGATTTCATAAATGTTTCCATACAGCTCTACGGTGATCAGGTTAATTCACGTAGCCATAACCGCTGTAGGAAAGTCTGTCATCTTCGTCGATACAAAAACACGACCCTAGCGATACGAAGCACAATGTTCCATCTAGGTCGAATCGACATGAGATCATCAAAATAGGGTCTGGCAATACATGGAGTCCGAATTATACATTGTACCGTACCTTAGGAGAATCTCTAACATAAACTATAGTAGAGATACCATCTCCTTTAGAAGAAAACCACTTCATGAATCATATTTCCTTAAGAATCTACCAGCCCTTTGGAAAGTGCGTACCCGCCATTATCACGGTACATCGGAACTCATCACGACTTGTCAAGACAACTCATACTTCCGCTAGACCGGAATAACAAGAATCTAGTCCCGCCTACCCATCCAAAATATACAATATAGGACTGATTCTACTTGTACTAATAATATGTAATACATATGAATTCAGGCCATAAACATAATAAGCAAATTAATCTATTTTCTGGCCCTAAAAATAAGTACAAATATAAGAGCAATATCCTTGCGCCGGATCAATATCAAGAACGATTACTCCTATAATCAAAAGTGTGAATCAAACATGGATTATCTCGCTTTCCCCATAGACAGCATTTTCATACACACATGAATGAATGTCTATATTTTTTCCATATTAAATAGCCATATCGATTTTTGTAATATGTGTGTCAAAATATGCACGCAACAGATTACCACACCCCTCGGGGAAAAAAAATGGTACATTTTTTTTTGAAATACATCTAGGAGCAACATACAATAGGCTCACTACGCACCAATACAATGCGCAGATGATAAGCATAAGTTTTATGACCTTAGAGAAAGTACTTCTCTAAGTATAAATATTTCCAGAGAGGTGTCACCAACGCATACTACAATATTAGCAATGACACAATTTCCACATTAGTTTATACATAAATTTCATCTAAGATATCTTAACATCATGATCATCAAAGACGAAAAACATTGAAAGATCAGCGGTGAATAAATATCAATGAACCGCTAAGTAGTGTTACAATCAATATATGATATATTACATATGTGTACACATTTCAACATAGAAACAACTGTATCAAAGTTGTATAACAGTTATGAATCATGTGGGCATCTAGACAAAATATCTGCCATCACATTTTCTGACCCACGGATGGCTCGCACCGAAAAATGAAATGGCTGTAGAGCAATCGCGTATCGCGTTGATCTCGCGCTCTTCAGATTTTTACTCTGAATAGCCGTAAGAGCTTTCTGGTCAGTTTCCACAATGAAATGCGCGCCCAGAAGAAATCTTTGCAGTTTAAGGATTGACCAAACCATAGCCAATAATTCACGGTCTAGGACCGAGTAATTCTTCTCTGCGGCATTTAATTTCCGAGAAATATACATCACAGGATGCAGAGTTCCAGAGTACTCTTGCATTAGTGCAGCTCCAATCCCGGTGGATGAAGCGTCACTACGAAGAATAAATGTCTTATCCTTAGAAGGCAATACTAGGATAGGTGAAGTAGAAAACATAGTTTTAACCTTATCCAAAGAGGATTGACATTCTTGAGTCCAATGGACTACATTAGGAGACCCTTTCTTTAGCAAGGAAGAAAGAGGTGACATAATGGAGGACAGATTCGGGATGAATCGTCCATAAAATTGTATTAGACCTAAGAGACTTCGTACTTGCTTTTTAGTCTTAGGAATAGAAATGTTAAGTATCTTACTTGTATTATGGTCTTCTGTTTTTAGGAACCCATGACCAACACGGTGTCCTAAGAAAGATATTTTGCTAAAACCAATACATGCTTTTGATGGTTTCGCTGTCAGGTTATGCTCGCGTAAGATAGACAATAGTTCATTTATACCATTATAGTGATCGTTCCAAGTATCGTTGAAAAGACAGATGTCATCAAGATACGCAATGACATCTGAGCGATGAGATAGGATTCGACGCATCATGCGTACAAATGTTGCAGGGGCGTTCATAAGACCAAAAGGCATGAAATTCCATTGGAATAGACCCCTAGGCGTCGAAAAAGCAGTAAACGGTTTGGCGTGTTCGGATAGTGGAACTTGCCAATATCCCTTAGACAAATCGAGTTTAGTAAAGAAGTGAGAATTCGATAGTCTCGTAAGTAGCTCTTCTAGTAAAGGCATAGGTTCCGCATCAAATTTAGTCATTTGATTCAATTTGCGATAATCCACGCAAAGACGTATGTTATTGTCTTTTTTCCGTACTATAACCATCGGCGAAGAATATGCTGATGTGGATGGTTCAATAATTTTTAACTCTATCATCTCATCTAACTCTTTCTCTACCTGTGCTTGAAAATGTATCGGGATAGGATACGGTCTGACTCTTATAGGACTATGGTCAGTAAGAATAATGTCATGTTGAATGACATCAGTTTGACCAGGAATGTCAGTAAGGACATCCTGAAATTGTTCTAACATAGTAGAAACTTGTTTCTGCTCTCCTGGAGATAATTCTGGAGAAATTGCAACATCTTTCCATGATTCATTAGAGTGAAGAGGAATCATTGGAAAAGGTAAATTTACATCCGAGAAACTCGTTTCCTCATCCTGTATTATTGACAGAGATGAGTACTGTCCATGTTGGACTGGAAAATCGTCCGTTGCCTGGAAAACAGGTTGTAAATAATCAGGACGTTCATGGAATTCCGTGAGCATGTTGATGTGGAAGGTTTTACGCTTCCCGTCAATATCGACGATATAGTCAACATCGGAAACTTTTGATATTATATCGTACGGACCTTTCCAAGAAATGAGAAGTCTATTTTCCCTACAAGGTAGCAAGACAAATGCTTTGTCACCTGGACAAAGTTGTCGCAAACATCTCTTTTTATTGGCAAATTCCCTTGCCTTCTGTTTCGCAAATTCAGAAGAAGCAGTTGCCAATTTGCATGCTTCAATAATCTTGTGTCTAAGTGCGATGACATATTCATAAGAGGATTTTGTGTCATCGACAATATTATCAGCAGTTATAAGATCATGAAGTAAGGACATAGGACCTCGCGGTTTCGCGCCAAAGACAAGTTCAAAGGGAGAAAATCCTGTATGTTCGTTGGCGACCTCTCTATATGCAAAGAGAGCCGCAGGTAAAACCCTATCCCAATCCTGAGGATGATCTTCTGTTATCTTACCTAGTAGGTTTTTCAGAGTTCTATTCAAACGTTCCACCATCCCATTGGACATAGGATGATAAATACTACACAGCGATCTCTCTATCTTCAGAGTCGACATTACTTGAGACATGGTATCCGATATGAGTTGGGTACCATGGTCGGATAATATTTCTGCTGGAAACCCCAGACGAGAAAATATTAACCAAAGAGCATCTGCGACATCAGCAGTAGTTATGCTCTTTAGAGGAACAGCCTCCGGCCAATGTGTGCACATATCAACACACGTCAAAATAAATTAGTGTCCTCTAGCAGACTTTATCTTAAATGGACCAATGATGTCTATCGCCATTTTTTGAAATGGCCGAATGGGAATGTCTGCAGCCTGAATAGGTGCATCATGGCGTGGACCTCTGGATTTAATCTCTTGACATACTTTACAAGATCGACAATAGATTCGTATGTCCTTATTCACAGCAGGCCAAAAGAAAGATTGAAGAACTCTAGCTTTAGTACGGGAAAAACCCATATGTCCAGCACACTGCGAATCATGAGCGTGCTGTAAGATTTTAACTCTCATATTTTTTAGGCACAAGGATTTGAGAATGAATGGACTTAGCGGAGTCTTGTACCATACGTACAAGTACGCCATTCTTCATCGTAATCCAAGATTTACGATTTGTATCCTTATTCGGATCACCTTTTTTTTTCCAGAGTAAAGAATTTCTTTAGAGTAGGATCATTTTCCTGCTGTTTGATAAAGGAATCGTGGGAAATCTCCAAGGGATCATCTTGGATCTGCGCATCATTATCTTCAGAATGTGAAGATTGTGGCATATTAAGAGCTTGAGCCCTAGTGATTACTGCATTAGCAGATTGCATATTAACATTTTCCCAATTAGAAATTTGCTGTGGAGTGCATTCTTTCACTCCATGAATGCGACCGATGATAAGATCAGCGATCGGATTCGGCAAGAGACATGCTTGCACCTCTCCTGTAAAGAAAGGCGTAGCAATATTGATAATGGCAGTGGAGTACTTCTCCAATGTGCCACCAAATGTTACACATTTGACTATATTGCCTGTAGCTCGAGAAGGATTTACGAGTGATTGCCTCACTCCAATGGTAGTGCACCCCGAATCGAAAAGAATTTATACCGGAGTACCATCTATTAGGCCCCTATTAAAGACAAGAGCACCCCTTCCATTATGCGCAATTGACGCATGGAGAGCGGGAAGCGGGTGACCGCAGCTTAAAGTAGAAACTGTGGTTGGATCGAATAATGTTTTGCATTGCGAACACTCAGATGCTCTAGCAAAATCGAAAGCGGAATTTGCTACACTGTTGGAGTCTTTTTTATCATTATTCTGATTATCGGTGTCGTGGAACTCCTGTTGTGCAGAGTTAGCCTGGTAATAAGATTTACCATGTCTTTTGTATTGTGATCTACCTCGGTTACAATTGTCTCTATAATTATTATTGCCTCTGTTATAACCCCTATTTGGGTTTGAATCATAATATTCATGATCATAATCATCATGCTCGTTATATTGAGTATCCCTGTAATATTGGTTTTTTTTGTCTCCATGAAGCACTTGGGTAGTTCCTATAGCTACTCCCTTTCCGAGAATTTCTAACATTATGGGTACCCCTCGCGTGTCGAGGACTATCAGCCCGATTCCAGTTCTTCAAAGAAGAACTCTGATTTGAGCGGTTATCTTGGTTTTGATACTTATTCCAATTAACCTTTTTATCAAATTTATTTTTAGCTCCTTGGAATTTGTGTGAGTAATTCTGATTATATTCTGTTGCCGAAGCAACTGGCATACTCTCTTTAATGTTAGAGTTACTAAGAATCATGTCAGGGTGTGCCGTGGCATACTGGTCACAATATTCTTCCATTTGCTTTATTGTACCAGGTTTACGCTCATGTAAGAACTCTAGGAATGATTTATTTACAGAAGACATGACCTTGTCTCTTAGCAATAAATCCGTAAGACCATCAAATGTTTTCTCTGTTTTGGATAATTCAATCCATCGTGAAAGTGTAATTCGTGCTTTTGAGATGAAATCTGAGAATTCTACACCTACCTCAGGTCTCATTGTTTTAAACAAAAGACGATAACCTTCTTCCGACAGCTGATATCTCTTTATCAAAGCTGCCCTAACAGCATCATAATTATCTTTGTCGGCCTCTTCAACAAAATATAACTTACTCAGAGACTCCCCTTTTAGATTTTCAGACAACTGATTCACATACTGTGATTTGTCAACATTATGAGATCGACAAGCCCGTTCAAATCTAGAAAGCCAAAATGTTATGTCATCACTGGTAGGGTTAAACGCTGGTACCTTGACCTTGTACACAAAGGGTTTACCATTACCACCAGATGCCTGATTAACATTACTCATACATGTCAATTTTAATTTCTCTAATTCAAACTCATGTTCTCTTATTGCTTTTCTCTCTTCAGCTTCTCTATCTAATTTTTTTTGTTCTGCAGCAGCAGCAGCTTCTAATTTTTTCTGTTCTGCAGCAGCATCTAATTTTTTCTGTTCTGCCTCAAATCTCCTTTCCTCCACTTGCATCTGCAATTTCTTAAGTTCAGCAGCAGTATCAGCTTCTTTTTCTAATCTTTTTTCTTCAGCTAGAGCTTTCCTTTCTTCTGCAGCAACTTTTTTTTCTTCTATTTGAAGTTTTCTCTCCTCAGCCGCAGCTTTTTTTTCCTCAGCAGCAGCTTTTCTTTCTTCAACAGCAGCAGCAGTTTTTTTCTCTTCTGCAGCTAATGCTTTGTCATATTGAGCAACAGCCCATTGTTCTAAGTCTTTTCCAGTCTTATCAAGAGATTTTCCTTGTGCAATAAAATAATCTAATGTAGACATATTGTCTTCTTAAATCAGAAACCTGAAAAAGTAAATAAATTACCCTATTTCACTTTAATGGGAGACAAGTCTATACCATAGACTTAGTCTTAGTCCAAACTTGTATGGTTTATAATAACCAATGATAACTTGAGTACCTGTGGACAACAATAACTGTATCTCAAATACTGTGGGGACAAGCCTTACAAAGGTCCTGTATACCTCAATGTAATCAAAGATCACTTGAGTACCTGTGGAAAAAATATTTCCCTTTACCAATCACTTTGGGAGACAAGCCTTACAAAGGTCTTGTACAATTTGTTTTATAACAATAACAATCATAAAGTACTGATCTGTACTATACTATCAGTGTATACCACTATAACTCCTATGTCATATGTCAACTAAAGACATTACAAAGGACAAACAAGAAAAGACAATATGAACACATTTGCAGAGATCAAATTAAATTAAATAGGAGAAATGAAAAAAATGATCACAGAAACCGTGATGATAACTGCCATAATATAACAAGACAAATAACGCCACAGTGTATAAACATAAGGGTGTAAAAAACTGAAATGAAAGGAAAGATGAGACCTACAATTATACAAACAAATCAAACAAAACTAAGGAACACAAAATTATTAACAAAAACAACGAAGAAAAGAACACCTCATCACAACTAACAGAAATAGCAGCAAATTGTTGCTAACAAATTTCCAATTAAGAAAATGTGTACCTATAGAATACTAGTACCAGACCAATGTCACTCGGCATACCTTGTACTAGTCACACAGAACATAAACTAATTTAATACATAACAAATAACATGTAAGCATAAATAGCATATAGCATACAATATAATTTATGTCATGAATGAAATGTGTTGCAGGTATAGTGTTGTAAAGCAGGCACAGTTTATTTTAATACTAATAACTTGCCACTTTATTCAGTAATAGATTTAATTTTAAACTATTACACTGTCAATTTTTCTCTGTTGAGCATATGAAGATCCAACGATGAACTATGCACTTTATGTTCAACAACACTGTGATTCATCTGTACGTTGAGAAATGTCAACAATACTGCTCCAGATATTTTCTACACTTGATACCACTGTCCTGTGTAATACTGTCTGTACAGCGAAAAACTGTCAACAAGCGCTGACCTAGATACAGCATCCTATCGGTAATACAGGTCAAGCTGACATCGACTGTATAGCTGTCCTACTGGTGTTGATGTGGTCAAACAAATGTTCTTTCAGCTGTAAACTGTGATTCTCAACACAAAACTGCGTAAGCTGGACCCAGGAATCTGGCCCGCCACTGTAAAGTTTCTTTTCTTCTTTCCACTCGCACACTCTGTAAAGTGTCAGTCTGTATGCTCTGTAAGGAAGAGTGGTGTGTTGTTGAGATCAGGCATGCTCCAGTCTACCCAGCTGTAAATGGGTAACTCACCCTAGTCCTGAGTTAGGGAAGGCAAAGGCTCCAGGGGAAGCAGGCCCTAAACTTGGTCACTCCAACCGACGCAGGATGGTGTATGTATGAAGTAGAAGTGTAGAGTGTGATTACCGCGAATGGTGTACTGTTCGTGTGCTGACCAATATAACCACTCATACACTTGTGTCTACAAGGCACCAATGTAGACTGCTGGAATCTTTGTTTACTCAATTTATTCAGACGTACACACTGGGACATACGAGTACATCATGGTATGTTGACATATCAATTTGTAGGTATACATAGCAGATCTGAAGTCATGACACATTCAGAAATAATGGGCAGTACATCAAAAGTTCAATTGTCATGATACATTATGGCCGCATCCCCCTATCTGACTAAACGCGTCAGTGAAGGCAGATCGGTAAATAACTAAAGTTACTTGACGTCCATAGTTTGTAGTATATATTATGAAACCACGAAAGAGGGGGTTTCTAGCAAGATTGAGATCTCCCTGTCACTGTCCGATAATAGGATAAATAATCTGTTCTCTTGGCAGTGATCAAAACATATGATGACCGAAATCTAACATGGCTGCCTCCCTGAGTTGTCGTTCACTCATTCATAGGAAGGAGAATATAAGCCAGAGTTAATTTATAATGGGTATATAAATGATTTCATAAATGTTTCCATACAGCTCTACGGTGATCAGGTTAATTCACGTAGCCATAACCGCTGTAGGAAAGTCTGTCATCTTCGTCGATACAAAACACGACCCTAGCGATACGAAGCACAATGTTCCATCTAGGTCGAATCGAGATGAGATCATCAAAATAGGGTCTGGCAATACATGGAGTCCGAATTATACATTGTACCGTACCTTAGGAGAATCTCTAACATAAACTATAGTAGAGATACCATCTCCTTTAGAAGAAAACCACTTCATGAATCATATTTCCTTAAGAATCTACCAGCCCTTTGGAAAGTGCGTACCCGCCATTATCACGGTACATCGGAACTCATCACGACTTGTCAAGACAACTCATACTTCCGCTAGACCGGAATAACAAGAATCTAGTCCCGCCTACCCATCCAAAATATACAATATAGGACTGATTCTACTTGTACTAATAATATGTAATACATATGAATTCAGGCCATAAACATAATAAGCAAATTAATCTATTTTCTGGCCCTAAAAATAAGTACAAATATAAGAGCAATATCCTTGCGCCGGATCAATATCAAGAACGATTACTCCTATAATCAAAAGTGTGAATCAAACATGGATTATCTCGCTTTCCCCATAGACAGCATTTTCATACACACATGGATGAATGTCTATATTTTTTCCATATTAAATAGCCATATCGATTTTTGTAATATGTGTGTCAAAATATGCACGCAACAGAGGTAATACTGGTTTTGTTTTGTTCAAGCTCTGTTGGTATTTGTCATCATGACTTCAATAGTTTGTTTCTATTGGAACTAGTATTGGAGATGTTCTCAGTTCCTGGTATTAAAACAATTAAATTCCCCTCTTAATTTTAGTTTATAATGTCATTTTAAGATGGGGGTACATAATGTTGAGCTCCATGGCCACACTCTCTTATCTTGCGTGATGACTGCAGTAAAAGACTCCTCTGCTTGATTACTTTAATGAGTTCTGGCGCCACCCCACTGGATGCTATATGGACCAAGGAGTATGCTGTCCACCTCTGGCTTCAGCAAAGCTCTGACCAGGTGATGCTCAATAACTTTAAGACCACGGTCCCTGAAACAAGAAGGTTGTACCTTCTACGTCAGAACTAATTTATACTCAATTTCTACACTGAGCACAATACATCACAAACATTGAGTTCAGAGCGTTAGGCCAACTGTCAGCTTCATCTGAAATACTTTATACCAGTATTTCCCTCCCTAATGGTTACTACGCCTCTGCAATTCCAGCATTATTTCTTTCTAGTTAATAATCTAGGTGTCAGTGTACTGTTTGGCCATTCCATGCAGTTTTACTTTCCTCCGACACCTTCTGTTCAGGCTGGAGCACTATAGGCTTTACATCATGTTCGCTACTGAACCACACATATATACAGACATAAATTATCAATTTACATTCAATTTTCATTAAAAAATATTGAATATTTCAAGCTTACCACAATTCATGGAAATAATAATAAACAGTTTCGTTGACTGGCAATGAATATAGCACAACTCCGATCTGCCGATGTCCCAGGCTTTATTTTATAAAAAAATATACACTGGTGCTCAACGTACTGTTTCTTAGTAGGTTTATTACAAGATGTGGCAATGAACAGACGCTCTGAATTGAGTATATTCGCAGCTCTACCCAATCAAACCATGTCTACACATCTTTTCAAAAAAGTACCCCTTTCTCACGTTTCCCCTGACAACACAAGATAGTATTTATAGTCCGACCAATCGTGTTTAGTCTTTCATTTGTTGCGCTCCAATCAAATAGGAGTTAACATGGTAGGCTATTTCCGTAACGTAATGTTTCTTCAAACACGTTATAAAAAATTTTTATGAGCAGAAATGATTTCATGCTGTCAGGCACCCCCACTATTTTATTTTGGCCATAACTTGGTAATTCCTAGACTATTTGCGTAACGTTTTACATATTCTTTGTCAGCAAACCCTAAGGAACCCAAATATACGAATTTAAGGGAGCTAGGTGGCTGCGTTCAAAATGTGCATTTTCTACCACCTCCTGTTCACTTAATCCCCATGTGGTGTCTGGGTACTGTCATGTTTTCAAACGTAAACCCATCTAATGTCATCTTTCCCAATAAGCGTTTTTCAGGATTTTAAAACCTAACTCTGGTATGGGTAGTGAATTTTATCACTGTCGATTTGAAATAAAGTTAGTGCATGTGGCCTTACACGCGTGATGGCAGCAGTTGTATATCGCGCGACGCGTGTTTAGTGTTGCAGATGTCCCTGCTTTCTGCCTCTCCCTTCTCTCTATCCTTTAGTCCATCTGTCTTTTAGTTACACCGTGTATAAAATGGAATGAATGAAATATTAAATTTAGGTCATTGATCAGCTTGCGTATCTCAAGGTTTTTCCAAGAAATACAGTACACGTTTCATTGAAGAAAGCGTGCAGCGACACAGTAGGCTTTTACTATCAACGTGAAAGCGTTACAATTTGCAGACGAAGTAGAAAACAAGGGGGATTTCGAGTACAGTCATTGTGACAGCACTGTTCTTTACCATTCTTCTTTCCTTTTATTAAATTTATTTGTTAGGCTTTGCATTTACGTTTTAATTTATATATGGGGATTAGAATAATTCACGACATCCGCCGCATGGAAGATGGTCGCATCCCGAAAGATATCTTCAACGGACAACTGGCAGATGGCAAAAGAACAGTTTGGCGACCGCAGCTGAGATCCAAAGATGTGTGCAAGAGATACATGAGGGCACTGGACATAAATCCAGCAACGTGGGAGGATGAAGCTACTGATCGCACCAAGTGGCGATGCTATTTAATATTAGACAAACATAAAGGTATGTTTTCAGGCACTCGTAAGAAATAAAGAAGTAGAACACTTGGACAACATAAAAACAACAGACGTGAGTGGCTTACCCAGGGTTCGAACCCCGTACCTTCCGTACGACAACTCCGCCTAGCTATCAAGCGAAGCACACTGACCCCACGGCCAGCTAGGCATCCCCAAAAAAGGATGCTTTACTGACTATTTATCAGTATGAAACACAAGATAACACCGGAAGTATACAGTGGGCAACTCAGCCCCTTAATGACGCAATCACTTCTGTTGTTCCCCTATTAACAGTATGTGTCAGTCCAAACAAGACAAAGACCTTGATACTGGGTCCAGTAAATAGTAGAAGACTTAAGGACAGTAGTATAGAACAGAGGGTAGGTTTCTGGTATTGTATAAACATAAATAACACATAAGGAAGGGAAACCCGAGGCCTGTAAACAGTAAATTAATATTAGACAAACATAAAGGTATGTTTTCAGGCACTCGTAAGAAATAAAGAAGTAGAACACTTGGACAACAGAAAAACAACAGACGTGAGTGGCTTACCCAGGGTTCGAACCCCGTACCTTCCGTACGACAACTCCGCCTAGCTATCAAGCGAATCACACTGACCCCACGGCCAGCTAGGCATCCCCAAAAAAGGATGCTTTACTGGCTATTTATCAGTAAGAAACACAAGATAACACCGGAAGTATACAGTGGGCAACTCAGCCCCTTAATGACGCAATCACTTCTGTTGTTCCTCTATTAACAGTATGTGTCAGTCCAAACAAGACAAAGACCTTGATACTAGGTCCAGTAAATAGTAGAAGACTAAAGGACAATAGTATAGAACAGTGGGTAGGTTTCTGGTATTGTATGAACATAAATAACACATAAGGAAGGGAAACCCGAGGCCTGTAAACAGTAAATTAATATTAGATCAACAATAATACGTATCAAATCACAGCCTGTGCACATCAAAGCCTATTACACAGCTGTATCAAATAATGTATATATCTCCATGGATCCTCTATCAACAATAATACGTATCAAATCACAGCCTGTGCACATCAAAGCCTATTACACAGCTGTATCAAATAATGGACATTATATCTCCATGGATCCTCTATCAACAATAATACGTATCAAATCACAGCCTGTGCACATCAAAGCCTATTACACAGCTGTATCAAATAATGGACATTATATCTGCAGATAAATCACATATTAACCTAATGGATTCACACAAATATCCATTAGTAATTCTGGTACCAACATATTCCCAGGTACCATCTGTTGCGTGCATATTTTGACGCACATATTACAAAAATCGATATGGCTATTTTATATGGAAAAGATATAGACATTCATTCATTTGTGTATGAAAATGCTGTCTATGGGGAAGGCTAGATAATCCATAATTTTTTTACCCTTTTGATTATAGGAGTAATCGTTCTTGATATTAATTCGGCGCATGGATATGACCCCCATGTCCGTACCTATTTCTTAGGGCCAGAAAATAGATTAATTTGCTTATTATGTTTATGGCCTGAATTCATATGTATTACATATTTTTAGTACAAGTAGAATCAGTCCTATATTGTATATTTTGGATGGGTAGGCAGGACTATATTCTTGTTACACCGCTCTAGCGGAAGGAGGAGTTGTCTTGTCTAGTCGTGAGGAGTTCCGATGTACCGTGACAATGGCGGTTACGCATTTTTCCAGGGCTGGTATATTCTTCAGTAAAAATGATTTACGAAGTGGTTTTTCTTCTATAGGAGATTGTGTCTCTACTAGAGTTGTGTTAGAGACTCTCCTAATGTACGGTACCATGTATGATTCGGACTCCAGGTAATTCCAGTCCCTGTTTTGATGATCTCAGGTCGGTTAGGCCTAGCTGGAATTTTGTGCTTCGCAACGCTAGGGTCAAGTTTGTAACGACGGAGATGACGGGCTCCATACTGTAATTATGTCTACGTGAGGTAACTAGATTACGGTAGATCTGTATGGAGGAACTTTATGAAATTATGCATCTATATTGCAAAGTAACTTTGGCTTATATATATATCCTCCTGTGAGCGAGTGAGCGACAACTCCGGAAGGCGGCCATATTACATTCCTGTCATTGTATTTTTTAATCACTGTCCAAAGAACGGGGCATGTATCTTATTATTCGGACAGTGGCAAGGAGATCTCAATTTTGATAGAAACCCCTTATCGTGGTTTCACAATATGATAAACTGTGAACATAAAGCAACTTTAGTTACTTACCGATCCGCCTTCACTGACGCGCTTAGTCAGATAGGGGATGCGGCCATTATGTATCATGACATTGGAAGATATTGATGTACTACCTATTATTTATGAATGTGTCATGACATAGGATCTACTATGTATGCCTGCAAATTGATATGTCAACCTACCCATGATGTACTCGTTATGTCCCAGTGTGTGCGTCTCAATAAACTGTGTAAACAAAGATTCCAGCAATCTGCATTGGTGCCTTGTAGACACAAGTGAATGAGTGTTCAGATTGGTCAGAACACGAACAGTACACCATTCGCGTTAAACACACTCTACACTTCTACCCATATCTACACCATCCTGCGTCGGTTGAAGTGACCAAGTTTAGGGCCTGCTTCCCCTGGAGCCTTAGAGGGAAACTACTGTTTACAGCTGCCTTTGCCTTCCCTAACTTAGGACTAGGGTGAGTTACCCATTTACAGCTGGGTAGACTGGAGCATGCCTGATCTCAACAACTATGTACACATCTTTACAGATTGACACTTTACAGTATACCGTGAAAGAGACTTTACACCCTCCAAAAAAACATGGCCACTACACACTTTAACATGGCCACACCATTCTTCCCCGAACACCCTCTGGGGACTCAATGTCACTCAAAAATTTTTACCCAGAACCCCTCAGTCGAAACACCTGACCCGGGCAAGCTGGGCGAATATCGCTCACCTCAAAAAACTTAAACAAACTCATCTCACACGGGACACGCCGTGAGATGTTTGTAGCGATCAACACGCTATATTCTCGTCCATACGAGCAAACAATAGATTTATATTTTTAAATCAATTAACCAAGCGGGACAACCAAAATCCGGCTTGTATCTCCTAAATTCCTAACACTTAATTCCCTTGGACTAGGAGTGAGGTAATTCAGCCTGCAACAACATCAAATATGTACAATATAAGAATATGTTAAAAGTGCATATCATAAGTACATTTGATATCAACGAACCAACGTAAACATTTAAATCAGGGGCTCTCCACCTTATTTTGTGTGCCACGGACCCCTTTGATATCCCGGTGAAGGCTACGGCCCCTTCGATTGTCTGCTGAAAGCTACGGACCCCTTCTTAGAAAAAAAATTTACATAAATGCATAATTAATTTTATTTTAATTATTTTTTTTTTGTGTGCATTCAAATAATGCATTTTGTTACATAGAAAATTGGAGCCGTTGGCACAGGACAGAGAACTTGCATTATGTTTGTTAATAACCTTTTGTGTTTTTGGTGAACTAAAGGGTAATACATGACATGAATGATGTATATACAATATACCCACGCTTGTGCACTATAGATCAATCTGTGCTTATTTAAGTTTTAACGAGCAACAGAGACTGTTAGTTGTGGAATGGGCAGACGTTTTCCCTTTCAGGATATCAACCTTAAAACATTTAAACAGGAGAAAGGAAAAAAGCGAGGCATTTAAGAGAATTGAACTTGTTGACTCCAACAGCACATTCCCCCCTCCCCCCTTTATGCATCAAACGAAGGGCATTGTAAACCACTCGACTAATAGGCACCTTCTAGAAATAGGTTATACCACCAGGAATGAGCATAGAATTCACGCTGACCTTTCTAGAACCCAGTGTAATCCGGTGCCGAGTCACAAGAAACCTGTCGCTGCGAAGTGCAGTTTAACATCTGTTTCTGGGGTCTTGAGTTATTTGGTTGCGGCCGCTGGATGGCTGTTCATCGCATTGTTTATACGCTGCCTCAGGTTTGGTATGCAAGACGAGGGATAACTCCATTTGTACGGATATTTGTGACATTTAATATATGTTAGATTTTTTTCACAGCAAGGTTGGATAATATGCATGAAATATTCAGCTGATGAAGTCTTAATGTGAGGTAATAATTCTGTAAGCATGTCAGTTACACTGAGACACAGCCTTATCGTTAAGCACAGTTCAGCTACTGTACCATGAAGCTGGCGATAGCGCCGGAAATTTTATTTTTTACAAACAATTTTATAAATGTTCATTTTTTTACACGCGTTCACTAGTTTGCCAACAGTGATATCTGTGCTTTTTTTTTTAAAAATTGTCCTTACTAATTCTCTCTCTCTCCTCTCTCTCCTCTCTCTTCTCTCCTCTCTCTCTCTCTCTCTCTCTCTCTCTCTCTCTCTCTATGTAGGTTTAATGATGATGATAGTGTTTTTCAACATATTTTGTTTCATGGTGATACTTAGTTTGCATTTTTCAACAATACTTTATTTCATGTTTATAATTAGATACTGTGAATGTGAGTATGCTATTATTTTACCTTTATAACGTTGAATTCCTTGAATTGATGGGTAAAATGTATGTGAGAATAAATGAAACCAGTATAAAAGACGAGAGAAAGGAAGGGCAGAATGTCAGACGGGCCTGCGTGCCCAATTCTCAACCCTTTGAAAATAAAGTTCGTTCGTTCGTTCGTTCGTTCTCTCTCTCTCTCGTAAACCTTCAACTAGTGACGATAATTAAATCATTCCTGTCAGACAGAAAACATGTAGTTTCTTACAATAACTCTTGCTCAGACCCAACCGTAATAAATACCAGCGTTCTTCAGGGCTCTATTCTTGGGCCTCTACTTTTTGCCATATACATTAATGACCTTCCACTACACATCGAGCACGCATCTTCTTCTTCTTCTTCTTCCGTCCTTAGCCACCGACCGTCAAAGCAGTCAGTGGCCATTACGCCTAGTGGCGTCTTAGGGCAACAGCAGATAGGTTTTCTTTGCCACTGTTTCCCATCACGCCTATTGGCGTCTTTAGGGCAATGGCAAATCAATCCATCTGCTGTTGTTTCCGTAATCGAAGTGACTGGCAAACGGGTGATCAGCCCGTTGGTTCGAGCACGCATCCTGTGACCTATTTGCTGATGACTGTACTGTCTACACGAGTGATACAAGTTGCAACACACTCGAACTATCGTTACAAAAAGATACAGACAATCTGATTAAGTTGAACATCGGACATCGCATGCTAATTAATATAATTAAAACAAAGTGCATGTTAATATCAACTAGACAAAAAATTACAAAATTCAGAGAAAACAACACTTCAGATCTATATTGGTACCTCACCAATTGAAAACGTTAATGAACATAAAACTCTAGGAATAGTCGTTGACCAGCATCTAAATTGGAACTCACATGTTCATGCACTGACCAAGCAAACGGCACAGAAAGTGTACCAGTTAGCTAAAATCAAACATTTCCTAGATGATGATGCACGAAAATTGTTCTATATATCTCACATACAAAGAAACCTTGACTATTGCTCCACAATCTGGGATGGTTGTTCTATGTCCAACACAAAAAGACTCCATTCACTACTAAAGCGTGCAGTGCGTCTAGTTTCTGACAACTGCCAAACACAGTGTGTAGATCTATATAAAGATCTCAAAATACTGCCTCTAAGAAAGCGCTTTCTGTTCAACAAAGCTAAATTTGTTCACAAAATCCTGTCACCGAATGCTCCAACATATCTGTGGCCAATGTTCAAATACAGTGAAAGACGCAGTCAACGCCTTAACAAAATACAAGTGCCCAAGCCTAGGCTTGACTTATTCAAGAAAAGCTTAGCTTACTCTGCTGCTCATCTTTGGAACTATCTTCCACATTATCTAAAAGATAACAACCTCAGTCCCTGTTCATACAATCGTAAACTTTTCGAATACTTTATGAGTTCTGATTATCTGCCCCCCTAATGTGATTATTTTTCCGAACAAATGGTATAATATCGAGTGTAGGTTTAATGATGATGTTAGTGCTTTTCAACATATTTTGTTTCATGGTAATACTTAGTTTGTACTTTTCAACATATTTTATTTCATGTTTATAATTAGATACTGTGAATGTGAGTATGCTATTATTTTACCTTTACAACGTTGAATTCCTTGACATTGATGGGTAAAATGTATGTGAGAATAAATGAAATCTGTATAAAAGACGAGGAAAGGAAGGGCAAAATGTCAGACGGGCCTGCGTGCCCAATTCTCAACCATTTGAAAATAAAGTTCGTTAGTTGGATCGTTCTCTCTTCCCTTCTCATCTTTTTCCTCTTCTTCCCCACTCCACCATCCTTTAAAAAAAAAAAAAAAATCTTCTTTATCATTTATTATAATTATCTCACATTCTCTCGTGGCACAGGTGCGGGTTCGATTCACGGTGTCGACACGCGCCAGTCTACCCAGCTGTAAATGGGTACCTGAATTTGCTCTTGAGTTAGGGAAGGAAAGGCAGCAAGAAAGGGAACTGGCTACCCCATCTCTCAAAGCTGGACCTAGTAAAGTGAAGTCTCTAACACTTCACTCCCCTACGACCGTATCTGCTATCGGACTACCTTGACCTTATTTTGCCAGATCCATGCACAACATTACGTTAGTCCAGTTTTACTACACGCTTGAGGGAGCAGTAACTCTGTTCTTTCTTTGTCTCGCCAGGGACACCCGGGAACTATACGGGACACAATTTGTTACTGTTTTTAAAATAAGACTTTTGAAGATGACAACAATAACACATTGTACTGATTACACTGGACAAAAAATTTTGACTTTTTGTGTGTATCTGAGATTAAACCAAGTTACCTTTAGGTTGTTTCGGCTGCTGAATATGAATATGGCCGTTAAAACACCAGATTAGCTATAGTTTTTTTAAAATATCTATGAAACAAGTTTTACACATTTGCATATACATACCATATGATAATAATGCTCATAGCGGAAATGATTCACAGCGACGCCTTTTTGCCTGTCGCTTGTAATGAGTTTCTGGAGCATCGCTCACTAGGGTCCAACAATAGTCTGCTAGCATTGCTGCATTCCATTTCCCTTGGTACCGTTTTTTCGAGTGTAGTATTGTCCTGATGAAATCGTTCCCCATGCTCGTCACTGACAGCACCGCAGTTAGCAGGGAAGAAATCCAGATGAGAGTGTAAAAAGTGTAATTTCAAAGACATGTTGCACCCTAGTCTCTCGTAGCGCTGCAAGAGGGTTTCTACAAGCTCCTGGTAATTGTCAGCCTTATTGTTTCTTAGAAAGTTTGTGGCCACTTGCTGGAAAGCATTTCAAGCTAACTTTTCATCTCCTGTGAGGATATCAAAACGCTGATCTCGGAAGAGCTGACGTATCTGTGGACCGACAAATACACCTTCCTTGATTTTGGCCTCACTAAGTCTTGGAAATTTATCACGAAGGTATAAAAATCCTGCCCCATTTCGATCCATGGCCTTTACAAAATTCTTCATTAGTCCAAGTTTGATATGGAGAGCAGGAAGCAAGATCTTTTGGGATTCTACAAGTGGTTCGTTAAGTACATTCTTTTTCCCCGGTTCAAGTGATTGTCGTTGGGGGCCAATCCTTTTTCTTGTAGTGGGAAGTCCTGGCACGGCTGTCCCACAGACAGAGGAAACAGGAAAACTTTGTATAACCCTGCTGTAGCCGCATCAAGATGGCAGTGACCTTCATGTCACCACAGATCTGCCACTTATACTT
Organism: Oreohelix idahoensis; assembly: GCA_024509875.1. Classification (NCBI taxonomy): domain Eukaryota; kingdom Metazoa; phylum Mollusca; class Gastropoda; order Stylommatophora; family Oreohelicidae; genus Oreohelix; species Oreohelix idahoensis. Next base: position 38,837 of record JAMPIV010009878.1, read on the forward strand.
GTCATAGTTGATGGTGTGTAACAGTTGTATAATTTTGTTGTACGTTTCTTTCATGTCTGCATACCCGAGTGGAACAGATGGTAAAACGTTACCATTATGAAGCAGCACAGCTTTTAAGCTCAACTTGGAAGAATCAATGAACAGCCTCCAATCGTCGTCTTTGTAGTTGATGTGTAGTGCTGCCATCAGACCCACTATATCAACGCAAGCAATGTTATTTTGAAATATGGAAGCAGATCTTTTTGCCGAGCACGAAACACAGACACATGCACATTCTCTTCTAGAAGATCCCATTGCTGCAGTCTGGACACGAACAGCTCTGCTTTATTTTTTGGCAGTTCCAGATCTCTCACTAGATCATTCAATTCACTCTGGGTAATTTTATGTGGCTGTGCAGACTCTTCAATGGGCAAGAAATCAGGATTTCTTGATGTAGATGCTTTCACAGGTGACGGATGTCCACTGACCTTATTATCTTCTTCATCATCCAGAGTATAAGATTCTGGTTGGTCCTGAACAGGAAGTCCTTCCCCGTGAGGCACTGGCCGCATAGCAGAGGGAATATTCGGAGAGGCCACAGGCCGCTTTTTCTTCTTAGAAATACCATGTCCAATTGGAGGAGTCATGCAAAAGTAACAATCATTAAGATGGTTTGTCGGTTCTCTCCACACCACTGAAACTGCAAAACGCATCGATCGTCCTATTCGGTTCAACCAGCAGCGCAGATTCGTTGCACAGGATTGAAAACATATGTGTGGGGACCAATACCGGTCCTGGTCACCGATCTCACAACCAAAATAAAGGCTGTAAGCTTTCTTTACCATCGCTGTAATGGGTCGCCTTTGTGATAGCAAAGTTATTTGTCCGCAAATATAGCAAAAATAATCCGCACTGTTCATACATTCACGAGGCATCTTGAACGACACGTCTGCACTCACAGAATCCACAACACAAATGATGACAAAGAGGAAATGTGGTTGCAATAAATGCTACAGATTGCATCTTCCTATTGGCGCTCAAGGATATCCATCTCGTGGGGAATCACGCGCCAGGACTATAGAAAAGAGAAGGACTGGGTCATTTGCGTCGGGAAGGAGAAGCCACCAGCCTACTGACCCCCCCCCCCCCGGATCTTGAAAACTAGAGCTAATTCACGATTTTTAAGTTCATATTCGTGATCAGCATGTCCAAATTTGTTAAACATAGCTACTTTTGTCTTCAACATATTTTGTTTCATGGTAATACTTAGTTTGTACTTTTCAACATATTTTATTTCATGTTTATAATTAGATACTGTGAATGTGAGTATGCTATTATTTTACCTTTACAACGTTGAATTCCTTGACATTGATCGGTAAAATGTATGTGAGAATAAATGAAATCAGTATAAAAGACGAGAGAAAGGAAGGGCAGAATGTCAGACGAGCCTGCGTGCCCAATTCTCAACCCTTTGAAAATAAAGTTCGTTCGGATACATTTTGGCTGTTGTCCAGTGTTATCAATACGCATGATTTTTCTAGCCCAACTCATTAGGCAGACCTAGTTTGGCCTGAAATCGCCCCGTGGTCTCAGCCTGAAATCGCCCCATAGTCTCAGCCTGGTGGACACAGTAGACTCCTGCTGGACTGTCGTGAAATATTCTAATCCACATATATAAAGTATCAGGTAAATATAAAGCCTAACAAATACATATAATAAAGAAAGGAAGAAGAATGGTAAAGAACAGTGCTGTCACAATGACAGTACTCGAAATCCCCTTTGTTTTATGCTTCGTGTGCAAATTGTAACGTTTCCACGTTAAATATAAGCCACTGCATAAATACAAGCGTTTCCACAACACATTAAAACGGGTATTGCATTTCTGAGAAAAACATTGAGAGGCACACTGCGTAATGACCTAAATTAATCCTAACATTAATTATACTGCGTTACCAAAACGAACGAACAGATGGACTCAAATAGAAAGAAGGGAGGGCTGAAAATCAGGAACGCATGCAAAATTGAACACGCGTCTCGCTATTAATGCCACCCCAACAAGCGTAACGCGATACACACTTACTACTATCACGCGTGTAAGGCCACATGCACTAACTTTTTCGGACGGACAGTGATAAAAACAATAACCTTCCCAGAGTTATGTTTTAAAATCCGGAAAAACGCTTATTAGAAAAGATAACATTAGATGGGTTTACGTTTGAAAACATTACAGTACCCAGACAGCACATCTTCGAAACAGGAGGTAGAAGAAATTGCATATTTTGAACGCAGCCACTTAGCTCTTTTAAATTTGTATATTTGGGTTCCTTAGGGCTTGCTGACAAAGAATATGTAAAACGTTACGCAAATAGTCTAGGAATTAACAAGTTATAGCCAAAATAAAATGATGGTGCTGTCAGACAACACCCAAAATCAGAATCGCTCAGTGGTAGATTTTTTAAACCACCATTGTACGGGAAATGGGCCACAAGTTACATTTGAACTGATTGGCTGGAATGATATGTAAGGCTAAACACGATTAGTCGGACAATAAATGCTATCCTTGGTTGTTAGGGGAGACGTAGGAAGGTAAAATTTTTTCAAACACTTGTCGAAACGTGGCTCCATTGGCCAGACTCGCTGATATAATCACTTAGGAGCGTTAGTTCGAGACCACTAGTTCAAATAAGCTTGATAAAGCAACAGTGCGTTGAAGCCAGCTCATATTTTTGCTAAATAAAAGCCTGGAACATAAGCAGATGGGAATTTGTGCCAGTATTTGTGCCAGAATTCATTGCTAGTCAACGTATCTGTGTTTATTTCCATGAATTGTGGTAAGCTTGAAACATTCAGTATCTTTTAATGAAAATTGAATGTGAATTGTTAATTTATGCCTGTATATATGTGTAGTTCAGTAGCAAACATGATGTAAAGCCTATAATGCTCCAGCCTGAACAGAAGGTGTCGGAGGGAAGTAAAACTGCATGGAATGGCCAAACAGTACACTGACACCTAGATTATTGATTAGAAGAAATAATGCTGGAAGTGCAGAGGCGTGGTAACCATTAAGGAGGTTAATACTGGTATAAAGTATTTCAGATGAAGCTGACAGTTGGCCTAACGCTCTGAACTCAATGTTTGTGATGTATTGTGCTCAGTGTAGAACTAGAGTATCAATTAGTTATGAAGTAGAAGGTACATCCTTCTTGTTTTCAGGGACCGTGGTCTTGACGTTATTGAGCAGCACCTGGTCAGAGCTTTGCTGAATCCAGAGTCGGACAGCATACTCCTTGGTCCATTTAGCTATCAGTGAGGTGTCTCCAGAGCCCAGGGGAGAAATCGAGCAGAGGAGTCTTTTCCTGCCGCCATCACGCAAGATAAGCTGATCTGGCCAGCTGAGCTCAACATTATGTACCCCCATCTTAAAATGACATTGTAAAAATAACATTAAGAGGGGAATTAAATTGTTTTAATATCAGGAACTGAGAACATCTCCAATACTAGTTCCAATAAAGACAAACTATTGAAGTCATGATGACAAATACCAACAGAGCTTGAACAAAACAAAACCAGTATTACCTCATATTACTACTACACAACTGACACACATAGGATACTTTTAATAATATATGTCACTACAATATTCATATTAATAAATTCTGTACATATAACTTGTAATTAAAATTGATTGTGACTCCTGGTTCCTTTGTATTTGAATCAGGACACATATACATTCATGACAGCAATGAATACATATTGATATTTGAAAAGTTATCAGTGACTCCTTTAAGATATCCTTGTAGAGTGTTTTATGTATGTGAGTGTCACAGTGTTGTCAAGTGTAGTGGAATAAATTAAATTGTTGATCTGTCTGTTGTTGTTTTGATTGTGTGCGCGATCTGGTTCAAGAATTGTTAAAATAATTGACCACTTGCTTATTTTGTTTTAGTAGCGTAAACAATCAACATCTTTATTCCTTTCCTAGTGAGTAAATTGTATATTTCTTGAAAAGCTAAATTGAAATTGAAAGACAGATAAAGACAAAGAGCCGAAAACTAAATAGACTTCTTGCGAGATGTCCGTGTTTTTCTTCCCAAAACGAGTGGAAATATTTTGCTTATAGTGTTTTCGAGAGAGAGAGAGAGAAAAGAGAGTGAGAGAGAGAGAGAGAGATAGAGGGGAGCCCATAGGAGTCTGTGCATCAACACATAACTAAAGTTGAGTTTACCCGGGATGTTTTGTAGTCTTACCTTCGTCAGCCGCCGTCAGAAACTGGATATAGAAATGAGAAATGCAGATGGGTTAAGAGAAACAAAAGCAAAGGACAGTAGAAAAACGTGGAAAGAAAATTGATGAAAACCAAAAATAGTGGATAAGATGGCGACACAGAAAGATGAAAAGGTCGAAAGAATTGTGTTAATAGCTGTCCCGTTGTTCGCTCCAAAATATCTGGCTCCAAGACCCACTACAGCTGTCTTTTTTCTCAAAGCCCGACACAACACTTACACGAAGCCTAGAACTTTGACCTCACTTTATAGGCAAAACCATTGGTGCGTCCGACATGCGAAAATTTCCTTTATCGTAAGACGTTCCTAATACCATCTGTATTGCTTATATTGTGACGTCATTGTTGAAGGCTTTGAGTAAGCCTTCTGAATATATATTGTCGTGTTTGGGACACACCGCTTATGTAACTAGGCGACTGCGTCTCGTAGTTTACCAGGGCTTCGTGTATAACTTGGCCACCGTCTATTCAGGCCCAGACCGGTGGTCAGAGATGACCCCTTCACGCACCCAAATAGTGGTCCAGGGAGCCGGCGTTTTGTGAACACAATGCTCACTACTGTCACCACCTGTCCACCTATTTGAACGTTCCTGGAGCGGATGACCCCCAAACCAGGTCTCAAAGGTTTGACCACAAAAGTGACGAAAGTGTGACCGAGGGGTACAAAACGCGGGTCAGTTCCTTCAGCTGGACTATAAAAATAGGTCAGGTCTGCTCAAAATATGAAAGAGAGTCATAATTAGTTATGACTGACCACGAGTGCGGCTACTTTGACAGTTTCATTCTTGGACGCTAAATGTCGGTGGTCTGTAGAAGTGGATCAGAGGTTGAGCACACATATCGGTAGCAGGTCAGTGACCTCGGATGACCACTTTCCTAGGATACATTCACTTGGGATGACCCCAAAGTCTGAACAAACTCTTCGCACGTGCCAAGTGAAATCTGGCCTCGCCTGGAGTGGAAACTTAATCCGGGTGGTTAAGTGATATTTTCTGAGTTTTGTACAGTATACGCAGTAAAGTAGTAACTAGTAACTTTTTTTTTTATGTCTGTTATATAGACCAGCAGATACACTGAGATACAGAAGGAAAAAAAGTGACTAGCTTTAAGTACCCGGCGTTGCCCAGTTTTTTTTTTTTTTTTTTACATAACATTTTATAGAAATTTAAAGCATCGCGATTTATGAAAATGTTAAACATCAAACGACGATATTGCTTAATAATTCATTTTGTTATTTCTTTTAACTCACATAAGTTACAATTCATATACTTTATCACATTTAAAAAACAAAATTACTTATAGCTATTTCTTATCGTCTTAACACCTCTCCCCCCTTTTCCCCCTCCTTTCCCCAATTTATTACATTTTCTGCTAGCAGAAGCGTTTTTAATTTTTATTTTTGGGTTGCTTGTGTTTGGGGACGAGGGGGGAGATAGAAAAAGGGAAAGAAATGGAATAACCCTAAAAGCCAAAAAAAAAAAAAAACTACGTTCCTGCAACGATAGAACATCAAAGTGAAGGGAGGCGGGGCAAAAATGTCGGCCCAGTAGAAACGTATCATTGGAGCCATGTACACATTGAAGGAATGCCTTGTGTTTGCATGTTTTTATGTGTTTGTATACAAGGTAACTTAAAGGCCACACATTGTAGTCTTCATCATCATTTCCTGTTTTGTTCCTTATGCAGCGTGAAGCCGCCACTGCAGCACGCCTCCTTGCAGGAAGCCTGCATCAAAGCAGTCATGTGCTCCAGCAATGGTGGTTGGTGTTGTAGCAGTTATTACATGACGAGGCTGCCAGCCCTATGCCCAACCTCATATTAATCGCCTCTTATGACACGCATGAACGAGCAGTAATCCTATTATTTCTTTCTCTCATCATAAAAACCCTGGAACTACTTGAGGCAAGACATGTCTTATCCACAAGAAAACTATACGCCTTACGTGAGAGATGAAGATTAACGAGTAATAGATCAACAGTTTTTCCAAGCCGCAGTTGCTAATAGTTCTGGAGACTGTCGGAACATCTTACATGTTTCCCTTTATAATAAAAAAGTTCACTTGGTTATGATCTGTGTAGTTAGATCTCGGTATCCCATAGCAAGGACATGAAAATAATAATGAAGATGTACTGACAACTAACAGCTGCTGTGAGCTTCCAAATAGATTTTTAAAAAGGGTTTAAGGCAGGGATGTGTGCTGACATCTGATCTGTACTGTTAAAATATGAAATTCATAGAGACTATGCTAAGAATCTCAGCTGGTAGACAGACAGTGTAAACAGCGTGGGATGCGCTGATGATAGTCTTAATAGCAAGGAAGTGAAAAAGCATTGATACTGCAGTGACAGAAAATGGCCTAGGCCTAAATTTAAAAAAACAAAAAAACAAAAGAGATAGATATTGGTCATCTGGAAGAAAATGACTTCTCCATGCGCGATGGAAGTAATTGGAACTGTTTTAAAAAGAAGTCAACATGCACTTTAGTAGCATCAGTAGAAGATTTAGAGAAACAAAAAAATGTAAACATGTAAAAGTCCATTCTAAAAAACCTCAGAAATGAAGTTGTTGAGGAAGGTGGTCTAAATAATAAGAACGGGCGAAGTCCGCAATCAGATGATACGTAATGGCCTCGAAACCCAGACCCGGGTGGAACATTCCAGGTGCAGTGGTTTAGCCATGTCTGCGGAATGGGACAACACTACTACCATAACAAACATGGGAAACCAAAAGCCAGGGATCCAAACTTCCAGGACTACCCAAAGTTTGCTGGGAGGACAACATCAGATAATCTGAGAACTGGACTAGAACTTGGCCTAAAGGATGACCGTTAATAAGGACAGTATCCCTCTCTCAGCCTGTCCTCTCAACACCCCAGGGTAGAATATAAATAAACAAACAACACACAAAGGTAGTTATCAGGCACTCAGTAAGAAATAACCTACACTGTTGTATAGTGGAACTGCAGAAGTGATTGCGTCTATAATTAGTCTGGGTCGTCCTATGGTACATATCCGGGTTACGGAGTGTTCGCGCTAGACCTCTGTCAGTGAAGCATTATTTTTGTAATGCGGAGCTGGCAGAGTGGATAAGTGGCGATTCGCTACCGTGGCTAGGCGGTTGGGTGCCGTTCGGAAGGTCCTTTTTCGATCCTGGTAAGCCTATCACTTCTGTTGTTTTTCTGTTGTCTGGTCTTCTACTTCTTTATTTCTTACTGAGTGCCTGATAACTACCTTTGTGTGTTGTTTGTTTATTTATTTACTGTTTACAGGCCTCGGGTTTCCCCTCCTTATATGTTTATGTGTTCATAAAATACCAGGGTAGAATATGAGCGATTCAGATAGTAATGAAAGTCCATTCCAACGAACAATAAAAATTGTCGGTGCACAGTTGTTGCATGTATCACTACCCGGCTGGCGTTTGTGGATAATTAATCTTATCAGGTCAATTCTTTGAGAGTCTTTGATGGAGCAAGAACCTCTGTAATTAATCACTAATTTATTGATTGCCAACCATTCTACTTGATGAGTTTTTGCTAACATCTGTTACCAAAATAATTTTAGATAATATATTGTATTCTCAATCTTACCCAATCGCCAGCGCCATTGTTTTAGTGTGCCCGTTTTTGATACAACAGAGAGGAGGGGTGTATTGTTTAGAAACAAAACCGACTGATCATGGGAGATAATTTCACCATGCGACCCACTAAAGGGGCATAATTAACTTTGAACGAATAGCAGTGGAATTTTTAAGAGCTTGCGGGGATTTCTGAGTACTTTTATTGTATATGCAATCTATTTATCGCACTTATCCAAGTTAGTCAAGCTCAGTTTTGCTGGATGGCGTGTACCACCACCATATTAGATATGTGCAGAGCATGACGATTCTTAGCGAGATCCCAGATCCAGAGAACAATATTTTAGTCCTGCATATTTAGACAGCCTTATGGAGATTGTACAGTATGTTCATCCCTTCCCTTTCTAGCTTGAAATCAGAAGTGAGAATCCTCAAAATGCATGGCAAGCTAGGATAGAAAACCCAGGAGAGAAACTGCAGCTCATGACTCCATTTCAGCAAATTTCGGAATGGTAATAGAGCCACAGGAAAAGGCAAGGTCTAAAATGCAGATATTGCCTGGGATTCTTCAGCTTGGCCCTGGCTGCAATAGAGCGACAAGCTCAGTAGCCCTAGTTAAACAGCAACAACAGCCTCCACAACCCTATCATCATCATCACTGTGGTGAAGTGGGATGTTATAAATACTTATAAGGGACTTAGTGTACTGACTGAGATCAGCTGTGAAGGTATATATATATCTAATAAGAGTAGTATATTATATATATAACCTTACTTGCTACCACATATCTATATATCTCAGTCAGAATTATTCTGGAATAGTGTGATGCTACGTTATGTGTCTAGGGTATGAGTATGGTGAAGTGTAAGTCACAACAACAGACAGATAAACAATTTAATTTAATCCACTACTCTTGACAACACTGTGACACTCACATACATATAACACTCTACAAAGATATCTTAAAAGAGTCACTGATAAACTTTCAAATAACAATATGTATTCATTACTGGCATGAATGAATATGTGTCCTGATTCAACTACAAGGGAACCAGGAATCACAATCAATTTAAATTACAAGTTATGTACAGAATGTATTTAATATGAATATTGTAGTGACATATATTAGTACAAATGTTCTATGTGTGTCAGTTTTGTAGTAGTAAAATGAGGTAATACTGGTTTTGTTTTGTTCAAGCTCTGTTGGTATTGGTCATCATGACTTCAATAGTTTGTCTTTAGGGACTATTATTGGAGATGTTCACAGTTCCTGATTTTAAGACAAGTAAATTCCCCTCTGAATGGTATTTTTATAAAGTTATTTCAAGATGAGGGGACATAATGTTGAGCTCAGCTGGCCAACTCTGCTTATCTTGAGTGATGGCGGCAGGAGAGGACTCCTCTGCTCGAATTCTCCTCTGGGCTCAGGAGACACCTCACTGATAGCTAAAAAGACCAAGGAGTATGCTGTCCGACTCTGGATTCAGCAAATCTCTGACCAGATGCTGCTCAGTACCATCAAGACCACTGTCCCTGAAATCAAGAAGGATGTACCTTCTACTTCATAACTAATTTATATTCTCTTTTACACTGATCACAATACAGCACAAACATTGCGTTCAGAGCGTTAGGCCAACAGTCAGCTTCATTTGAAATACTTTATTCCAGTATTACCCTTCTTAATGGTTACTACGCCTCTGCACTTCCAGCATTATTTCTTTCTAGTCAATCATCCAGGTGTCAGTGTACTGTTTGGCCATTCCATGCCGTTTTACTTCTCTCCGACACCCTCTGTTCAGGCTGGAGCATTTTAGGCTTTACCTCACGTTTTCCACTGAACTACACATATATATATACAGGCCTGGCCAATGAGCCACGTTTCGACAAGTGTTTGAAAAAATGTTATCTTTTCCCGTCTCCCCTAACAACCAAGATAGTATTTATAGCCCGACCAATCGTGGTTAGGCTTTCATTTGTTGCGCTCCAATCAATTTGGAGTTTACATGGTAGGCTATTTCTGTAACGTAAATTTTTTTCAAACACGTTAAAAAAAAATCTTATGAGCAGAAATGATTTTATGCTGTCAGGCACCCCCAATATTTTATTTTGGGTATAATTTATTAATTCCTGGACTATTTGCGTAACGTTTTACATATTATTTGTCAGCAAGCCCTAAGGAACCCAAAAATACTAATTTAAAGGAGCTACGTGGTTGCGTTCAAAATATGCAATTTCTTCTACCTCCTGTTTCGAAGATGTGCTGTCTGGGTACTGTTATGTGTTCAAACGTAAACCCATCTATTGTTATCTTTTCTAATAAGAGTCTGTTATGATTTATAAACCTAACTCTGGGAAAGACAATTTACCTAATAATTTATATATGTGGATTAGAATATTTCATGACAATCACGATGATCATCATCAATGCCATCAGTCCATTACTCTTCGTCACTCAATGTAGATAATGCCAACGATTCTTTAGCTGGACATTGGCTACGAAAAAGGGCAAGATCAGCAGCCTAAATTAAACACGAACAGAATATGGGAGGTACAGAAGTACATATCCGGTATTACGTGGGGAAATCGCGCTAATGACCCATGTCCACAAAGAACTATTTGTGTGGTGCCCAGTTTGCAAGGAGTATAGTAACGATTCGCTCCCGTAGCTAGACAGTGTTGTCGTTCGGAAGGTCTGGGTTCGATTCTCCCGTAAACCTATCACTTCTGTTGTTTTCTGTTGTCTAGTTTCTACTGCTTTATCTCTGACGAGTGCCTGAAAAATTCTTTAGCGTGTATTATTCGGCACTGTAGCACCATAGTGGACGATCTCTTGACACAGATCTTGGGGTTTATTGTGTTCAAACCTGCGTCATAATGTCTCGTGTAGTTAGTTCCTGTGAGTCTCTGATGAGCTGCTTCATTGCATATCGGAAGAGGTTTACTAATCTGAGGTTGTGCATGGTGCGCTGGCAACGTGATTGTATTAAATAAATTGCTACATAAACCCCAAACCTCAGAAATGAGGTATCTGAGGAAGGTGGTTGAAGTAACAAGAAGAGACATGGTACGCAACCAGACGATACGTCAAGGCCTTAAATCCTACCCCCTGCACACCCAAGTAGAACAGTCCCAATTAAGATGGTTTGGCCATGTCTGCAGAATGGGAGAAGATCGGATACCACGACAAGCATGGGAAACAAAGAGCCAAGGATCCAGACCCCGAGGACGACCCAGAGTCCGCTGGGAGGACAACATTAGACAATCTTTGAAGGATCGAGGACTAGAATGGAACCAGGCCAAGAGGAAGACAGCCGATAGGATAGTCTGGCGCTCTCTCTTCCAAACCTCTACACCTCACGGTAGAAGAGGAACGACTAAGTAAGTAAGCTACATAAACCATCACTGTCATGAACTCATGCATTATTTAGGGCGAGGAGCACAACGGGACATGATGGTGGAAGGGTAGGCCTACTTGTTGGTTGTGTGTCCTGAGGGTATGTCGTACCAACCCTTACATTTTCATTTGTCTCAAACAGAATTCGTTTGGTTTGGTTTGGTTTTAATGACTATCTTCATTCCATAAGGACAACTCCTTCAGTTCTCCGATCTCCTCCCTCAGATCACACAATGAGGATCTCAGCACAGTGCACGAACTCAGTAGCACCGGCGAGAATCCCAGTGTGTAAATAGGAATTACACATTCTATAACTATTTTTGTAGTGGGTAGGTTTCTAATTTTTAAATTGTGCCAGGACAGCGGCCGTATGTCGTACTCTTTACGATTTCTAACTTGCACACGAGATCTCCTATTATTTCACCCTTATCCAAGGAAGGCTAGACATCCTATCTCACTACACCAAACATAATTATTTCCCCAGACCACAAGCAATTTTATATCTGAACATGCGCCCTAATATAACACGTGGACCTTGTGTCTAGGTTGAACGAGATAAGCCAATATGTCTTTAAAAAAAAAAATCTCAAAAAATTACCAGACTTCTGTCCATCCGTAAGTCAGGCAGTCAGCGACGTTGAATACTGAACACATTGTAAAGTGAAAGCCATGGCGATGGAGGATGAATGGAATAAAGAAGACATGGAATGACCTGGAGCGGGTGGCATAGGACAACCAGGAGCTTGACATGCATTTGTGGAAATTCTATGCGTCTTTTGGAGCAGAAGACTAATGAATGAATTATTGCAGAGGAGAGTAAGGACATTGCAGTAAGCACAATATGATTTCTTTATGTACAATTTAGAAAACTTTAAGAACTGTCTTACCGTACTAATTTCGCAGCAGTTGTAGAACTGGAAGCGTGTGAAATTTCATACTTTGTTTCTGCGTGTAACACGATTTTGTGAAGGTAATAAGCAGAGAAAACGGTAATGTGTATATTCGTTGGCGCTTGTTATGCTAGGGTAGTGTTATGGTGTGGCTGCAGTGTTGTGTAAATCTGTCCCACATTTGTGAACACGTGGAACAAAATAAAAGGAAACGGAAAGCTGAGACCTGGGAGTAGTAAATAATTAACAGACATTGGTAAATGGCAGGGAGTCGCGAAAATAAAGGAAGAAAGAAAGATAGAGAGACAGAATAGAAAGAAAAGACGGATAGACAGACAGGCTGTCAGACAGAGAGATGAACAAAGAAAGACAGAGACATAAAAACGAACAGACAGATAGGCTGACAGACAGAAAGATGAACAAAGAAAGACAGAGACACAGAATAGAAAGAAAGGTTGACAGACAGAAAGATGATCAAAGAAAGAGACAGAATAGAGAAAGACGGACAGACAGACAGGCTGACAGACCGAGAGATGAACAAAGAAAGACAGAGAGACAGAAAAAAGGCCGACAAACAGAAAAAGAAAAGAAAAAAACAAAAGCCAGACAGACATTAGACAACAGAAAATTAACAGAAGTGATAGGTACTTCGGGCACTCGAATCAGGCACCAGCGAGATTGAACCGTGACATGAGATACTACCACTTCAGCACACTGCAGAAAAGTGCATTACTGGGGCTAGTCACTTTCATGACATAACATTTCATGTATAATAGTAACAGTTAAATTCCTTTATGTTGACTTTTGTTTCCTGTAAATTAATCTGACAGGGGTGAAGAAATAGCAATTTTAAAATTATGGAGTGACTTTTTAAGTATCATGTCTCTATCTGACGCTTGCCTGTCACGCCGTCTGTCTGTGGCCTGCCTATTGGTCTGCGCTTGACTGCTGCCGTCTGCTACTTGCCAGTCTGTCTCTATCTGACGCTTGCCTGTCACGCCGTCTGTCTGAGGCCTGCCTATTGGTCTGTGCCTGACGTCTGCTGTCTGCTACTTGCCAGTCTGTCTCTATCTGACGCTTGCCTGTCTGTGGCCTGCCTATTGGTCTGTGCCTGACTGCTGCTGTCTGCTACTTGCTAGTCTGTCTCTATCAGATGCTTGCCTGTCTGTGGCCTGCCTATTGGTCTGTGCCTGACTGCTGCTGTCTGCTACTTGCCAGTCTGTCTCTATCTGATGCTTGCCTGTCTGTGTCCTGCCTGTTGGTCTGTGCCTGACTGCTGCTGTCTGCTACTTGCTAGTCTGTCTCTATATGATGCTTGCCTGAGACGCTGTCTGTCTGGCCTGCCTATTGGTCTGTGCCTGATTGCTGCTGTCTGCTACTTGCCAGTCGGTCTGTCTTTGTTTTCCTGTTTGTCTCACTTTATCTGTCCGCCGCTCTCTCTGTATGCTACGTTCTTTCTGTCTGCAGTATGTCCGTTGACTGGCTAGCTGCTTGCTGTCTGTCCATCTGTTTGTTGGTCTATCGTTTTCTCACAGTCATTCTACCTGCATTTTTATTCATACTTCTTCTTCGTCCGTCCTGAAAAGGACGTTGGTTGCGTTGTGTCCGTTTACAGCGAAGCTGCGATATTTGCGCCTTTCGGCCGACACATTCGACTTCAGTACGACATTTTTGGGACCGGGTTAGTCTTCCCTCTTCGATCCCTACTCACTCAGCCAGACTGCAGTGATGCAGCCTGTTTCCATCCAGGACCACCACTTGGAGGTGGAGTAGGGTCTTGGTCAGCTCTGGTTCGCTGACCCTGGTGCAAGCAGTCTGGCTATGGGTCGCCAGCTGCATTCCTCACTGTTGACGCGTCTTGGGTCCATTATTCATACGATGTAGGTGCTTCCATTCATCTTAGTATACCATTCAGAGCAGTTGAACGAACGATTTATGAAAAAAGCAGAAAACAAGTAAGAGGAAGGAGAGACAGAACAAGGTTAGTAAAAAAAACACACAAAAAAAAAAAACAACAACAAAAAACAGACACACACACACTTTCAGGTGGTTTGGTATTATACCTGTCTCCATAACCTATGCGGCGGAAACCCGCCATCAGGAATTGTGCAGCAACATCTGTGCTGCTGGCGATAAAATTTCATCTTCCGATGACAGCTTAAATGCCGTTTTATTGCATTGTCGTCTTATCACCTGACATCTCTTCTATTTTATTTTCCGTAGTGTCATTGAATTCTTATTTAACTGCTTTAACATTTCTGACTCAATTTATGTGAGTACTAAAGATTAGCTTCTGTATTACTTTTTTCTTTTTTTAAATTCTTTCTTCAACTCTGTCCTCATTTAAAAGGAAAAAAAAAAGATCTCTCTATCCCAAAATTAAAATCACTGTTCTGAACGTCTTAATATACGAAAATTTTGTTTACCAGTGTTTCCTAACTTGTTTCGGATTACCGTCCCCTTGGCTCCTAGAGCTCATTCCCAGTGCCCCCTCCATTTTCCTGCTTTACATAAAAAAAACTATAAATAGCACCGTTGGTTATATATTTGGCTCCATTGAAGCTTTCGACTTGTTTATTAATGTATCGCGGATATCATTAGCGCCCCCTTCTCTCTCCAAAAAACACTAAGATTATCAAATCTGCAACAAAGCAAAGTTGACCCTTTTTTAAATACCTGAAGTTATCTAATTTCGTCAGCTGCCAGCGAAAAGTGCATTCGGACCACACCTTACCACTGGCCACTTCCTGATATTAAACTGGTAAACACTATTTAGCAATAGTTGTCACCGTCCAAAAGATGCTGATTAAATCTTTGTGAGCTGACCACATCCTTCGTGTTGTTCGTTACTCTTTCATCAGTGTTGACCGAGTAGACAAAGGTGGCTTCGTTTTCCTCCACATCTGTTTTGTAGCAGACGAGTACGGTTAGAATTTATGATCAGCGATGGTTACCTGAGCTCAGGATGGCACAGATAGACAAAACTATGCCTTACTTAATGATCGTAGTAATACAGCCACTGGCTATCTATTTTTCTTATCTCTCCCTCGCCTCGATGACAGTGTCTTTCCAGTGCACAACCTTTTTTCTCCTCAAACACTGCTACGCAATAGTTGAATATGGTAATGTAGTTAATTATCAAATATTCCTCGTACCCATTTGACAAGCTTCTTCTACTCCTGGTACGCGTTCTTGGTTGGGAATCTCTGCTATAAGGTGTATGAGAAACTCGGACGAGCGAAGTTAGTGAGGAGCTGTCGTTAGGATGTGTTCAGGCTACGATCTCCGTTAAGCGCTCACTCCATGGCCCTGTATAATCAAAATACTTTTATATGTAAGCGTTAGATTAAGTAATATTCTTTAATTTAGCCTGTCAAATCCTCAGCCACCCCCTGACTACTGAAAACTCCCCCGCCGCCCAATTTTCCCTTATCGCCTCCCATGGATCCTCTCAGGGCCCATAGGGAGACGGAACCGCCCACTTTAGGAATCTCTGGTTTAAACGGACAGTTTCCCGTCGTGGTTTTGCACAAGCAGCTGCAGTCAGTAAGTACATATATCACAGGCTCAGAATAAAGTCATCCGGCTACTTTCTTATGCCAGGCCTGTATAACTTTAAAACAGGGGCGAGGAGTACAAAGAAAGAGACCCAAAATAAAGAGCAAAAAATGAGTGGGTGGGAGTGGTGGATTACGCTATCGATCTAGTGACCGGCAAGAGTCCTAAAACAGTCGGATTATATTTTATAGCTCAGACTAAAACGGAGG
>JAMPIV010009879.1:0-54705 GCA_024509875.1 Oreohelix idahoensis
GTGCCCCCCCCCGCCCCCACCCCCCCCCCCCCCCCCCCCCCCCCCCCCCCCCCCCCCCCCCCCCCCCCCCCCCCCCCCCCCCCCCCCCCTCCCCCCCCCCCCCCCCACCCCCCCCCCTCCCCCCCGGACAAAACTCTCCCGACATACAGTGATTCACTTCGTTGTTCCAATTCTTAAGTCGCTGCTATAGTGTAAAAACATGGTCTTTGATGTCCGCTTATTTTCTACGTTGAAATACGTTACTTGCTTAGTTCTGCAATAAAATATCCCACACGCACGTGTTCATCGTCAGCTTTCCAGATCAGTGATAATTACAAATATTTTACATTCCCAGTAAAACCATTTCAGCGTTGTAGAATTATTTCCCCTTCATCTTCTACAGGTGGAAAGGTCATTCACCTCTGTATCACTCTTAGCACAGGGATTCTCAACCGGCGTTCTACGAAACCCTAGGGATCCGCGACAGATAGTAATTAAAAAAATAAATAAACGTGTATGTTTCAGTCTGTATAAACTGTCTTAGACTACATTTTTCATTCATATTGCTTTGGCCTATGGTTTTTAGTAGCTTTACTATACAATATTGTCAATACATTTTCATGTTGTAAATAACTATACAGTAATTACAATTCATTTACACCCTTTATGGGGTTTACTGGTATTTAACAGAAATTTATTACATTTGTTTTATGAATTTTTAAAATTTATGAAAGGAAAAGAAAGAGAATAATTTCAAGAAAGGTAAGCCCAACCACCTTTTTATTTGATTTTTTAAAAACAAAAAACGTTGGCTAAATATTATTTTTAGTTTTAAATAGGGAAGAAAATAACTCTTGCACATACTATGTTTGTAATTGGCATCATGTAGAGTAGATATGTGTGATAAGACTTTTAGGCCTACTTGGATAAGGTTAAAAAAAAAAATTTAAAAAGCAAAACCTGACGTTTCTTCTACAAAAATAAACAGATTCATAGACAACAAAATTATTCTCTACTAAAAAAAAAGCGTTGACATTTATCATTATATTTACAACTTACTGATCACGCTAACGTACAATGAGCTGTAGATATAATATTTTTTTATGCAGGGGTTCTCCGAGACCTGAAAATTATTTCAAGGGTTCCTCCAGTATAAAAAGGTTGAGAAAAACTTCTCTAGTAGAACTGGCCCGGGTCGTTCGACTGCGTTGGTAACTATTTTGTGTCGGTCTGTTTTCAAGCGCCCCCATCCCCCAATTTCATAAACTACCCCAAGTCACAAATGTTTTATGTTTGAGCGCTTAGAGTAGAGATTATTAATAACAGGTTACAAATGACTGTTAACAGCGGAGATATCATAAACATAAGTTACCCGCTGTGTTTGTAAAATTCAGGTCTGGCCTTTCTTTATGAAAAGTGAATGTTTGTTACTCAAATAAATGACTTGACAAACAAAATTTCGCTCTACAAACCGGCAGTCATATCAGTTATTTTGAGTGGCCGTGCTCGATCAAGATAAAACAGACCTTATGTTTCTAAAGCAAGAACGTTTTATTAAGTAATTGTAAAGACGTTAGGCGATTCTTGTTCTTTTTCTTATCTTCATCCTTCATTCATTCTCCTTATCTTTTCATTCTTCTTCATTGCTGTATGGTGTAGAAACATGGACAGTGAACAAGCAATTAGAAGAAAGAATTGAGGCCCTTGAGATGCAGATGTATAGAAGCTTGGGGCACGTCTCCTGGAATGAGAAGAAAACAAATAAGGAGGTTCTAGAAAACCTAAGAATGAGAAGAGACAGAGTTGAATGCAAACGTACAAGAGGAAGGCAGCGATATAAGTGAGAAGATAACATCAAGAGATGGACAGAAAAGAGTCTATCAGAGTGCACCATTATGACAAGAGACAGGAAAGAGTCTATCAGAGTGCACCATTATGACAAGAGACAGGAAAAAGTCTATCAGAGTGCACCATTATGACAAGAGACAGGAAAGAGTCTATCAGAGTGCACCATTATGACAAGAGACAGGAAAAAGTCTATCAGAGTGCACCATTATGACAAGAGACAGGAAAAAGTCTATCAGAGTGCACCATTATGACAAGAGACAGGAAAGAGTCTATCAGAGTGCACCATCAAGACAAGAGACAGGAAAGAGTCTATCAGAGTGTACCATCAAGACAAGAGACAGGAAAGAGTCTATCAGAGTGCACCATCACTCGTTGCTGATGTAATTTTTCATTTTCGTAACCCAGTTTATAGAGAGTAAAAAGAGTAATGGACACAAGAGGCATTCCTGCCGTACTTCAGTTCGAATCTTAAATTCAAGAGCTTCATGTTCAGAATAATATACTATTTTCTCTTTCACTTTCAGTGCTACGTCTTGGTAGGATTACATTTCCAGCCTTTGAATAAAATACTGGCTGAAACTCATTTATCACAGGCCAGGGCTTTGTGTTGACGTGTGATGTTTTCTTTTACGACCGCGATGTCCAAAAGAAAACACTCAGTGAGCGGTTCTATAAAACTGCCTCGCTATTTTCCCTCGTCATATTGGTGAACCGAGAATGCTTTTTGCTGCCTCCATTACAAGTGACGCTAGAAAAGAGGAAGACGCTGGTGAGTCAAATTTGAGGGCTCGGTCGTCTGCTTGAGATTGTTTACTCAATGAGCAGTCATAGTGATTGTTTCATCTCCGATACTTCAATGTGGGTGCTCTCATGATCGATTGTTTTTCATATCGGGTGTAAAATTCATGAACATTTGGCATGAACAAATTGGCACTTGATTACATTTTGTTACAGATGAGAGAGAAATAGCGAGGGGGAAAGAAAGTGATATAAAAAAGATTGAAGGAGAACCGGGGAATATGAGAGAGGCAGATATAGTTTGAGAGAAAGATATAGTGTGAGAGGAAGATGTAGTGTGAGAGGAAGATATAGTGTGAGAGGAAGATGTAGTGTGAGAGGCACATATAGTGTGAGAGGAAGATATAGTGTGAGAGGAAGATGTAGTGTGAGAGGAAGATGCAGTGTGAAATGAAGATATAGTGTGAGAGGAAGATGTAGTGTGAGAGGCAGATATAGTGTGAGAGGAAGATGTAGTGTTGTGGTAAAGTGGGATGATATAAATATTTATAGGGGACTTAGTGTACTGACTGAGATCAGCTGTGAAGGTAATTGTATCTAATAGGTGTAGTGTTTTACAGATAACCTTACTTGCTACCACATTATACCTCAGTCAGAATTATTCTGGAATATTGAGATGACTACGTTAAATGTCTAGGGTTATGTAAATGATGAAGTGTAAGTCACAACAACAACAGACAGATAAACAATTTAATTTATTCCACCACACTTGACAACACTGTGACACTCACACACATTTAACATTCTATAAGACTATCTTAAATGAGTCACTGGTAAATTTTCAAATATATATGTATTAATTACTTTCACTATTATATATCCTGATTCAACTGCAAAGTGAACCAGGAATTACAATCAATTGTAATCACAATTTATATATACATAATTTATAAATATGAACCTTGTAGTGACATATTTTATTAATATTATCCTATGTGTGTCAGTTGTGTAGTAGTACTATGAGGTAATACTGGTTTTGTTTTTCAAGCTATGTTGTTATTTGTCATCATGACTTCAAGTGTTTGTTTATCTGGGAAATAGTGTGGGGAAAAAGTCCACAGTTCCTGTCAATTTAAACAAGGTATTGTCCCTCCTTTTTTACGAAAATGTCAATTTTTGAGGGGACACATAATGTTGAGCTCCACTGGCCACAGAGGCTTAACTTTCGTGATGGTGGCAGGAAAAGACTCCTCTGCTCGATTGCTCCCCTGTGTTCTGGAGAGACCTCACTAGTCGCTATCTGGACCCAGGAGTATGCTGTCAGCCTCCAGATTCAGCAAAGCTCAGACCAGGAGCTGCTCAATACTTTAGGACCACGTGTGCCTGAAAGCCATACCTTTATGTTTGTCTAATATTAATTTATTGTGCTCCAATCAAATAGGATTTAACATGGGGACCTATTTCCCGTACAATGGTGGTGTCAAAATCTGCCACTGAGCGATTCTGATTTTGGGGTTGTCTGACACCCTCACTATTTCTTTTGGCTATAATTTGTTAATTCCTAGACTATTTGCGTAACGTTTAACATATTCTTTGTCAGCAAGTCCTAAGGAACCCAAATATACAAATTTAAAGGAGCTAAGTGGCTGCGTTCAAAATATGCATTTTCTTCTACCTCCCGTTCACTTCGATCGATGTGGTGTCTGGGTACTGTCATGTTTTCAGACATAAAACAGTATAATGTCATATTTCCCAATAAGCATTTTGTAAGTTTTAAAACCTAACTCTCGTATGGGTAGTGTTTTTTATCACTGTCTATCTGAAAAAAAAGTTAGTGCATGTGGCCTTACACGCGTGATGTCATTAATTGTATAGCGAGACGCGTGTTTAGTGTTGCATGCGTTCCGGCTTTCAGCCCTCCCTTCTCTCTATCCTAATTCCATCTGTCTTTCGTTTATGGTAACTTAGTGTATAAAATGACATGAATGGATTATTAAATATAGGTCAGCTTGCGTATCTCAAGGTTTTTCTTAGAAATGCAGTACATGTTTTATCGTAGAAAGCGTGTATGCTGCAGTAGGCTTTTACTATCAATGTGAAACGTTATAATTTGCAGACGAAGGAGAAAACAAGGGGGATTTCGAGTACAGTCATTGTGACAGCACTGTTCTTTACCATTCTTCTTTCCTTTTATTGAAGTTATTTCTTAGGCTTTACATTTACCTGATAATTTATATATGTGGATTAGAATTTCACACGACAAGTGTGAGAGGCAGACATAGTGTGAGAGGCAGTTGTAGTGTGAGAGGCAGCTGTAGTGTGAGAGGCAGATGTAGTGTGAGAGACAGACATGGTGAGAGAGGCAGACATGGTGAGAGAGGCAGACATGGTGAGAGAGGCAGACATAGTGAGAGAGGCAGATATGGTGAGAAAGGCAGATGATACAGTGTGAGGGAGAAACATTTGTGAAAGATTAATATACTAGGATGTTTATAAACTCCTTGTGCAACTTTGAAATTTAATAAGTTTGGATGTGAGCAGCCGATTGTAAATGGGTACCTGATATTGAGTTAGGGAAGGAAAAGGCAGCGAGGAAGGGAACTGGTCACCCCGCCTTTCGATGCTGAACCTAGTAAAATGAAGTCTCTAACACTCCCCTTCCCAAAGGCAGTATCTGCTATAGGACTACCTAAAAAAACCTAACTCTGGATGCACACATGAAAGAAGCATACTGTAAATGGCATCTGAAAGTGTGTAATTTATTAAGTTTTAAAGGGATCTGAGTGGCTAAGAGGTATGGCGTCCACCTCGAGTTCTAGAGGTACCAGGTTTGATTACCAGTTGAGGGAATATAATTTATGGAAAGTTTTTTCAGAACCAGTGGTCCTAATGATGTCATACCCCCCACCCCCAACCGCCCGGTCTCCCGTGTAGTGAGATCGGATAGTTAGCCTTCTCGGATACGGGCGAAAGAAAGTAGGAGGTCCTGTGTGCAAGTTGCTCACGTTAAAAATCCCACGGCAGTTGGAAATCGTAAACAGTAGGCCTTTTATCAGGCCGCTGCTCTGGTAAAAATTTAAGAATTAGAAACCTAACTACCATAAACATAGTTATAAAATGTGTGATTCCTATACACACATACACTGGGATTCTCCCCGGTGATACGGAGTTCGTGCACTGTGCTAAGATCCTCCTTGTGTATTCTATGGGAGGAGATCGGAGCACTGATGGAGTTGTCCGTGTGCAATGAAGCAAGTCCTTACAACCAAAACCAAACCAAGTTTAACACAACACAGCTCAAATGTTTAGATATCAATAATCAATAATATCAATAAATGACCATCGTCTTTCTTGATGCGTCGTTTAATCCGACTTTTCAACTTATTGAAAACATTCTCCAGTTGCTGATTAATGAATTGCATATGTGATCCTGGCCTTTAGGTCATCCAAAGAATGTGGTTTTTATGAGCAAACAACAGTTTTAACTGTTTACATTGTGCTTTTATATGCCTTTTACAGTGTGCTTCTGTCTTATGTGGGAGCCACGGTGGCGCAGTGATTATTGCACTGGGTTCCTAGCTCGGTGGCCCATGGTTCGATCCTCAGTTGTGGTGGGATTTTTTTAGACCACAAACGACTCCGGGGTCTACCCAGCCTCTTTAATTGGGTACCAGCGCAACTCTGGGAAGGTTAAGGCGGCCGTCGTGATGCTGACCGCATCCCACCTAGTGTGCCGATGGTAAAAAAAATATAGGCCTAACACAATATTCCCAATATGCCTCAATGGGCGTGTAACAGAATCCTTCCCTTTTCCCTTCTATAATTATAATATGTACATCCAACGTTAGTAAAGCTGCAAAATGGTTATATAAAAACACTATGCATTTTGTGCTGCTACCCCAGGAAACTGGGATGACCAACACGATGATTCACAAAGAAAACAGCGTGATGAAGTGTTTAAACACACACACTTATTTACACACTAAGTGTTAAAGTGATCAGCCTTACCGTAGAACTCCACGTAAGACATGGTACATTGCTGCTACAGCGGTCCAGATAAGAAAGTAAAGCACAATTATAGAAATATGAGCTAAGACATTGTAGCGTGAGGTTTTTATTGGCTCTAGGATCAGTATAGTACTGACAATACAGAAGTAGAATTTCTGCAGGAAAATGGTGAAGTCCCAGTGTCTGAGAGAACTACTGGTATCACAAATTAGTTACGGCTGGGAATGATCTGATCTCGAAAAATTAGTAGAGAGGAGACAGTCATAAATTGCCACCCCCGCTGTATAACTAACTGTGATATTAAAAAACAAGGAAACAGATTTTACTTAACAATTATAAAATTGACAAGTCGTTCAAATACAATTTCCTTATTATTTATTTAGTATATACACTATCTACTCTTGTGCTGAAGGGTGGATGTTGAAAAATGGAATGCAATGGATTTGTAAGTTTACATATGATTTACAAATATTTATATTTATATAGATATATATATATATATTTATTTATATATTACAACAAGTTTTCCAATCATAGGAAACAAATTTTATATCAGCTGTGCTGTTAATTAAGTATATATATATAAAATGTATCAGCTATGCTGTTATTTTTGTCTCTTGCTATGCTACTCAGTTTTTCGTCCTTGACAGTTAAATGCTCACAATTGCTGATAGAAATGGTACTAATGTGTACTCATCTCTCAAAAGGTCTGTCCTTCTTAGTTTGCTTCACACAACACCTGCTGATGATCGTTTCGTTAGCCCACCCAAGACTGAAGGGGACTAAAGATGTAGCTCCTGTACAATCACTGTGCTCCTGCGAAGTTCCAGGCAGCTGGATTGACTGGACAATACGACCTCAGATTGGATGACACGAATAAAACCCTCCATGATTTAAACAGGCCAGTGACTTTAGTGAACCAAGAGTTCCCGATCACGCAGTTAAGCAATAAATCAAAGGTTGACAGCTTTCTCTTGTTCCAGTAGGTCGTGCTGGCCTCGTGTTTGAGTGTGTGTGAGTTTATGAATAAACTCTCCCGTATAAATAGGTAGATGGAAAGCTTTTACTGCTTAAGGAAAGCTTTTGGTTGGTTCTCGGCGTGGCAAGCTGATTGGTTACATGCAGTTTAGTACAATCCGTCGTACCATCCGTAACCGAGACGAGTCCCGAAAAAACAGGGCTTATACCTAATTTTATTCTGTTTTTCCGCCATATTGGGTGACAAGATGGCCGCAACCGACATCCGAAAAACAGGGCTTAAGTTTGTTTTTTTCCTGGCGTATACTTCGTGTAATTTATTCTGGCTCAGACACTGGTGAACGTTGCTTGTTGATTGGCTGGGGCATATTTGTATCCTGACATAGTGTATTAACTAAGAAGTGGGGTTACACACTCGTTTCATGACAGACATGACGTGACTAGGATATTATTATAATACTAGCAGAAATTTATTAATTCGCAATACTTCCACATTTACTGATAAACTGAACATTTAGCATATAGCAATGACGTGGAAGTGGTAGAGAAACATGAAGAATGAACACCAAGGTTTATATGAAGGAGTCACAATGAAAGAACTGAAGGATGAACACCAAGGTTTACATGGAGGAGTCACAATGAGAGAACTGAAAGATGAACACAAAGGTTTACATGAAGGAGTCACAATGAAAGAACTGAAAGATGAACACCAAGGTTTACATGGAGGAGTCACAATGACAGAACTAAAAGATGAACACCAAGGTTTACATGAAGGAGTCACAATGAAAGAACTGAAAGATGAACACTAAGGGTTTACATGAAGAAGTCACAATGAAAGAACTGAAAAATTAACACCAAGGTTTACATGAAGGCGTCAAAATGAAAGAACTGAAGGATGTACACGAAGTGACACGTCTGAGTTACATCAGGAGCCGAAAGAATAAAGCCAGAATAGCTTTCGCCAATCTAAACAACATCTGGAAATCTTCCCAGTACAGTGCAAACACTAAATTAAAAATATATGAAAGCTGCGAAATTTCTGTACAGTGCAAATTGCTGGAGAGTAACAGAAAAGGAAATGTCCAAACTGACCTCTGTCCACACAATCTGCTTAACTCTTCGAATTTTCTGGCCGAACACCATCACCAACCAAGAACTGCTGACTCCAGCCACCGAGAAGACACGGGCACCATCATAGCGGGTAGACGCTGGAATTGGGTTGGCCAAATCCTCAGAAGAGACCCTGACAGCATTACCAGAACTGACATGCTGTAGACTCTAGAAAGACAGCCAAAGCAAGGCCGGCCAAAAGCCACCTGGCGGAGAACTGTGGAGGCAGAGATGCTAAGCATGAACCAGAGCTAGAGCACCACGAAGGATGGTTGCCGACCGAATAAGTGGAGACATTTTGTTGCTGCCCTACAAGACGTCACCAGGCGCGATGGTCACTGATTGCTTTGTCAGTCAGCGGACAAGGACCAAAGAAAAAAGAAGGAGGCGACTCTATGAAACAGCTGAAAAACAATTGAAGATATAGACATAGAGGAGAAGCTATAACACAATTGAAGATATAGACATAGAGGAGAAGCTATAACACAATTGAAGATATAGACATAGAGGAGAAGCTATAACACAATTGAAGAATGAACACCATGATAGTCATGGAGAAGACACTATTAAAGAACTGAATGATGCATACATGGAGATAGTGACAAAAAACACCAATGGAATCATGTTTTTATATATCTCTCTATTTCTCTCAGTCAGTGGGTTTCAAAACAAATACTGCTCTGTTTTGTTTTCCAGCTGATTTCTTCAGCGTGTGTGCTTTCCAAAAGCCAGCGTCCTTTCCTAACTTCTTGTTCAACTGGTATTTATATGCTTCTATCAGTCAGTTTCACACTGGTCGTTGTTCATATCATTTCAATCGTATTCTGCGAAGACACTCATTTACCTAAGAGTATTACATTTTTGTTGTAGCGTTTATTGTTCTCCATGTTTCACGGCCATATAAAAGGACTGTCTTGATATTTGAGCTGAGTTACAAGACACGAAAAAGGAGTTATAATAGATCTAAATGACACGGAGAAGACAAACGAGCTGATGGTCGAACTAGAGACCGGGGACAAAGAAGTCCAGCTGCCCCACCAGATTAAAGTTACTGTGGAGATCTACAAGAAAACCAAAAAGATAGTTGTAAGAGGGGTCGACAACAATTGGTCTACACAAGAAGTCCACAGTCGCCTGCAAACAGAAAACAAGAATATCAAAATAACACAGGTTGAAAGACTGAAGACATGGGACAAGAAGGACATAAACCTAGTTATCCTAACTATTGAAGGGACTTCAAGACCAAATCAACTAAACCTAGACGATAGATATCGAAAAACAGAAGAGTACATCCCTCCTGTTATGCAGTGCTCAAACTGCCGGCAATTTTCGCACACCAGGAAAACCTGCAAAAGAAAGACAGTTTGCGGAAAGTCACTCTTACAATGAATGTCCTCACGCGAAAAAGGATACCAACTATACAGTGCGCAACTCCAACAGAACCTGCGCAAACTGTCTCGGGAACCACGGGACAAGATACCGTGGCTGTCCGATCTTCCATGAGACAAAGGCCATACTGAAGGAATCTGTAACCAAAAACATCTCCTTCAGAGAAGCGAGACACCGAGTGGCCTCGGGTGGCACTGCAAAACAGGAACAGCACACAATTTCGAAATTGTACTCTTTCCACACAGCCTCCCTAAGGAAAACTCTTCGAATTTTCAGGCCGAACACTATTACCAACCAAGAACTGCTAAGTCGGAGCCACCAAGAAGATATATACACTATCATAGCAGGTAGACCCTGGAATTGGATTGTCCACATCCCCTGAAGAGATCCTGACACCATGCCCAGAACTACATGCTATGGACTCCAGAAGGAGAACAAAAGCAACGACAGAAGAAAGCCACCTGACGGAGAACTGTTGAGGCAGAGATGCTGAGCATGAACCAGCTGGGGCACTACACGAAGGATGGCTGTCGACCGAGCAAAGTGGAGACAAATTTGTTGCTGCCCTACAAGACGCCACTATGCGCGATGGTCACTGCTTGCTTTGTCAGTCACCGGACAAGCACCAAAGAAGAAATTAAAAAAAAAGAGTAACAGTATAGAATATCTCCTATAACTTAACTGTCTCAGTGAAATGTTGTTAGCCAACAATGAAGCAGTCCTACTAGCTTTTCTGGAAAATACGGAAGTTGCGCGAATCGCACCGTGAAAACTAAAATCAACACGCATTAAAACAACTAGCATGCCTTTTAATTTTGTTCATGGAGTTTTAACCATTGACCACAAATGATAAGTTTGACCACAAATGATACGTTTGACTACAAAGACCCAATGAAAGTTGAATTGGCATGCAAAGGAATGAAAATCTTCCTCTGGGTGATCCAGGCAAACCTTTCATTAGCGCCGTCACCAGGACAAGCAGCAAAAAGAGCACATTATAATTCCTTTACCGTCATTTTTGGCCAACTAAGATGGTTTGGCCATGTCTGCAGAATGGGTGAAGATCGGCTACCACGACAAGCATGGGAAACTAAAAGCCAGGGATCCTGGACGACCCAGAGTCCCCTGGGAGGACAACATTAGACAATCTTTGAAGGACCGAGGAATGGAATGGAACCAGGCCAGGAGGAAGACAGCCGATAGGATAGTATGACGCTCGCTCTTCCAAACCTCTACACCTCACGGTAAGAGAGGAACGACTAAGGAAGAAAGTAGTAAGTACCGTCATTTTTTGGCGGGTTACATGCACGTTGTCCTAGAATTGGTGTTCTTCTGGACACAGTTTGCAATATTTCCAGGTATCATTATACTTTTACTTTGAGCTCCTCATGGAGCATAGAGCTACCACTATATGTGGCCCCCTTTAGCCGGAGGCTTTGTACTAAACATTCACATGCTCTTGGTTTATGTGTGGCAATTTATTTGACATGATGAGGCCGCCATTCTCATACAAAACCTCAAATTAGTCGCTTTGCACGAAATGCCTGCAGACACATTAGTTCTATTCTTTATTAGTATATTCAGAGACACCCTCCCCCTTCCCCCCGGGAACTACGCGTGGGCCTTTCTAGGAATGGGTATCATTATGTACTATTTAAAAAACATTATCGTTACTGCGTTATTCCATTGCTGACGTCCGCCCGAGGGGGAGGATTTTGAGGTCTGAGGAATAAAGACCGCTGGCCCTGTGCTTCGCCACGCAATCTGCAGGCTAGGTTTTTAATTTTTACCCCCGAATTAAAAAAAAGAACCTAGACCTTACCAGGGTTCGGACCAGTCTCTAATCTTCAAAAACCACTATCCTAACCACTCGGCCGCACGCTCATCAAGCCAGCATCGGGTGCAAAATTGCTGTTCTTTCTTTATATTCTCATGCTTAATGTAGTTTATTAATAACATAGAAGGAATACATAATTATCTTTATCCCTGTTACAGGACAACTGATATTGTGAAGATTTCTTCCTAACCTGCTAATTGAAAAGAAAAAAAAAATCAGACAATATCAATACTAATAATTATCCAGCAACGGAACCGCGCCTTTGTCTTCCAATATACACCGTATCCGTAATTACCTTCGATTTTACCGGTGAATTTGAACACTATATTCTTCTAATGAACGGGGTAACCTTTCTTTTATTGTCTGTGATTTCTTTCTTCAATGAGGATTCGGCCAATGTTTGATTCATTCCATGTATTATATCGACTATAGAGTTCATCACCCAATTACAGGCACATTGATGAGTGGCCTTTGCTTGGAGAACAAATACTTCGCCCTACACCTAATAAGATGAGCGCTCATGCTCCGTTTGCACCAGTTCTCTTTACCACGCTAATAAGAGGAGCGCTCATGCTCCGTTTGCACCAGTTCTCTTTACCAAGCTACGTCGTCCCTTATCAGTGAGGACCGCTACTGTAGTAGTAGGTCATTACCCAAAAGGTGGATTATTTCCCCATCAGTTGTTTTATCTTGAGTGTTGCCATTGCAACATCCGATTTCCTGGATTTACAGCAGAGTGCAGTCAATTCACGGATTAAATTAGCAATTACCCTGGGGAAGATAGGGTCACAATTTCTTCATCGGCTAACCGTGATCCCAGTGAAGCAGCAACGCACACGTGCCAACGAAGAAGGATTTTGGGGTAAAGTGCACTCAAATTAATTGAGGGGAGGGTAGATTGTTTAAGAACTTGTGTACCTAAGCATCGAGTGGAGTGATTAGCAGTGTTGCTGACAGGGACAAGTCAGCGGGATTGTGTTTGTGTAGGTACAGTTCTTTATTTCAGGTTTCTTCCAGCAAAGGATTATTAATTTTATATTGTGACGACTAGCCAAATCTTCTCTTCATTTAAGTTACGAGTTACCATTTTCTGTAATTCATCTTCAATGCATGGCCGAAAAGCCAGTAAAAATACGCGGCAAATTGCCTTTCGTTTGTAATTATTTTCCTAGCGTCAGGTACTATTTTTAGATTAATGACGTCATTCTAAACCTAACCTCAGTGGCCTGAAACCTGATAGAACTCGCCTAGCGGCTCGACCAATAAATTAAGGCAAATTACTTTTAGACAGACTAGAACCAGTCTAAACCCACTCTAGGAACCCCCTCACGTGACTTTTAACGGTAGTGATTGGAGCGTCTATCGGACGCCAAAGTCACACGAGGCACGCTCCAGGTCACGTGTCCAAGCGGAAGTAACGAGCTAAAAGTTTGCGCCCAGGGATACGATTTACTTACATCCACGCAGCCGAAGGGGCCAGACCTAATCTAAGACCGCAGCTAATTCACGCGTAAAAGCACTGTAAAGCCACGTGTCTAAATTGCTGATTAGAGTCCAATCTCTGAGTAGGTAAGTGAGATCTCGTTAGAAAATAGTATTGTGGTGAAATGTGTAGTACCTTGCAAAATCGACGCAGTGATTGGTACGAACTTGTTTTGCATTATTCATTTTTGCTTTACAATCGCATTTAACCACATGGCTACAATGTGATCTAGTGTATTTTACGATCCCATGGGATGAGACTGTACAAAGTGTTCCTATTAATTTTAAAGGTATTCTATATTAATTTCTGTATTAATTCATTCATCGTATTCTACCCGACGATTAGACAAGAGGAAATTAATATCAATATTAATATTGAAAGACAATGATATATAGATTCATCATAATTTACATGACTATTCAACCCGAGATGAAATGTTGGGATAATGTCGTCAGACAATTCTATAATACTGGTGTCTGACAGTTATATGTTAAATCAGTGTGTTTAACTGACAGTTCTATGATAATTCAGTGTGCTTAGCTGACAGTTCCATGATAATTCAGGGTGTTTAACATGACGTTAAATGGGTAAAAAAATTATAATACTGCCACTTGGGCAAGGAAATATAATAATACAAGGCAGAAAGGGGGAAAACATGATTTCAAGATTAGGCTCTAGACATATGATGTTAGAGACCAAAATCCGATATGACTGGCAGACGGGCGGCTTAGGGAAAGACGGCATCCTCAAGCTAGGAAATTAATGAAGCCGTATTTGTCTTCAGTCTATGGGGGAGCCTTGCACTACATTTCAATCTCAGACGAAGAATAGGAAGTCGAGCACAATGAAGGCAGATTCAAACCATTAGAGACTCACCCGATGCAACGTCATAAGGAGACAGGTCAACCCACCACGCTTCACTATCAGCCAGGGGCTGAAAAGATAAGTTCCTGTTTCAAAGGGAGCTCATCATACCAATGTCTTAGCACGAGCCAGCAGATGATGAAAATACTTTAATTGTAAGACGTATAGCAAATACAACATACACACACACGTGTTTCAGAATCACTGCCATAATCATCAGTTCCATTTATTAAACCAATTGCGTGTATATATTGTAACACATGCTTTGTTCATTCTATTAGATGGTACATATTGTCTGATGTTTATCTTCCTTTATAAGGAGGGGGGGGGCCTCGTAAAATATAATACATCCTAATCCCAGTAATAATTAAGGACAATAATAATAGATAACTGAGAAGGGGACTACGGTAGCGATAGACCAAATATCTCCTAAGAAACTTTCCCAGACCTTGTCTAGTTAGGAGAATTTACCCTCTTTATCTCCCTCCAGCCGGTGAAGAAACCCAACAGGACTACTTGAGCCAAATCTTCCCCTGGGTGATCCAGGCAAACCTTTCAATTCATTTATATCCATTATTTTTAAACCACTATAGTTTCTCATCCTTCCTACGCTACGCCACATATATCCACCCCAAAATTGAGGGAGCGGGGAACCTATGGGTTTTTTTTTCCCCGGGAGTGTTTCCAACAAATTTTTCTACTAACCTTTGGTTTGAGTGTCTCGTACATTTAATACCTGTGTATTACTGAAGTTTTTTGTTGTAGTGATTGATTTCATGCTTATTTGTACCAGAGTATTTTTTTCTGTTGTTAATAAAATATATATAATTTCTTTATTACGGATCAGATTTCCTTTCCTATCTGTTACCTGTACTCTTTAACTTGTACTCGTACTGTGGTGTGGATACACTGTAGTGTAATACAACCTTATCTCCTTAGTAGAGCAAGATGCAGTGTGGCAGTAGTTGAATAAAAGGTCACTGAGTGGCGAGGGGAGAGTCAGTAAAGGATCTCACCATCGGTAACTATAAGTAACACTATCAACTATCAACATCATTTCTCGTCTATCGTCTCAGATCTCTCTCAGATTTCGTGTTGTATCTGACACCACACAGACTTGGTTCTCGTCAGACAGACTCTTACATAAACCACTCGTGACAACCATGAAGCCACCACAACAGCCGGTCCCCTTTTATGAAGCCTGCACCAAGCAGTCATATGCTCTTGCAGAAGTGGTTTTTAAGGTAATTTGTTTTACATTATGAGGTTGCCAGCCTCATGTAATTCTCATGTACAAGAATATTTAATATCTTATGCTTTAAATTTAGCTACTCAATTTATAAACTTTTTTTTTCCCTTACTAAGAATTGAACACAGATCGTACATGACCCAACATGTCTCTGATTCTAAAAGTGAAGTGGACTCCGGCCAGACCTCTTGTGAGAACCAATGTTTTTAACAGAATGTTGAACATCCATTCCATATTTTGTTAGAACCAATGTTTTAAACAGAATGTTGAACATCCATTCAATATTTTGTGAGAAAAATTACTTCCCTCGTAACACCTAACAGATTGTGGAGTCTTAGAACACAAAACAATCTCATAAAACAAATATTTCCAGCCGGTTAACACGGAACTCCCATTAGGCCAACAGCAAAATCCGATTATCCGATTGTTTAAAAGCAACGACCCAAGAACGTTAACCAGCAGAATAACAGCTGTAGAACTGGAAAATTCTGATACAATTTTTGTAAACTGTTACGCACGGCTTATATATAATAACGCTGTTGGCAGCAAATCCATACGGTTTTATTAAGCATGGAATATTCCTTTGATTAATCGGTAAAACAACGATCTAGAACACATTCCTTAATAGTTAACTAACAACCTTATGAATGTGACATTTGTCATCTGTTGATGAGTGCCCGTGTTCCCACATTCTTAAAGAGAAAGTCATATTTAGATTCCCATGCTGAGCTATTTCCACTCACAAAAGGACAGACAAAAAAACACTGCTTAAATTGATTCTTTGATCTTAATTAAAAAGGGAGAGCTTTTCTTTAAAGTTAAAGTAAAGGCAGTTCCATAACAGATACTGCCGTAGGGGAATGAATTGTTAGAGATTTTACTATACAAGGTCCAGCTTTATGAGGTGGGGGAGGGGGGAAGTTTCCTTCCCCGCTGCCTTTTCCTTCCCTAACTTATGAGCGGAGTCAGGTATTCATTTACAGCTGGGTAGACTGGAGCATGAGGATACCAGGTGTCCGTCGAGCACCCCATAACTTTGCCGCGAGAGACAAGAGCTCTAGTAACTCTGCCATTCGACCGCTCTAGCTTTCTTTTAATTAATTAAAGCTTGCGAAAGGCCCGACCTCCCACCATTTTTTTCCCAATGCTGCTGAAACCAGCCCCCTTTCCTTCTATTGCAGTTTCACATGGTCCCAAACACAGTACAACCTACGTAACTACTAAGTAGATCTTTATCAGGGAACAATGCGTAGGGTAGCGATACAAATGGCTGGAGAATAACAGAAAAGAAAATGTCCAAATTGTCCTCTTTCCACACAGCCTCCCTAAGGAAAACTCTTCGAATTTTCAGGCCGAACACTATTATTAACCAAGAACTGCTAAGTCGGAACCTCCAAGAAGATATATACACTATCATAGCAGGTAGACCCTGGAATTCGATTGTCCACATCCCCTGAAGAGACCCTGACACCATGACCAGAACTACATGCTATGGACTCCAGAAGGAGAACGAAAGCAACGACAGAAGAAAGCCACCTGGCGGAGAACTGTTGAGGCAGAGATGCTGAGCATGAACCAGCTGGGGCACTACACGAAGGATGGCTGTCGACCGAGCAAAGTGGTGACAGCTTGTTGCTGCCCTACAAGACGCCACTATGCGCTATGGTCACTGCTTGCTTTGTCAGTCACCGGACAAGCACCAAAGAAGAAATTTAAAAAAGAGGAATAGTATAGAATTTCCCCTATAACTTAACTGTCTCAGTGAAATGTTGTTAGCCAACAATGAAGCAGTCCTACCAGCTTTTCTGGAAAATACGGAAGTTGCGCGAATCGCACCGTGAAAACTAAAATCAACACGCATTAAAACAACTAGCATGCCTTTCAATTTTGTACATGGAGTTTTAACCATTGACCACAAATGATAAGTTTGACCACAAATGATAAGATTGACCACAAATGATAAGTTTGACTACAAATGATAAGTTTGACTACAAAGACCCAATGAAAGTTGAATTGGAATGCAAAGGAATGAAATGACCACGGGCGCATTAGCGCCGTCACCAGGACATGCAGCAAAAAGAGCACATTATAATTCCTTTACCGTCATTTTTTGCCAACTAAGACGGTTTGGCCATGTCTGCAGAATGGGTGAAGATCGGCTACCACGACAAGCATGGGAAACTAAAAGCCAGGGATCCAGACCTCCTGGACGACCCAGAGTCCGCTGGGAGGACAACATTAGGCAATCTTTGAAGGACCGAGGACTGGAATGGAACCAGGCCAGGAGGAAGACAGCCGATAGGATAGTTGTTACGGTGTTATTTTAAATGATGGCGTCTGCTGGGGTTTACCCATGCGCAACGTTTAGGGGTCATTAATATTTATAGAATATGTCGATATTTTACGGTATAGTGAACGCGAAATATATGCGGAGATTATGACGCATTCGCGTTGGGAAGGTCACGCCGGGTGACTTGGTTACAGCGCCTTTGTTACGCTATCCGTCAAGCAAGAAGGTCGTGTCTTGTATTTCTTCCAAGGAAATAAGGCTGAGTATATAGCCTATATTATATAGATGAATCGATGTAGACTTCAGGGTCAGTTCGGAAATTAATCTAAGTATGAGATTAATTAAATTAAACTAATAATGGAAGGAGAATCGTATTATGATTCAAATTGTAGATGTCAAGAACTCATGTGCTCATTTCTGGCTGTTGACTACAACAGCGCACGTATATAGCCACGATGTTCATCTGACATATTGTTTTGACACGGACGGATACTTACTGAGATTATTTGGAATTCAATTGTTATGCTGAATTGTACATAAAACCTTTGTGAATGTCGATTATCGTTTTTGTATGAATCTCAATACATGTGGACTCAAAGCAGAAGGCTTGATCCTTTATTTACGTTTCGGGTTCGGTTCTACAGCTGTTGGTGTTTACCTTTGTCAGCACGATAACTCTCCCACAAGGGAAATCAAATACTATATACTATGCAAATCAGAACGTCGAAGGGATGTTCTGATGCCCAGAGCTAACCATTTATAACCAACATTGATACGTCTAAAGAGTGACTTTACTATTCAATAAATAATACCATAACCAAGGAATCGCAACACCAACCACACCACCACCACCGACCCGTCACAACTGGTGGCCATTAGTGGTTTTGAAATTTTTCAAAAGAACGAACCACAAAAAAATAAGACATTTTTCCTTTCGAGCTGAAATGGACATTATTTGCAAAAACACCGGTGACGTCATGCCCTTGACGACAGTATGAACGGTTGGAAAAGCCAGCAGCTGACAATGTCCTTCAAACAAATTTATTCGCAGCTTTCAAACATCAAATGAAGCATATTGCCAACGTATTCAATGTTTCAAACAAGCTCTCGAGTCTGTCGGCGTAGCATATAATGTACGATATTACCGCCAAAACAAGATAAGTCACTAATTTTAAAGGTTAAAATATTTCGTCCTGTTTGTCCAAATAATGCCATGTTCTTTTTTCGTTGTATCCATGTTAAATATTGTTCCTGTCCTTTTCATGTAGCGGGTATGGTTGGGCGGCGGTTCGGAATGAATAAAATGGCTCTCAGGATGCCGATATTCATTCTGAATGTTCCTAAGGCTGTGAATTAATAGCACCTCGCGAAGAAAGCGTCGAATTATCATTATCGGTGATCGGTTCGTTCGGATTTGCATTAATTCACTTTGCATGTTAGGTGTATAGTCATGTTATAACTGGTGTTTTCTGGTGTATTTGGTTCTTATTTTTATTCATTTACAGTCTTATGTTCGTAATCTATCTTGTTTATTCTGATCTAGCTATCTTTAATTTTAATTAAATGTATTGTATTAACGTCAAATGAGTCCTGTGACGTCACTATTTGTTACGTACACAGCTTAACTTTCTATTCAGTTCATTCTTAATCTCTCACTTCCGTTTTATACCACTTAGTTATTAATGCAGTTTTTATGTGAAAATGTCACTTTGGTATTGTGCTACTGTTCTGTACTCCTTGGTTAACCCATTGTATTGTTTGTATTCATTTCATCCTTCTATAATTTAATATTAATGCTATAATTTCTTCATTAATAATAGTGTAGATGAATATGATTAAATTTTTATCAGCTTTGATGAGGAATTAGGGACTTTGCACATATTTGCAGTAGTGGTCCTAGAAATGGGCAATGCACTTTATGCCTCATGATTATGGCATAAAATATAATGATTAATTATTAAAACTTTATAACATATTAATACATATTTAATATAAATTAGTACACTTTCTCAGTACTATATTGTGAACTTAGTGACAATTAAGACTAATTATTTGGGGATAATACACATAATTATTAAATATTAATATTAAGCGCTTGATATAATTTCAGCAGCTTATATAACTAACTATCATAACTATTTATGATAGATATCAGTGAGTATATATATAATATTTTTACAAAATATTATAGATTGTGGAACTTATACATAACAATACAGGAATATTACAATTTCTTATATTAATTATTTATTCGTTGAGTAATTATAATTATCGACATAGATTATATTGTTGATTACAATACATAAGTAATTGAATACTTAAATAATTAAACTCCAAGAATGCTTACCTTGGACCATTTCATTAAAATTGGAAAAGATTGTAATAAAAAGGGAGAGGCACTCCTTGAATTTGCTGAACAACAACTGGCAAGATATAAGGCAGAGATGGAAGAACTTGACAGAAAAGAAGCTGAAAAGAAAACCATTGCTAAAGCAGAGATGGAAGAACTTGAAAGAAAACAGGCGGAAAAGAAAGCAGAATTAAGACAAGAAGAAGAAAGAAAGGTGGCAAGAGATGAAATCCTACGGATTGAAGAAGAGAATAAATTGAAACGACAAGAAATCATACTACAGCAAGAAATGGAATTGCAACGGCTTAAATTGGAAACAGCAAAACTTAATTCGCAGAGTGCTGCAGCAAGCCAAAATGATAATGCTCAATCTGGATCTTCATCCACCCGACTTAAGGGCAATTATTACTTTAAATTACCACCATTCAAATTACACGTGGACGACCTTTCATCGTGGCTGGCGCGC
The DNA here is from genome assembly GCA_024509875.1 of Oreohelix idahoensis. NCBI lineage: Eukaryota > Metazoa > Mollusca > Gastropoda > Stylommatophora > Oreohelicidae > Oreohelix > Oreohelix idahoensis. Next base: position 20,590 of record JAMPIV010009879.1, read on the forward strand.
TTTGAGGATATATGTAAGGTCAATAACCTTGACAAAACTGCATGGGCACTTAAACTTAAGGAATTTCTGGATGGCGAACCTGCAAGTGCAGCACAAAACATTGATCCTACATTAGCCACAGATTATGAGGCCATTAAGACGTTGTTATTACGTCGTTTCCACTTGAACGAAGAGGCATGTAGATTACGTTTTAAAAGTTTGTTGCCAGATAACAATAAAGATTTCACAGGTTTTATTGCTAACATACGCAATACTTTTAACAGATGGGTTGAACTGGCAGGTGTCAACAAATCTTACGACAAATTAGTTGATTTATTATTGAGGGATAAAGTATTATCTTCTGTCAGCCCACCATTCTTTGCTTATCTGCAAGAAAGAAAACCAGAATCTATTGATGAGTTAGAAAAAATTTCTTTAAATTACTGCACAGCTCATCCGAATGCTAATAATTCTGGCTCGTTGATAAGAGAACCACTTCCTGTAGCCTCCAATATGGCATATCATAATCATAACAAACCTAGAACACACAGTGTGGACAGAGGTAGGTTCAAAGGAAACTATGACATTAATTTTCATAAGGGACAGAATAACTTTAACAATAACTTTAATAGAGGAAGACAACAAACCAGAAATTATTCACCTCAGTCAAGATACAACAGTAATCCTCGTAACTCAAGTTATAATCGGTCATATCAATATAATAATGGTAACAATTGGAAGAATAGCGATAATTATAACTCGAGACATCGAGATAACAATTATAATAGACGACAACGGGATAATTCAACTAATTATTCTCGTAATCGTTCTCATTCTCGTGGATCTTCACATTATAACCATAATACCGGGGCAGCAGTGACAAATGATATCACCCCTAAGGTTCAGGTTCCACCTAACGATAATACAATGAATTCTTCTGCTGCATGCTTTGCTATAAATTATAACGTGGCAAATAGTTGCCCACAATGCAATCTTATTTTTCAGAAGGCAAAGGAGACAGTGCTAAACTGCGGACACATTACACCAGAAGTAGGTCTTGCAGCCAATGATGGAACAGGCTCTCTGATTTTTAACAGAGGGATAGTAAACGGTTCTGTAGTTTCTGTATTGAGAGACTCGGGGTCCACAACCATTGGAGTGCGACAGTCGCTAGTACATCCTAGCTGTGCAACGGGGGAATATGTCCGTTGCATGACTTTTGGGGGAACTATTGAGTTTTACCCCACAGCTATTATCCATGTTATCACACCTTTTTTCACAGGTAACGTGAAGGTATGCATGCTGAAAAAGCCAATAGCAGACCTTATGGTGGGTCGCATACACGGCAGCAAGGATTGTTCACCAGAAGATATTATTGAATGGGAGAGACACAATCTATGCACTGGAAACGCCGTGACAACTAGAGCTCAGACTATGCTCATGGAGAGTGTCAATGATAATAAGATGGATGCAGAAAAACAGGAGGATATTGAGGTCAATTCACCTATTGACAGGGAATCATTTGCAAACAAACAAAAAAATGACAAATCTCTAAATAAATTTTTTAACCTAGTTAATAAGGTTGATAATTTAACATCAGGGAATAATAACAAACATTGGTTTATTGTTAAAAATGATATACTGATTAGATGCTTTAGTGATAAATCACAGGTAAAACAACAAGTGATGGTACCGGCTGCTTTTAGACGGTACATTCTTCAACACGCGCATGACTCGCAGTGTGCAGGACATATGGGATATACTCGAACACGATCTCGAGTATTGTCTTCATTCTTTTGGCCAGGAGTATCACGGGATATTTCGCAGTATGTACGTTCTTGTACTACATGCCAGGAAGTGAAAGCACGTGGAGCTTTTCACACGGCGCCTATTCAGGCTTGCGATATCTCAGTACGACCTTTTGACAAGATGGCCATAGATATAATTGGTCCACTTCTACCATCTGCGAGAGGACATAGATTTGTTCTCACGTGCATTGATTTATGCACACGATGGCCAGAAGCCATTCCATTGAAGACAACCACTACCACAGATGTAGCTGATGCATTACATCTAATTTTCTCTAGAATAGGGTTTCCTAGAAAATTATTATCTGATCATGGGTCGCAGTTTATATCCGATACCATGAAGGAGGTAATGAAAACCTGGAACATTGATAGGAATTTGAGTAGTATTTATCATCCCATGAGTAACGGTGCAGTTGAAAGACTTAACCGTACGCTTAAGCAACTTTTACATAAGGTTACTGTTAAACACCCTCAGGACTGGGACAGAGCACTCCCAGCTGTCCTATTTGCTTACCGAGAGGTGCCACATGAACAAACTGGCTTCTCTCCCTTTGAGTTAGTTTTTGGTGCCCCTCCGAGAGGTCCTATGGGACTAATAAAAGATTTATTAATTGATGCAGAGATGACTCAGGACACTCAGTCATCTTATGAGTATGTGATTAATCTTCGAAATAATATTATTGAGTCTTGCCAATTGGCAACAGCTTCTTCTGAGGCTGCAAAAGCTAAGGCTCGATCTATACAAAACCGATCTAGACGATTACGCCAATTATTCCCAGGCGATGAGGCTTATGTATTACTCCCTCACAATAACAATAAGTTATTGATCTCATGGACTGGTCCTTATAAGGTTACTGATAAAATTTCAGACGTTGATTACGTCTTAGATATCAAGGGACACAGAAAGATATTCCATATTAATATGCTCAAGCAAATTCATACACGTCCTATACACTTACAGTCAATTCTTCATGAAGTAGATGACAATACAGTATCTACTTGTCATTATTCTAATCTATCTGTTATACAGAAGGAAGAATCTTCTTTTCCTGAAGTGCAGATGCCTTTACCTGTACTTACTGTCCAATCTACTGAATCTTGGCGTGATGTGACCATTTCTTCTACGGTTACACCGCAACAGCATCAACGCGTTGCTGATCTTCTACAATCTTTCCCAGATGTGTTAACTGATGTACCGGGTTGCACATCTGTAATTAGTCACGATATTATTCTTAACGATGATACACCAATTCGTGTTCATCCTTATTCTGTACCTCTACATTTTCTGAGTAAGACATCTCAGGAACTCAAACAGATGATATCATTAGGTATTATTGAGACTAGTACATCTCCATTTTCTTCTCCTTTAGTCATTGTCCGGAAAAAGGACAACAACATACGTTTATGTGTTGACTATAGGAAACTTAATGCTCAGACAGTACCGGATAGCGAACCACATCCTATCCTTGACGATTTACTTCCTCGTCTATCCAATGCTACACTTTTCACTAAAATTGACTTAACTAAAGGTTATTGGCAGATTCCACTAACCGAAAGAGCCAAATACTACACAGCATTCTCAACTCCACAAGGTCTTTACCAGTGGAACGTGATGCCTTTTGGGCTAATGAATGCTCCAGCTACCTTTATTCGCATGATGCGAAAAATTTTAGCAGGTAGATCAGATATAATTACCTATATTGACGACATATGTTTGTTTAGTTCATCATTTGAGGAACATTTTTTGGGTCTTAAATCAGTTTTGGAAATATTGCGGGATAACAATTTAACCGCTAAACCAACTAAAATTCAAATAGCGTGTAATGAGATAACATTCCTGGGGCACATTATTGGATCGGGACGTATCCAAACAATTCCCAGTACGGTTTCTAAAATATTAAATTTATCTGTTCCTCAAACGAAGAAACAGGTTAGGAGTCTGTTAGGTTTAATCCAATACTATAGCAGATTTGTACCTCACCTATCATCCATCACGGCTGTCCTGTCTTCGTTACTAAAGAAGAACATGCCTTTAAGGATAAATTGGACCGACGAATGTGACAAAACTTTTCGCACTATCTTAAAAATATTTTCATGCCCACCTGTTTTAAGATTACCAGATGCTTCTAAAAAGTTTGTTCTACGTACAGATGCGAGTAATTACGGACTCGGGGCATGTCTACTGCAATATCATGATGATGTCCTTCACCCCGTAATGTATATCTCACGCAAACTGAAACCTCCTGAGATGAAATATTCCACTGTGGACCGAGAATTGCTCTCCGTAATCTGGGCAATTACCAAGTTGGAAAAGTTTTTGCTGGGATCTCCATTCCTGATCCAGACTGATCAGAAATCAGTGGCAGCATTACGTCGCTCAAATCATAAAAGTGCTAAACTTGCACGATTTGCTATTACGTTGCAACCCTACGAGTTCGAGATACAATCGATACCTGGAACTGAAAACGTCATAGCCGACACGTTGTCCAGACATCCTACGGATTCTGAATGAATATTACAATTTCAAGAAAATTTTCTGACTAGTCAAGCATTACATTTGCAATGAACGGTATTGCTGTCAAGTCAGAATATACAACAATTCAGTTGGACTTCCTACCTAAATAAGGACATTTCGAAATAAACTATTGTGATCAAAATATCAAGTTTTACGGATCGTTTGAAAATTTGAACTTCAATTCCACTTTGAGTATCACTCATGTCGATTGAAAACTGTTAAAAAGGAACAATCTCTGATGAAGAAGGGACAGATACGCTGATGACTTAGTCAATTTACTTTCAAAAGTTTAATAAAGGAACTAACGATGAATGGATAATCAAATCATAATTTGATAATATGAACCTTGTGTCTTAATGAACTTTCATACAATTCAACAGGAGGTAACAACGATTGGATCTTCATGTCCAATATTATTAAATTTTCTAGTTATTAAATTAGTATATAATAGATAATACAGTCAAAGTGTGATGAAATAAAAAAATAAAATATACTAAGAAAAGATGAAACAAAAGAATATCACACCAATTAAACCTTTTAATTAGCGTAATTATTAAGGTAATAGATATTACATTATGACATTTCATATATATAGTTAAAATGTATGAATTTTTTCTGTTCTTTTCTTCTGATTGCGTTAATTTAATTAGGCATCTATCCTTACACTTCATTTTCACACGCATGCTAATTTAATGTATACTTTAATATTTGGTTTCAATTGTCCGTACTTCTCGATTTTTATTTCTTTTACTCTCTTATTCTATTTTTCATTTTCTTCAATTAGATATTAATTAGCTAGTACCATACGTACATACTATAATTAATTATTTTAATTTTAGTTAGTTAGAATAATTTTAATAACACCTCACATTATTAGTTAGTCTATACATACAACAAATTAATTAGTTAATTAGTTAGTGACAGTGACATTTCCTTGTTTAATATAAGGTATATGTATGATATGACGTTGATTTTATTATAGATGAATCGATGTAGACTTCAGGGTCAGTTCGGAAATTAATCTAAGTATGAGATTAATTAAATTAAACTAATAATGGAAGGAGAATCGTATTATGATTCAAATTGTAGATGTCAAGAACTCATGTGCTCATTTCTGGCTGTTGACTACAACAGCGCACGTATATAGCCACGATGTTCATCTGACATATTGTTTTGACACGGACGGATACTTACTGAGATTATTTGGAATTCAATTGTTATGCTGAATTGTACATGAAACCTTTGTGAATGTCGATTATCGTTTTTGTATGAATCTCAATACATGTGGACTCAAAGCAGAAGGCTTGATCCTTTATTTACGTTTCGGGTTCGGTTCTACAGCTGTTGGTGTTTACCTTTGTCAGCACGATAACTCTCCCACAAGGGAAATCAAATACTATGCAAATCAGAACGTCGAAGGGATGTTCTGATGCCCAGAGCTAACCATTTATAACCAACATTGATACGTCTAAAGAGTGACTTTACTATTCAATAAATAATACCATAACCAAGGAATCGCAACACCAACCACACCACCACCACCGACCCGTCACAATAGTATGACGCTCGCTCTTCCAAACCTCTACACCTCACGGTAGGAGAGGAACGACTAAGTAAGAAAGTAGTAAGTACCGTCATTTTTTGGAGGGTTACATGCACGTTGTCCTAGAATTGGTGTTCTTTTGGATACCGTTTGCAATCTTTCCAGGTATCATTATACTTTTACTTTGAGCTCCTCATGGAGCATAGAGCTACCACTATATGTGGCCCCTTTTGCCGTAGGCTTTGTACTAAACATTCACATGCTCTTGGTTTATGTGTGCAATTTATTTGACATGATGAGGCCGCCATTCCCATACAAAACCTCAAATTAGTCGCTTTGCACGAAATGCCTGCAAGCACATTAGCTCTATTCTTTATTAGTATATTCAGAGACACCCTTCCCCCCGGGAACTACGCGTGGGCCTTTCTAGGAATGGGTATTATTATGTACTATTTAAAAAACATTATCGTTACCGCGTTATTCCATTGCTGACGTCCGCCCGAGGGGGAGGTTTTTGAGGTCTGAGGAATAAAGACCGCTGGCCCTGTGCTTCGCCACGCAATCTGCAGGCTAGGTTTTTAATTTTTACCCCCGAAAAAAAAAAGAACCTAGACCTTACCAGGGTTCGGACCAGTCTCTAGTCTTCAAAAACCACTATCCTAACCACTCGGCCACACGCTCATCAAGCCAGCATCGGGTGCAAAATTGCTGTTCTTTCTTTATATTCTCATGCTTAATGTAGTTTATTAATAACATAGAAGGAATACATAATTATCTTTATCCCTGTTACAGGACAACTGATATTGTGAAGATTTCTTCCTAACCTGCTAATTGAAAAGAAAAAGAAGAAAAAAATCAGACAATATCAATACTAATAATTATCCAGCAACGGAACCGCGCCTTTGTCTTCCAATACACACCGTGCCCGTAATTACCTTCGATTTTACCGGTGAATTTGAACACTATATTCTTCTAATGAACGGGGTAACCTTTCTTTTATTGTCTGATTTCTTCCTTCAATGAGGATTCGGTCAATGTTTGATTCATTCCATGTATTATATCGACTATAGACTGAGGTAATTATGTTTTGTGCAGTAGCTAGGCGAGGTAATTCAAATAAAAGGTGATTCTCTATTGGTCTTTCTCGGCCTGTTTATTCATAGTTTTTCAAGTCTTTGCTTTCATCTCTTTTCTTAGGGGTTTCTCCAACTATAAAATGTATCTTTTTTTTTTAATGCACGAAAATATATTTTTGAGTTATGTCAAATCATTAGTGTTATAATTTTGGGCCATTTTATCTATCTATCTATCTATCTATCTATCTATCTATCTATCTATCTATCTATCTATCTATCTATCTATCTATCTATCTATCTATCTATCTATCTATCTATCTATCTATCTATCTATCTATCTATCTATCTATCTATCTATCTATCTATCTATCTATCTATCTATCTATCTATCTATCTATCTATCTATCTATCTATCTATCTATCTATCTATCTATCTATCTATCTATATCTATCTATCTATCTATCTATCTATCTATCTATCTATTTATCTATCTATCTATCTATCTATCTATCTATCTATCTATCTATCTATCTATCTATCTATCTATCTATCTATCTATCTATCTATCTATCTATCTATCTATCTATCTATCTATCTATCATCTCCGTCCGCCCGCCCGCCCGCCTGCCTTGTCTATCTTGACTAATCTATCTAATCTATCTCTCCCTCTGTCTCTGTCTGTCTGTCTGTCTGTCTGTCTGTCTGTTTGTTTCTGTCTGTTTCTGTCTGTCTGTCTGAAGTAATGTTGGTCTTATATGCAATAAATACTGCTATCTTCAACCAATCAGTACCCTTTTGAGCATTATCCTTCAAGAAACACATGCAGTCCTTCTGCCGCATGCCATCGGCTTAAGTTCTTTCCATATCTTCATTTCTGCCTCTCGTTTTGTTCTCCGTGTGTTCTTCGGTTTAGGGCCGTTTTAACAGCATTGTAGGCCCTGGGCAAAGCAATGCATTGGGCCCCTCCCAGCCCTACCCACCCACGGGAATAAAAAGTAAACGGACAATACAATTAAACCTATAGATTTATAATTTAATGGTACTTTCAACAAAAATGTCGTCAACTTACCCACGTCATGTTTGATTTGAATCCCAGGCCTTTCAAGCGAGAGATCGAGTAATTATCCACTCTGCCAAGAGATGTCTTATGAACAATATGGCAGCATCCCAGAATGGGACCCTAGAATCGTGGGGCCCCTAGGCACTGCTCAGTGTGCCCATGCCTTACGACGGCACTGCTTCGGACTACGTCTACATTTGTTACCCTGGCAACTCCAGAACGAGGACTGCCTAGTAACACTATCATCAGGTTTCCACAATGTGTGTCCACTTCATAGGCAGCGTTGTCTTCTCATCTTTTATTCCACTGGCGCTTGTCTGGTACCATTTCAATCATTCTATTCTACGTACGCAACCAATTATGACAGTCTATAATTTCTTAGTTGGTGTTCTCCATGTTTCACAGCTACACGATAGGAATGACTTGACAGATTCTTATTTTTTGTTTAGGAAATGAAAAGAAATGAAGTCCAACACAAAATTCTTTCATTGCGTTGGGAAAAACGTGGACTGTCATTTCTAAATACGTAGTATAAAGTACCTTTCAAGGAACAGCTCTACGGAGATTCAAATAGCCTCAAACTGACTACTGCTTTCTTTGACAACATTCAAGTAGACGTTTGAGAGTGTACGAAGAAGAAGATATCGTATAAACTCCATGTAAAGGGAATCTGACAATAACCAAAAGAGCCACTAAGCGGCTCATGGGAGAATAATGTGCCATATCGTGGCACACTATACGGCTCGTGGAATAAAAGGTTAAGGTAGTCTCATAGCAGATATTATCGTAGGGGAGTGAAGTGTTATATACTTCACTACACTTGGTCCAGCTTCTGCAGGTGTGGTGTCTAGTCCCCTTCTTCGCTGCTTTTGCTTTTCTTAACTCAAGAACAGTCAGGTACCCATTTACAGCTGGTCCGCCAGTTCCCTTCCTTGCTGCCTTTGCCTTCCCTAACTCAAGAGCAGAATCAAGTATCCAGTTACAGCTGGGTAGACTGGATTGTGACGCCAACGTGTTTCGAACCCGGCATCTTTGCGACGAGAGGCCAACTATCTAACCACTCTGCCGATTTTCCGCTTGTGGAATAGAAAGAGTTAAGATCTTCACATATACAGTAAAGCACACTGTTAAGATAATGTTCCGATATTCTCTACTATCCATCACTGTCGGAGTCCTTCACCAATACAAACTGCAACAAATCAATTCTTTCTTTATTTAGCTATTCTTTCATCAAAACTCGTTTGCTGTTGCAGTTTGATCCGATTAATTTAGGCTATGTTCTATTTTGATACATTTATCTAATAACAGAGATAAACATGATATTCTGAGTATCTGTTCCTGACAGGATAAAAATCGATTCTGGAGTTTTCTGTTTTCTCAGGGTTTTTTTTTTTTTTTTAATCTTTATTTTTTTATTTATTGCTATGAATGTATTATGATAAATGCGTCATAGTTTTCTTCTTTTAACATGGATATATCATCTTTACTGTCCTTCATCTATTCAAAGTATCTGCGAGACGTCTGTCTCCATTTCTCTCAATGTGTTTTTTGGTATTTCCTTTGTCTCTGTGACCTGGGAGAACGAAAACAAGAACTGACGTGTGATGCTATCAACAGGTTTCCTCAGTGTGTGTCCTATCTACTGGTAATCATGTCATACAATTTTCATCCTTCCATTCTAGGCAAGCATCCATCTATGAAAGCTTGTATATTCTTGGTTGTCGCTTTTTGTTGTTCTCCATGTTTCAGAGCCATACAATAGGACTACCTTGACACTTGAGTGGAAGATTCTGATTATTTTGTTGGACTTCATTTCTCTTGTTTGTCATATATTTCCCCAATACAATGAAAGCTAGTCTTGCCGTTTGCATTCTTATTTTTTAATATCACTCAGTACAAGTAATAATAGTAATACTCGTAAATAAAAGAGGAAATTTAATCTATCACATTTTCAAAGCAAGCTACGTTCTTGTTCTCTACCTTACGGCAAGTTTAGTGCGTTTATTTGGCTGAATACGTCTGTGAACTTAATTATCGTATTGAGCCGACCGAGCGTAAATATCAATGAAGCACTTGTAACAACTTTGTGAACTAAGAAGATATTGAGTGAGTCATGTGTAATTAGTTGACATCACTAATGATAATTGCTGCGACATATTTTCATTCATTCACCTGTCAACTCCCCAAGGAACGTAGGTCTTCAACAAATTAATGCCAAGTCTTCCTGTCCTGTGCCATCAAGCTGAAGGTCTTTTCATGTCTTCATTTTTCTTCACGTATTTCTGCAGTTCTCTTCTCCGTGTGTTTTTTGTCTCCATCTACCTCCTCTCACCTTGGGGATTCCAGAACAAGGACTACCTTGTCATTCTATCAGCAGGTTTCACCAAAGCATGTCCTATCAATCTCCAGCGTTTTCGTCTCACCTCTTGTTCCACTGGCACTTGTCTGGTTCTTGTCATCAGTTCCACATTACTGATCTTGTCATCAGTTCCACATTACTGATCTTGTCATCAGTTCCACATTACTGATCTTGTCATATGACTTCAATTCTTCTATTTTACGCAGGCATCCATTTATAAAAATCTGTTGAGAATTTTCTTGTTATCTACCATTTTATTCAATTCTGTCTACGGACCACATTGCGTGTTTGTTATTATCACGTGCCTTTCTTGCCTCAGGGTTGACTATTTATAACCTCTGTTCCTCACATGTGCAAGCTTTGATGAATGATTTTCACACAGTTTAGTGCTTTTCGTACCTACATCCTTTTTTTTGTTTTTTTTTTTTTGTTCATCCATCCATTTAGTTATCTCGACACCCTCATGTAGTTCAACAATGTGTTTATCTCAATACCTCCAATTTGTTCAACCATGTTTTTATCTCAGTACCACCAATTTGTTCAACCACGTTTTTATCTCAATACCTCCAATTTGTTCAACAATGTTTTTATCTCAATACCTCCAGTTTGTTAAACCACGTTTTTATCTCAATACTTCCAATATGTTCAACCATGTTTTCATCTCAATACTCCAGTTGGTTCAACCATGTTTTTTTCTCAATACCTCCATTTTGTTCAAGCACGTTTTTATCTCAATGCCTGCAATTTGTTCAACCAGTTTTTATCTCAATACATCCAGTTTGTTCAACCACGTTTTTATCTAAATACCTCCAATTTGTTCAACCACGTTTTTATTTCAATACCTCCAATTTGTTCAACCATGCTTTTAACTCAATATCACCAATTTGTTCAACTGTCATTTTATCCACATAAATGTATTTCGTTCAGTCGTTTTTCAATCTCCATATCCCCGTTGTGTTAAACCGTTTGTATCCCTATATTTTTATCCACGCTAATCCAGTTTCTTAAACCAGGTTTTCTTCATCCACTATGACATTATGTGCAAATATGTTTTTATTATTTGTTTCCATTTTATGCAAACAAGTTTAAATCTCAGTGTTCCTGATTTATTCAGAATATGTTTGTACCTTCTGTCTCTAATGTTGTTTAACTGTGTTTTACCTCACATAATTTCATTTTATACAATCATAATTTGATCTCAATTCTTCAATGACCTCAGATACACTTTTCTGTCCATCATCCATGCTGCTCAATTGTTTTTTGTTTTTTTTTTAAATCAAATTTTCGCTCAAACGTTATATTGTTTACTCGTGCAATCCTTGTTCCATCTGTATACCCTCATTTTGTTCAACGATATTTCCATCTGTATGCCCTTATGTTGTTCAACGATATTTCCATCTGTATTCCCTCATGTTGTTCAACGATATTTCCATCTGTATGCCCTCATGTTGTTCAACGATATTTCCATCTGTATGCCCTCATGTTGTTCAACGATATTTCCATCTGTATGCCCTCATGTTGTTCAACGATATTTCCATCTGTATACCCTCATGTTGTTCAACGATATTTCCATCTGTATACCCTCATTTTCTGCAACAATATTTCTTTTTGTATACCCTCATTTTATTCAGAAATATTTATATCAGCATACCCTAATTTTGTTCAAAGATATTTCTACATGCGTATCCTAATTTTGTTCAGTGATATTTTTATATGCATACTTTTATTTAATTCAGCCTTATTTCTACATGTATACCCTTCTTTATTTCAGCCATATTTCTAAATGCATACCCTTATTTAGTTCAGCGATATTTCTATATTTATACCCTTATTTAGTTTAGCAATATTTCTATATTCATACCTGTGACGTATAATGGAAATATAGCCTACAGTATCCTACAGCGTTCTAAGATTCGTTAGCAAAGTATTTGACAGACTGCATTACTCACCTTTAATCCACGTCTCTTTTCCTTGAGATGTAAATAGACATATTACCTGCTTCCGCGACATGTCAGCAATAACAGGGAGCTAATCAGTGTTGTTTACCTGTGTTTCCCACGCAAGTTGATCTGTCAATCATCAGATATTAGACAGATGCACGTGGATAAACACCGGACCTCTTTGAAGTGAGACGAGCGGGCAAATATTTTCCCGTGTAATCTCTGATGTTCGTACAATAAGGGGGAGATAAACTCTTTGATCTCCAGAAGCGGGCTAAAATCTCGGAAGAAGCCCGTTACGCGGTTTACGTCTCTGTTGTCGGTCAGCAACGCCGAACAGAGCGACCGCTGAAAGCTTTTATCGCGGGGAAACATAGTTTTCTGAGATTTCTCTGCTACACAGAGTGTGAAAATTAACATCCTCTAGAGATCATAATAACATGATGGTATATAAACTGCGTCTCTCCCAAATCATTTATCAGTGTCGCTCAGAATTTTTCGGAGAGTCTAAACACGGTATTTAGAACCATTGGGAATAGATGTGTTAATGGTTTCATTGTGATTTCTTTCTGGATTTCTGGTAATATACATTTGTGCTTAAGCGTATTAAAGTGTTAAAAGTTTATCATCTTAAATTCACTGTGATTTTTCTTAGGTGTTACAACCAGTGGAAAATAACGCGTAGCTATTTGTGTACCAGTTGTGCAGTCTAATGATAAATTTATCACCCGCTTTATCACACAGAAAGAGACGTTTAGTTGACTAATTAATACACTAGGTGCGACGGATAATTGACGGAACAGAATTCACGTTTATTTCATTTTGTGTAATTTTAGTAAGTGACGGTTGTTTAAATATCATGCGACTTAGCAAACAGACGCCGACAATCTAATAGTACTTAGCGACAGACGATATTATTTAAAGTGCGCATATGGAAATATTAAATAATAACTGACATTGTACGCTGACTGTTAGCGCGCGCAGAATGAGCGGGGAGGGCACATACCTTCTCCTGATCTAGAGACGCCGCGCTAGGAAAAACTGACCAGATAGGAATAGGCTAGAGACACCGTGTGCTTATATGTAGATATTTTATCAGTAGCAGTTTTTCATGATGTTTCTCCATCCTTAGGCATGACCTGATCAACGGCGACCAGCGGTCTTTATTGGTTTTATTTGGCTTTATTTTGGACTATATTTTTGGCCTTTTCTCCATTTTACTGATTGGATTAAAGTTGCTTTCTTTTGGCTTACGCGTCTCCAAGTTCAGTTGTGAACAGGACCGGCCACATAGACTAACTAACATTTTAATAGTAAATTTTAACTGGACTTACAAATACCCAGATATATTTATTCAATTTTATCAGCCCATTGTGGAGTAATAGCAAAAACAATTCTCCCGACTTTTGATAGTCGTATCCAAGTGGATTTTTTTTATCCAGAAGAGTTACGCTATTTCAGAATCGGTACTCCCCAGAGCCAGCCGATAGGATTTACCATCATCATCAAGTAACAATAGTTAACAGTTTAAGCAATCAGATGTTTTCCTACTGTGTACTGTGAACACCAGATCTCAGAGAGTCTCAGCATTAACTATTCAAGGTGACATTGTTTATCCAGGAATCAATCACTAAATTAGGCGTCCCCCTTATAAAAATTTAATTATTAGTGGAGGGACTGGGGCCCAATTCGGAAGATAAATACTCTGGACCTTATATACATATTCATGGATTTTTACGTCCAACAGATTGTTTCACCAAGAATAGGATAAGAAGCGATATTGTGTGGCCACGTATGACAGAGAGAGAGTGAAATATTTCTGTTTAGTACAGGAAACGTTGTATCATCTGCACTCTGTTTGACTATTGTTTAATTTTATTGGATGACGTTTAGTGGGAACTGTGTTCTTTCTTTACTGTCTATACTGTAACCTAGTGCTAACCTTTACCCTTTGGGGTTATCAACTTGTTGGGTTCTTTTCTTCTCAAGGAGGGGAGGGCACATGTATTCTGTATTAGTTTTTTCTATGCATGTAATTCTGATTTTATTTGATCTTTTTGTTAGATATTCGATGATGTAAAGTTTAATGATAATAAACAACAAAATAACTAAACTTTGTGTGTTGGTCAGACCCATACCCAAATTTAACCATAGTTTTCACGTTTGTTTGTCTTTTTGTCACATAGCTGTGTGTGAGTGCTTAGGTAAACTTATATTTCTAACATATAGGGAGGTGCAAGATTGTCTTATATTAAATTATAGTCGTATAGATAGGCTGGACTAGAGAAACTACTCAGTCCAGAAACAGATCTTCTCCATACACTATCCACTCGTGAAACTCTATTTTCTTACACCTTTACTTCTCACGTACTTATCACCATCCCCTATACTCAGGCGGGACCATAAATAACTTTAAAACCTATCTAAACGCGACAATACCCTTATTTTGTTCAGTCTTCTTCTTCTTCTTCCGTCCTTAGCCACCGACCGTCAAAGCAGTCAGTGGCCATTACGCCTAGTGGCGTCTTAGGGCAACAGCAGATAGGTTTTCTTTGCCATTGTTTCCCATCACGCCTATTGGCGTCTTTAGGGCAATGGCAAATCAATCCATTTGCTGTTGTTTCCGTAATCGAAGTGACTGGCAAACGGGTGATCAGCCCGTTGGTGATTTTGTTCAGTGGTACGTCTATATTCATATCCTTATTTAGTTCATCAGTACTTCTTTATTCATACACTTATTTAGTTCATCAGTACTTCTTTATTCATACCCTTATTTAGTTCAGCGATATTTCTTTATTCATACCCTTATTTAGTTCAGCGATATTTCTTTATTCATACCCTTATTTAGTTCAGCGATATTTCTATATTCATACCTTTTTTTAGTACAGCGATATTTCTGTATTAATACCCTTATTTCAGCGATGTTTCTATATTAATATCCTTATTTAGTTGCGCGATATTTCTATATTCATACCCTTATTTAGAAAACTTAACAATCATTTTATATTTGAACATGCGCCCTAATATAACCCACTTGGTTGAACGTGACGTGCCTTGCCAAAACGAGGCAGAAAGTTAGACAAACAGCCAGTAAGTTAGACAGGCAGGCAGACAAAACTTTAGACAGTCAGACAGACAGAAAGTTAAACAGACAGAAAGTTAAACAGGCAGTCAGACAGACAGAAATTTAAACAGACAGGCAGGCAGACAAAACGTTAGACAGTCAGACAGACATAAAGTTAAACAGACAGGCAAGCAGACAGAACGTTAGACAGACAGAAAGTTAAACAGACAGACAGACAGAAAGCTAGATACGCAGGTTGAGGGACAGAACGTTATACAGGCAGACAGACAGGCAGACAGATGTGTGAGTCACCCTAACAGAAACAAAAATAATAGTAATAAATGCTACTACCAGACATAATGACTAACAGCCAGAAAGTAGTGAATGTCACTACCAGACATAATGACTAACAGCCAGAAAGTAATGAATGTCACTACCAGACATAATGACTAACAGCCAGAAAGTAATGAATGTCACTACCAGACATAACGACTAACAGCCAGAAAGTAATGAATGTCACCACCAGACATAATGACTAACAGCCAGAAAGTAATGAATGTCACTACCAGACATAATGACTAACAGCCAGAAAGTAATTAATGTCACTACCAGACATAATGACTAACAGCCAGAAAGTAATTATCAGCATCATTTGGCATTGCGCTTCTGACGGAGCATGAGGCCATACCTGGAGCTGGTTGTCTTCCAGGAGGCCTGCACCAAGCAGTCATACACTCTTGCAGGGTGGCTTCTCTGGCTATTTGCTTTACATGATGAGATTGCCAAGCCTAAGCTACCTGAGCCTGACACAAGTATAGCTTTTGAAGAGGCAACGAGTTTTATCAGAAGCAGATACAGGAACAAATGGGAAGCGGGACATCTCCAGGCTTCACAACAAAATGATGCGTACTACCAACTCAACAGAAGAGAACAAGTGGTAATCTTCAGACTTCGCACTGGCCACAACAGATATAGATACCACCTATTCAACAAGCTAAAGATAGGAACTACCGATGAGTGTGACTGTGGCACCGATAAAATGACAGCTGAACATCTGGTGTCAAAGATGTCCAACATTAGAGGAACAGAGAAAGCACATGTGGCCATCACCAGAACCATTCCTGGAAAAGAAAAGCTCTATGGAGATAGAAACAGCCTCAAGTTGACCACTGCTTACTTTGAACATATTCAAGTTGACGTCTGACAGTGTACTACGACGAAGAAGAAGATTGCCAGGGTTGACGTCTGACAGTGTACGACGACGAAGAAGATGCACAACCTCATATTAGTCGCTTTTTACAACGTGCCTGAGGGTACAATACTGCTTGTCCGGAACTATAAAAGACAGAAAGTAGTTAGAGTACACATATTTCTCAATGTGTCCCTTTCACGCAACGAATTGAACTGCGCTCGTTTCCTTCGTGGGGTCGTCTTTCTGACTTGTGTAAAAGGTAAAGGTAAAGGATCCCCTTACATTGAGACGTATTGGGAATACGGTCTTAGGCCAATATTTTCTTAACCATTCGGCACACTAGGGGTGGTGTGGTCAGTATCACGTCAACTTGCGTAGTATTACATTTTAAATGGACACGCTAAACGAAAACAACATACGAAGATGTCAACGAAAAGAAAGAAAGAGACGCGACAGCGAGATATGGTTACACAATAACAGCAAGATAAATACACATGAAAAGTAGGACAGGCGGAACAAGAGCATAAAAAATATATATATATATATATATATATATATATATATATATATATATATATATATATATATATATATATATATATATATATATATATATATATATATATATATATATATATATATATATATATATATATATATATATATATATATATATATATCAAAAGAACTTTTGAGACAATAACATAAAATACGGTCCTTGCGTTGTCTATGACGGGGTTTGCACCGCTAGAGGCGGTGTCTATGTTTGGCTCGGATTTTAACTGTATTAAATGTGCGACAGACGGAACGAATCCGCCACGAAATGCGTGGCCTTGAGCAGGGTTGCTAGATTGGCTTTTTTAATGCCAAATTTCAGAAAACTGACTTTTTAAAAAGTTGGTTGGCATTAGAAAATTCATTTGCCTTTTTGGCTTCTTCCTGGCTTTTTTACATGCTAAAATTATCTGCACGAAAATTACATACCATCCTTGTTCTAAATCATTTTTCTTTAAGAGCAATGTTTTTTGGTCAGTTACATTTGGCAATATGTCATGCCGCCAAGAAACTGGGTAAGAAGGCGCCAAAATCAGAATCTTTAACTCAAGTGTGAAGTCAGTCTTGCTGTATGGCTCACAGACATGGCATGTCTCAAAGAGTATCACCTCCAAGCAACAGACATTTGTAAAATGATGTCTCCGACTGATCCTCCGTATAAGATGGCCAGATGTAATAACAAATATAGAGCTAAGGAAAAGATGCGGGCAACAGCCAATGCAAACATAAATTAAGGTAAGAAAGTGGGGATGGATAGGACATACACACAGACGAGAAAAATCAAGCACAGCCAGAATTGCCCTTGGCTGGAACCCACAGGGGAAAAGAAGAGTGGGGAGGCCAAAAGAACACTGTAGAAGAACTGTTGAAGGAGGCTAGGGAAATTGGAATGACTTCGGCACAGCTGAAAAAGACAGCCCAGAATAGAAATCGATGGAGAGCAACTGTTTCTGCCCTATGTTCCACAGGGAACAAAAAGGAATGACGATGATGACCCACACACACACAAAACTCTGCTGTGGAATGTTTTATAGTATTATAGGTATTATATAAATAATGGTGGAAACCTTAGTCCTGTGAATAGTAAATAAATAAACATGGGTAATACTTGCTGATAGGAAAGTTATATGAGTTATAAATCGTCTGGGTCGTTCACGGGTCCTGTATACCGTAGTTGTGTGGGTGTCGTGACAGTAGTGACCTCAGCCATTGATGCAATTTGTTTGGGATGCAAATTTTGGCAGTGTGCCCTTTCACGATATGCTTTCACAGCAAGGCGATGGCGCTGTTTGGAAGGTCCTCTGTTCAATTCACGGTATGCCTATCATTTATGTGTCTTTTCTGTTGTCTGATGATCTCCTTTATTTCCCAACTAGTGCCTGTTAATTACCTGTATTTAGTTTTTTTAAATTTAATTTATATGCAGTAAATAAGTTAGTTTTAGGTAGTGTGTAAGGTTCAGACATGACACAATCTGATTATAATCAAACGGCGTATCGGGCTGCTTTTAGGAGAATAATGGCGCCAAGTGGCTCGTAGGTTGAAAAGAGTTAAGGCGAAAAACTAGAAAGAGTGTTGTTTTCCGGTGTCTATTACGTTAGAAAGGTTGTCAGGTTCGTGGATCTTTTGGAAGAAGGGTCGTTATCTCATCACCTCCATAGAAGCGATAAATCTGAATGTTCGGACTGTAGCTGATATTCATAAATGGGTGCTTGGGTAGAATAAAGAGACTGAAGTTGGTATGACAGGATTACTAAAGTGGAACTGATGACAAGAGCCACTAAAGTGCCAGTGGAATAAAAGATGAGAAGAAGACACTGGCGATAGACAGGATACAAACTGAGGAAATTTTCTGATAGTTTTACAAGACAGCTCTTATTTTGCTATCCCCAGGGTATGAGAGGTAGACCGAATGATACATGGAGAAAGTAATTTGATGACAGATACTAAAGGAATGAGGAAGACATGGACAGACATTGAACGGATAGCACGGGTCAGAAAAACTTGGCATAAGTTTGTTGAAGGCTTTTTCTGCATTGAGAGCAAAAAAGGTGACGATGAGGATTATGTAGGACTCAACCAAACCTCATCACCTGAGCCTCATAAAACTTAGATAAAACCTAAAACCAGTACCAAGATCTGAAATCATCATCATTACCTCTCAGGCCCCAAGGAGCATGGGCATTCTGTCATGTACTGTTCCTACTCATGGTCTATCAATGTCTTCCTTATCACTGACATTTATGTCTCTAGTTCTCTTTTCCATGTGTTTTCTGTCTCTTATCTGTCTACCTCTCATATCCTGAGGATTCCAGAACAATAACTGCCTCGTAATGCTATTAAGAGGTTTTCTCAATGTGTGTCAACGTTTTCCTCTTACATCCTGTTCAACAGTCACGTGTCTGGTTCTTGTCATCAGTTCCACATTGGTGAACTTGTCATAAAATTTCAATTCTTCTATTCTGCGCAAGCATACTTTTATGAACGTCTGTTAACTTCTTGGCTGTTAATTTAGTTGTTCTCCATGTTTCACAGCCATACAATAGGACTGACTTTATATTTGAGTTAAAGATTCTGATTGTTTGTGTTTCTTTTGATTTCCGTTTATTTCCTTCTTCTTCTTCTTCCGTCCTTAGCCACCGACCGTCAAAGCAGTCAGTGGCCATTACGCCTAGTGGCGTCTTAGGGCAACAGCAGATAGATTTTCTTTGCCATTGTTTCCCATCACGCCTATTGGCGTCTTTAGGGCAACGGCAAATCAATCCATTTGCTGTTGTTTCCGTAATCGAAGTGACTGGCAAACGGGTGATCAGCCCGTTGGTGTTTATTTCCTAGTGCAGTGAAAACTCTTCCTACCTTGTTGTGATCTTATTTTGATGTCACTATGTTCCTTCAGCTTGTGCGTTTATTGCTGTCAAGTGGGGTCCTAATGGGGCAGTGATGCGCAATACAAGACCCAACATGTCTCAGCCTCCCCTGCCCAAGTCTACCTCACCTACTCGGGTGGACCCCGTTATACCCAGTAATCTTGCCGAAGGTTGGGTATTAACCCCAGCGGGAGGCAAGATGGGGCAGCAAACGATGTAAAGGCGAAGTCAAATCCCCCAGTCAGAGGGGGAAGCATGAGCACACTCTGCCTTAAGAACAGGTGCTGGTCAGAGGTACCAGGCCAGGAGGCGCACCAGCAACCATGGTACCATGCAACCCGCCTAGGTTTGATGTGTCTACACAACAGATGTCCAAGGAGAACCGGACTTCTTGTGTAGACATTACTAAACAACAGCGAACGAGAAGAAGAAGCTGCCAAGTTATATGTTACATTCTACATCTTGTAGGAGTGTTTCTTCAAGTGCAATCATGTTACATTCTACATCTTGTAGGAGTGTTTCTTCAAGTGCAATCATGTTACATTCTACATCTTGTAGGAGTGTGTTGCGTGATAAATTCTCGCAACATCGTTTTATTTCAATATCTGTTTTATAACGCAAGGGCAACAACTGCTTGAAATCTATAGTCACTTTTCTCGGTAAGCATTTGTCTTCTCGCGTTAGTATCGAATGCAGTTAACTTTTGAGCTGTGGTCATTTTTGCGCTGGACTGCGCATGACTTGTCTTGTTGTTTTGGTCGATCGGTTTCCGCCCACCACTAGTGGGAGTGAGCGATTTGGAATGGCGAAAGAGATGCCTCGTTGAAGAGGGGATCTCCGCTATTTTTGTTCTGTCAGGGATGTGTAGTCCTCTTATGGATATTTCGTTTAGTCGAGATAATACCTCTAGTGTTTTCCCACATGTCGGGAGGCGTGATATTTCTGTGTATTTCATGAAAGCAAGGTAAATTGACTTTTTTCATTAACTCTATCGATTTTGGGTCGTGAGCGATTTCGATTCATAGCCTGTCTCCGAAAGTCGTCGTCACGAGATGTTCTTTCCCAGCTCACATGTCGCTGCATTGTACTGCATCGGTTGATGCATGTACCAAGGACCATTACTTGCTACTTTGTTAAATGAACTAGGTTTAGAAAACCTTTATTATCTAGAGGATATTCTTGAGGACATTATTTATACTTCGGCAGACGTGTCTGTCTTGCTGAAGTCAAACTAAGGAGAGTGAACTGATCTCATACATCTGGTTATCTCCTGGCTGTTATAGAAAAGGATGGAGTTTTTCACCTGACTACATTTACAGCACTTTGAAATATAACATGCATCTGACTCATCATTGTAATGCTGTCTACCGTTTATTGCTGTATTGAATGTTGCTGTGATAATGACTGTTTGATGTGCCTACACATTTGCGTAACCATTTTGTCACTGTGGCGTCCACAATAAATAATGAAGAAAAACGTCAACGGCTGTTTCAAGACTCATTGACTTTATACGTCGTGAGTTTACTGACGTCCTATGTGGATTGCCCTGTTATTGTTGCATGAACATTGTTTTGACTGAACACATCTACACACTACACAAAACCAGACATGCGGATGCCATCCATCATCATATGGCATCACGCATCATTTGGTGGCCAGTGTGGGGATAAGCTGGTTTGATTCTGGTACTAGCAAACACGAGGTCCCTTACCCACTTCATTTTCAACAAGAATTCATCAGCATCCTTCAAGAAATTAACATTCTTCAATACAGTCAACATCTTCAAAATTTTCAAAGTACTCGGCGTTGCCCGGTAAAAGTCAAAATTTCAACTTTTTGACGGAAACAAGAATTTGACAGTACCCGGCGTTGTTACATGTTGCCGGATAACTCGGACTGCTGTTATCTTTTACGCAAGTCAAGCAAGTTGCTGCTGTCAAGGTTCCAGTGCTGTCGTTTTTTTTTGAGAAGGTCAAGTGCCGGTTGAAACGGGTTGTTTTCTGAAGAAGGCCAAGTACCGATTTCCATCAACTTACTTTTGGATTAGAAGGTCAAGTGCCGAAACAACTCAACACACAGTATTTCAGAAGCTCTTGTACCATCGTGTTAGCAGTGGAAGCAGTTCAGATGTGCCATCATCGTTGGAGCTTCGCTCTTTAGGACGTTGATTGACATCCGTTTTTTCTGCTGTTCTACGATTGGAAGCCTTTAAGTTAAGTGGCCTGTTTGTATGTAAACTGTGCCCTTATACTTCTGCTGAGTCTTCTGTGTATCATCTCATTCTATATATTATATGTCTATATGTTATTTGTATATTTATATGTTTATATTTCAGCGGGTTCTCGGTTGGGTGGTGTCTCCGTTAGATTATGCCACGTCATAGAGGTCGTCTATTGTGAGCGTTTTCTGTAGGGTTTGCAAATTTCCGATACTGGAATTTGCTAAGCGACTTCTGTTGCTATTTATGTTAGCTGTGATGACATGTTTTAATATTGTTTTCGTTATTATTTCACATTCTTTAGTTTTGTTGTGATTTGTTTGTATTTGTTAGCCTACTCTTGACTATATTTTAGTTTCATACAACATTTTTGTTTATACACTGTGGTGTCATGTATTTTGTTTAATTCTATCGCAGATATCGTCACATTTTTTGTGATATTTCATTAATTTCTGCTTTATTTTTAGTTGATTTCTGCGAAAGTTTTTGTATTGTTGCTGATCTTTGTTATTGTTTACATTGTTATTGTTTACATTGTTTGTATTGTTTACATTTTCAATGTTTACATTCTGCATGTGTTTACATAGTCATTGTTTACAGTTATAGTAATTAGTTAATGGGCTATGCTAATGCACTGTTACTACTATACTGATGATAAATGAATGATGAATAGTGTCGTGCACTATTGAATGAGAAGTGCACTTATGATCAAGATTTGAGTGCTGATATTTCATATACAAGTTCTTTGATTGGAGACTTGTTTCCCACAGAGACTGGGATAATATAATGTGATGTGAATATACAAGTGCTTAATTAAGACTTGTTACACTTAGGTTTGAAATAAATTAGTTAATTATTTCAGGATTTGGACTCATATGTTAGACAACATGTCTACATTTGAGCACTTTATTGAGCAGGGTAAATTGCTTGGGAAGACTGGTGATAAGTTAGAAGAATTTGCAACTGCTCGATATGATAAAGCAATGGAAGCTGAACAAAAGAAACTGCATATGGAAGCTGAACAAAAGAAACTGCAGATGCAGGTGGATGAAAAGAGATTCCAAATGGAAATGGAAAAACAAAAAAGGGAATCAGAAGCTGAGGAGAGAAAACTCCAGCTACAGCTAGAAGCTAAAAGACTTGAAAAAGAAGCTGAAAATAAAAGACTTGAAAAAGAAGCTGAAAATGAAAGACTTCAAATGCAGGCTCAAGCTGAAGAAAGGAAGTTACAAAGAGAGTCTGATGAGAGGAAAGCAAAAATGGAACATGAAGAAAAACTCTTAGCTTTAGAGTTGGAGAAATTGAAATTGACGAGCATGAGTAATGGTAATGATTCAAACAAGGGTTCATCTTCTGGGAAGGCTAATAATGATACTTTTAAGATTAAGTTACCAACATTTAGTCCTTCCAGTGATGACATAATGTTCTATCTGGACAGATTTGAACAAGCATGTACAGCTCATAACATAGACAAAGCAAAATATGTTTATCAGTTATCAGGGATACTGACAGGTAAAGCTCTAAGTATATTAAATATGGTGGATGAACCTGACAAGAGCAATTACGAGGTTGTCAGGGCCGCTTTGTTAAAGAAATATCAGCTTAACGAAGACGGCTATCGTCTACAATTTAAAAACATGTTACCTGAAAATGGAGTTGAATTCTCCGAGTTTATTGCAAGAATACGCATTACTTTCTCACGATGGGTTGAACTATCTAAGACGGAAAAAACTTATGAAGGACTTATGGACTTAATACTTAGAGACAAAGTCATGTCGTCTGTCAATGAGTCTTTCCTTGCTTTCCTTCATGAACGTAAACCTAAAACAATAAAAGAAATGGAAGATTTCTGTTGCCAATACGTAACTGCGCACCCACACATAACCATGGGTAACTCTAAGGTGAAAGAAGGTTTACCAGTTGCTTCGGCAGCTCCGTATGGCCAAAACTTTGCTCGTAGATCCCAACAAAATTTTGATAGAAAGGGCAGCGGTAATTTCTGTCAAAATCATGGAAACCAATTTCATGGTGATTCTTCTTCGAAGAATTGGAGACAACCTGATAGTGGTCGTTACTATCACCCTAATAATTATAAGCATTTCAAAAGAGGATATGGTAATAGAGGTTATTCCTGCCGAAGACCTCAGAACCAAACAAATAGATGTTCGCATCAATGTGAACATGATAGTAATCGTGGAAACTGGTATTCGAACCAGGATAACAATTACAATAGAGACAATAATAACTGCAGAGATAATAATAACTCTGATAACTTCAGAGGTAATAATAGTCGGGGTAGATCTCAACACAAAAAAAAAGAGATATCAGCAGGCTAATGCTGTACAACAGGAAACTGAGGGAGCCTGTAATCATGTTGTTGATAGTAAAAACTTTGACGCTGTCACTAGTTCTGCTTTTGACTTTGAGAGAGCAAACAAATGCCCCCAATGCAGTACTTTATTCGAACCGGGTACCATAACTACTTTGAGTTGTGGTCACCCACTTCCCGCTCTTCCTGCTGCTGTTGCGCATGACGGGAGGGGTTCTTTAATTCTACATAAGGGTCTTGTTAATGATACTCCGGTCTCACTACTTTTCGATTCCGGATGCACCACTATTGGTGTTAGACAATCGCTTGTAGATCCATCTTGTGCTACAGGAAGGGTTATTAAATGTGTCACATTTGGCGGCACTCTAGAAAAATATCCTACTGCTGTAATTCGCATTGCCACTCCTTTCTTTACTGGAGATGTGCATGCTTGTCTCTTACCTAATCCTATTGCGGACCTTATTATTGGTCGTATTCACGGAGTTAGGGAGTGTACCCCACAGCAGATTGCTGCTTGGGAAGATAATAACATGCAAGCTACAAATGCAGTAGTTACAAGAGCACAAGCTCTACAAACACCCGAAACTTCACTGAATAGTGATAATGAAGTTGATAGCCAAGATAGTCACTTAGTAATCACTCGTGACTCTTTCATAAAATTGCAAGAAGAAGATCCTTCTTTAAAAAAATTCTTCGTTCTTGCAAAGAAAGGTGATCCGAATCAGGATACAAATAGAAAATCTTGGATTGCAATGAGAAACGGCGTACTTGTACGTATGGTACAAGATTCGACTACGTCGGCACATTCGCAAATTCTTGTTCCCAAGAGCATGAGAGTCCAAATATTACAACATGCTCATGACTCGCAATGTGCTGGACATATGGGTTTTGCCCGTACGAAGTCGAGAGTCCTTGCGGCTTTCTTTTGGCCTTTTGTCAATAAGGACATTCGTATTTACTGCCAATCATGCAAGGTATGTCAGGAGGTCAAATCTAGAGGACCACGACATGCTGCGCCTATCCAGGCTGCTGACATTCCTATTCGGCCGTTTCAGAAAATGGCCATAGATATTATTGGCCCTTTTAAGGTCAAGTCGGCCAGAGGACATCAGTTTATCCTTACATGTGTCGATATGTGCACACGTTGGCCAGAGGCTATTCCTCTTAAGAGCATATCTACTACAGATATCGCAGATGCTCTTTGGTTGATATTTTCTCGCTTGGGGTTCCCCAGAGAAATATTGTCAGACCATGGCACTCAACTCATATCTGACACTATGTCACAAGTAATGTCTACCTTACATATTGAACGATCTCTCAGTAGTATCTACCATCCTATGTCTAATGGGTTAGTTGAGCGTCTGAATAGAACGCTCAAGACTTTGCTTGGTAAGATAACTGAAGATCATCCTCAAGATTGGGACAGGGTTTTACCCGCGGCTCTCTTTGCCTATAGAGAAGTCCCTAATGAACACACAGGATTTTCTCCCTTCGAACTTGTCTTTGGCGCGCGTCCACGCGGCCCTATGTCTTTATTACACGATCTCATCACTGCCGATGATATTAGCGATGAAACTCAATCCTCATATGAGTATGTCATTGCTCTTAGACAAAAGATCATTGAGGCATGTAAGCTAGCAACTGCTTCATCAGAAATTGCTAAAGAGAAGGCAAGGCAGTTTGCTAACAAGAATAGATGTCTACGACAACTTTGTCCAGGTGACAAAGCATTCGTCCTACTCCCCAGTAGGGAAAATAGACTTCTTATTGCATGGAAAGGTCCGTATGCAATAGTCTCTCGGATTTCCGATGTTGACTATGTGGTCGATATTGATGGAAAGCATAAAAACTTTCCACATAAACATGCTTTCGGAATTTCACGAACGTCCGGACTATTTGCTGCCTATTTTCCAGGCAACGGATGATGCTCCTGCACCTCACGGTCATTATTCATCCCTGTCTGTCATTCAGGATGAGGAAGCTACCTTCTCTGATGTCAACCTTCCCCTTCCAGTGGTTCCATTACATTCTACGGAATCTTGGAAAAACGTTTCTGTTTCTCCTAATCTTTCTGGTGACGAACATCGACAAGTCTCGTCGATGTTACAAACATTTCAGGATGTTCTCACTGACATTCCTGGACACACAGATGTCATAGAACATGACATAATTCTTACCGACAATAATCCAATTAGGGTTAGGCCGTATCCTATTCCTATACACTTTCAGTCGCAAGTGGAAAAGGAATTGGATGAAATGATTCAATTAAATATAATTGAACCATCGACTTCACCATATTCTTCTTCCATGGTTATTGTCCGGAAGAAGGATAAGAACATACGAATTTGCGTTGATTATCGCAAATTGAATCAGGTCACAAAGTTCGACGCTGAACCGATGCCTTTGTTAGAAGATCTACTGATTAGACTTTCTAATTCTAGATTCTTCACTAAACTTGACTTGTCTAAAGGTTATTGGCAAGTGCCTTTAGCAGAGCATGCCAAACCTCTTACTGCTTTTTCTACACCTAGGGGTCTATTTCATGGAATGTTATGCCTTTTGGTCTCATGAACGCCCCTGCCACTTTCGTTCGCATGATGCGTCGAATTCTGTCACATCGTTCGGATGTCATCGCATACTTAGATGACATCTGTCTCTTCAGTGATACCTGGGAAGATCACTATTTAGGGTTATATGACTTACTGTCCACTCTACGTTAGAATAATTTGACAGCAAAACCTTCTAAAGCTTTTGTTGGTTTTGGTGAAATCTCTTTCCTGGGTCATCGTGTTGGTCATGGTCTCTTGAAGACAGAAGACCACAATACTTCCAAAATACTGAACATCTCTGTTCCTAAAACGAAGAAACAAGTTAGGAGTCTCTTAGGTTTAATTCAATTTTATGGGAGATTTATTCCAAATTTATCTTCGATCATGGCCCCTCTCTCAACATTGTTGAAGAAAGGTTCGCCTAATCTGGTCCGTTGGTCTGAAGAATGCCAATCTTCACTAGACCAAATCAAGAATATATTTTCTTCTCCTCCCATCTTAAGATTACCTACTCTTGATAGGACTTTTGTTCTTCGGAGTGATGCTTCATCCACTGGGATTGGAGCAGCACTGATGCAAGAATATGCAAATACTCAGCATCCTGTTATGTACATTTCTAGAAAACTAAATGCGGCAGAGAGGAACTACTCGGTTTTAGACCGTGAGTTGTTAGCGATGGTTTGGTCAATTCTAAAGCTACAAAGATTCCTCCTGGGCGCACATTTCATTCTAGAGACTGATCAGAAAGCTCTTACAGCTATTCAGACTAAGAATTTGAAGAGTTCGAGATCCACTCGATATGCTATAGCTCTTCAACCTTTTCACTTAACGGTACGAGCTATCCGTGGTGCGGATAATGTGATGGCTGACATTTTGTCTAGATGCCCACATGACTCCAACTAATACTTCTGT
Organism: Oreohelix idahoensis; assembly: GCA_024509875.1. Lineage (NCBI taxonomy): Eukaryota > Metazoa > Mollusca > Gastropoda > Stylommatophora > Oreohelicidae > Oreohelix > Oreohelix idahoensis. The sequence goes on from JAMPIV010009879.1 coordinate 48,557, forward strand.
CCTATATTTCTATATATTACAGAGTCATAACACACCTATATTTCTACAATAGATTAGCACATCTGTACTTACTCTATATGTACACACTATCGTGCTTTGTTGTCATCTTCTTCTGTTCGTTTTTTAAGATGATAGAGGAGGACTGAGTAGTTAATATAAGGGCCGTTAGTTTACTAAACAGCCACAATTATTAATAATGTATTGTACCTTATGAAGCATCTTAGTTATTAATTACCATTATAGTGCTTGTACTTTCCTATTGTTTGGCAATTTAATTAATTATCAGCGCATAATTCGTGCGTTTTGAGCCGCTTATCGCTTGCTCTTTGATATTGAAAAAAAAAAATATGTTCCACATTTTTTTTTATCGGGAGGAGGTGGTGATATGTTGCGTGATAAATTCTCGCAACATCGTTTTATTTCAATATCTGTTTTATAACGCAAGGGCAACAACTGCTTGAAATCTATAGTCACTTTTCTCGGTAAGCATTTGTCTTCTCGCGTTAGTATCGAATGCAGTTAACTTTTGAGCTGTGGTCATTTTTTGCGCTGGACTGCGCATGACTTGTCTTGTTGTTTGGTCGATCGGTTTCCGCCCACCACTAGTGGGAGTGAGCGATTTGGAATGGCGAAAGAGATGCCTCGTTGAAGAGGGGATCTCCGCTATTTTTGTTCTGTCAGGGATGTGTAGTCCTCTTATGGATATTTCGTTTAGTCGAGATAATACCTCTAGTGTTTTCCCACATGTCGGGAGGCGTGATATTTCTGTGTATTTCATGAAAGCAAGGTAAATTGACTTTTTTCATTAACTCTATCGATTTTGGGTCGTGAGCGATTTCGATTCATAGCCTGTCTCCGAAAGTCGTCGTCACGAGATGTTCTTTCCCAGCTCACATGTCGCTGCATTGTACTGCATCGGTTGATGCATGTACCAAGGACCATTACTTGCTACTTTGTTAAATGAACTAGGTTTAGAAAACCTTTATTATCTAGAGGATATTCTTGAGGACATTATTTATACTTCGGCAGACGTGTCTGTCTTGCTGAAGTCAAACTAAGGAGAGTGAACTGATCTCATACATCTGGTTATCTCCTGGCTGTTATAGAAAAGGATGGAGTTTTTCACCTGACTACATTTACAGCACTTTGAAATATAACATGCATCTGACTCATCATTGTAATGCTGTCTACCGTTTATTGCTGTATTGAATGTTGCTGTGATAATGACTGTTTGATGTGCCTACACATTTGCGTAACCATTTTGTCACTGTGGCGTCCACAATAAATAATGAAGAAAAACGTCAACGGCTGTTTCAAGACTCATTGACTTTATACGTCGTGAGTTTACTGACGTCCTATGTGGATTGCCCTGTTATTGTTGCATGAACATTGTTTTGACTGAACACATCTACACACTACACAAAACCAGACATGCGGATGCCATCCATCATCATATGGCATCACGCATCAGAGTGTTTCTTCAAGTGCAATCATGTTACATTCTACATCTTGTAGGAGTGTTTCTTCAAGTGCAATCATGTTACATTCTACATCTTGTAGGAGTGTTTCTTCAAGTGCAATCATGTTACATTCTACATCTTGTAGGAGTGTTTCTTCAAGTGCAATCATGTTACATTCTACATCTTGTAGGAGTGTTTCTTCAAGTGCAATCATGTTACATTCTACATCTTGTAGGAGTGTTTCTTCAAGTGCAATCATGTTACATTCTACATCTTGTAGGAGTGTTTCTTCAAGTGCAATCATGTTACATTCTACATCTTGTAGGAGTGTTTCTTCAAGTGCAATCATGTTACATTCTACATCTTGTAGGAGTGTTTCTTCAAGTGCAATCATGTTACATTCTACATCTTGTAGGAGTGTTTCTTCAAGTGCAATCATGTTACATTCTACATCTTGTAGGAGTGTTTCTTCAAGTGCAATCATGTTACATTCTACATCTTGTAGGAGTGTTTCTTCAAGTGCAATCATGTTACATTCTACATCTTGTAGGAGTGTTTCTTCAAGTGCAATCATGTTACATTCTACATCTTGTAGGAGTGTTTCTTCAAGTGCAATCATGTTACATTCTACATCTTGTAGGAGTGTTTCTTCAAGTGCAATCATGTTACATTCTACATCTTGTAGGAGTGTTTCTTCAAGTGCAATCATGTTACATTCTACATCTTGTAGGAGTGTTTCTTCAAGTGCAATCATGTTACATTCTACATCTTGTAGGAGTGTTTCTTCAAGTGCAATCATGTTACATTCTACATCTTGTAGGAGTGTTTCTTCAAGTGCAATCATGTTACATTCTACATCTTGTAGGAGTGTTTCTTCAAGTGCAATCATGTTACATTCTACATCTTGTAGGAGTGTTTCTTCAAGTGCAATCATGTTACATTCTACATCTTGTAGGAGTGTTTCTTCAAGTGCAATCATGTTACATTCTACATCTTGTAGGAGTGTTTCTTCAAGTGCAATCATGTTATCATATACGGAATTAAAGATCTGAAACACTGGAGCTAAACGGTGGGGAATTCCCTGCGAACAATGAACATCAAAACGATAGAGGAAAAGAGAGACAAAAAAAAAAAGAGATTTGGCAATGCAACATTACATCCCATTAACCAACTCATCTAAGCATTGGTGAACGACCAAAGACAAGAACTTATTAAGAATTTCACCCAGTTAAAATTAATGTCTATACACAAGGACAAAAATGTTCGCATAAGATTACTGTAGTGGGTTTGATGGTATTGTATGATGGTGATATTACTAAATGTAATGTATGAGGCCAGCTGTGAAGGCTCCTGAGATAAAATGTAGTTGTGAATTGTCAGAAGGCCTTTCTTGCTACCACTACGACCTCACACTCAATTTTTTTTCTTAATGAATGTAGCTATGTAAAATGTCTAGGGTTATGATATGTAATGTGGTGTGATAGTTATGGATACACCCACAGATATTTAAGCAGACTAATAATATTTAACAAATATTATAATACACTGAACTAACTCAAGAGTGTAAAATTTTTGATAGAATTATATTACATTTATTTGTTCTGGATCAAGTTTTATGTTGACCAGAACTTTTTTTTTTTTTTTTTTTTTTTTTAAAAAAAGGATTTAAAATTTATGAAAGAAATGCATGGAATGTTACATAATAAATGCAAGAGTGTACATATATAAGTACTAGACTAGTTAGTTTTATTAAAATGTTCTAGTAGTCATCTACTTGGGAGGATAGTTAATGCTTGTGCTGTTGGGGTGGCCTCATCACACCTGTCTATATTGACTACACAGTGTCCAGTAAATTGCAGGAATTTTATGGGGTATTAGTAACTAAAAGGCGTTGGTGAACTTCCAGCAGACCAGAGGCTCACTCAACTTGCATATGTAGCTCTGGTGCTGAAATCTGGTGGTCCCACCTCTCCGTGCTGGCGGGCAATAATAGTGGTCTCTGTCACAACGTACTGCACAGATACACTCGAGTAAAATCACAAACTGAATGGACACCGCCTTGTTGACAACTGAAACTCACAGCTCTGCAATCAAAGTATTGGCTATGTGTCAAAATTCTATTCTCTACCCACGTCTGGACACAACACGGACACAACAACCACATCATACAGACAGGTCAGATCTCTCTGACCAAACAGCACATTTACCATGGTGGTTTTACATCAGATAGGTCCTCCCAGACTATAGATTCTGAAAAATATTTATTAGTTTCCCTCCCTAAAAGTGGATAGGTAATATGTTTCATTATTCTCAACACTTGATCTGTCTTTCCTAACCCTTGCTGGAGTTTATGTATATTGTTGGTCCCTAGACCCTGACTTGGGCGGGGGGTCTAGAGCAAATCCCTACTTGTTTGTAAGGCTAGATTATGATATGGCAGTATCAAATCACTCGAACCTTAAACAATATTCAAAATATACAAAGAAATAATTTTCAATCTTACCAGATTATGAATAAAGAACACAGAAATGCTAGCAAAACTCAGCTGAGCTGCTGGCTATAGTATGGCGTCCCTGAACTTATTTCACTTTCTTTCATTTGGAAATCACCACACTTTAAAATACTGTGTCTATCATCGAACAACTATTGAGGAATGGCCCCACTTGCGCGTCTGAGCGCCGATAAAATGATTGTCTGTGGCCAATCACTGCCTAGGTTTATTTCAAATTCAAATTTCCTACCCTAAATTCATTTCAGTCATGCTTCAGTCAAGTATGGATGTTTATCTGTTAGTCTGTCCGTCCGTCTCTACTTAAATTTTGTCGATAAAAGTTATATTTAGACACAACTCCCACCAATGTCCCTTCGCTTCCCTACTAAGTAGAAAGCGACCAATAAATGACTGTGGCGTAACATATCCAAGGTTCCCTTCTGTCGAGTTCCTTATACTTTATGTCCAACTTGGGAAACGTGACTTTATCTCCGTTTCCCCCCCCAATTGCGTCTCCTTAGCCTTTTCTAAGTCTCTCACGCAATCATTTCATCATATCCAGTATTTTTTTCCTTTTTATCCGCCGTTTCCACGGTATCCTGTCTAGCTAAGTCAATATTTCTCATGGAGGGTGATGACCCGTCGCGTCTGGGCGGATCATGTACTATCAGCAGCCCTAAACAGACAATTCACTGCGTTTTTATCCTTACATGAGTTATATCTATCTGATTGGATGAGGTATTTTACCGTTGTATCTCAGTGTTGCCTGTCCAATATTTCATGCTAGACACATCCTCCCCACTACGAGCCAGAATGATAAAAACATGCCTATGGGGCAAGTTCCAAACCCGCGATACACAAAGCGTAAAATTACTTCCTCAACATCTTCTGCCACTACTTCAACTCCTACATATTGATTCACAGTGCGTGCCGGACTGAGAGAGTAAAATACAGCTCAACCGGACATTCCCAATTCTATACGCGGCTTTTGCATAACGAACAGCGACTCTGGTCTGCACAGTTCCACCCATCACCAGCGCGTGAGAGATGATTCAACTTCTCGCAAAAACAAAAACACAAGCTCCATCCAACTCTAAGCGATCCTACCATTACTACTTTCTGCAATACGGTTTTCTTTCAACGACACAGGGTTTCCTTTGTTGTCAAATCAGGCAGTCTTTGAGAAATAGGACTTTGCTATTGAAGCTTAGAAAAGTTTAAGTTATCCTTTAACTCTCTAGGAATCGCGCTAGTTCACGATTTATTTTTGCAGCTGCAGTCCCAAATAATTTTTATCTTCTGGAAGTCCCCTTGCCGAGAACAGATCAGTCAGAGGAGCACAAAAATGCGTTAAAATACCTGAGAAGTATCTTTCTTGATTAAAATTCCGCATAACGACACTAAATTATCGCACGTCCTTTTTTTTTTTGCGGCCTAGGATGCTCTCTAGCAGTTTTTTCCAAAGTCCTTACAGGATCAGGGTTCATATTAACCCGATTATACAGTCGTGTGATCACCCATAGCGAAATTCCCACTCCTTTGCCATCCAATACAAACATTTTTGTTTGCCTAGCAGATAAGTTCGCCTCCCGCAGTCTATCAAACAACATCTCCAGAGGGACTTCAATGTTGTCTTTCAAATGTTGTCAACTGATAGGCGAACGAGAACTAACATCCCGATCGTGAAATTCTTGATACTATGGGTTATTACCAGGGGATATCCAACAATTTTAGTCGCATCATCCCTTAGAAAACACACACTCGGAGGCAATTTTTCAGATCCGATAAGGTAGCAAAGATGAAATTCATAAATGTTCAATTCCAAAGTGCTACAAGAAAAGCCAATTAAGGTCTCACTTCAATTTTCACTTCAGGCTTTCAACTGGGATCTGGTACATAGCCTTTACTAATGAACCACCTATTGAAAAGAGTAATTTTGCCATTTTATCAGTACTGGCAAATAAACAATGTTTTGTGATCTGGTAATGGAATCCCACTTGTCCTTCCTGTGCCAGCATTCATATCCCTGTAAACTATGCACAGTCTGTGTAATCTCCCAGACGGGTTTTTCTCAACAAAAACGACACTAGAACTAAAAGATGATTCACTGTGCGTAAATAATCCCTCCATCTCAAAAAGGGGGGGGGGGGGGGGGGGGGGGGGGGGTGGGAGAGGTGCGCTACAATATCGATAAGAAT
>JAMPIV010009880.1:0-205384 GCA_024509875.1 Oreohelix idahoensis
GCAAGAAAATTCCTCCTAAAAAATGGAGTTCCTCAAGCCTCAATATGTTATCCCACCTGTTCCTTGATTCATCATATGACTCATTCACGATCTGCCACAAGGTGTGAGTGCTGCCATATACGCTGACGACATTGGTGGTGTGGTGTGTAGAAGAAACATCTAACTATCGCTAATAAACGATACAAAGGGCAGCAGACAACATGAGCAGCATGGGTCAGAGAAATGGGATGTGCCGATCAACGATGAAAAATCATCAACAAACACTCTTTACTCCGCTCTCCAAACAGAAGAACAAAGCTGGAGAGATTCGACTTGGGAAAATATGACAGTCCTAAAGACAGATGAGAGGAAAACCGGGATGTACTTGGGACTCATTACATTTAGATATGAGAATGACATTGGTGGCTCATAGCACCAACATCGAGAAGAACAGAGGCTAAAAAGCGAGAAGAAAACTTTCCTTACTGAGGAAAATTAGCGGATTCAAGTTGGGGGAGCTAACGAAACAACACTAATGAAAGTGTATACAGGTGCAATAAGGACTATATTACCCCCCCAGTACTAGATTCAGCAAGACATGGTCTACAGCAGCACAAATAACACCTACAAGCCTTAGCATTAAAAGTACAAAATCAGCGCCTTAGGTTGATCACGGGTGCCATGTAGACCACACCAATAAATGAAATGGAAAAAATCACCAGGCATTCGCTACCTTTTATTATTCAGACGAGGGACACTAAGACCCTGATCCAATGCTGAAAAGTACAAGAACATGCCCGCACATCCAAATGAAAAAACTAGATTTGGATGATTTAAGCCAGTGGGAGGTTGAAGAGAAGCAGTTTTGTGGGCATTCGGTTCCCAAAACAAAAATACTATATTATAGGGAAACCATACAAGGATGAAACTAATCCTGGACCAATACATCTAAAAAAGGAAAATTTAAAAACCTCCCCAATTCAACCTACCTTCCCAAAACCCATGTTGAAAACAAACAAAAACATCGCCAAAAAATTGTTTCCAAGCCATTTTAGGGGGGGGGGGGAAACCCTCCATATAACTACCACCTGCCCCCATGGGAGAGCTAAATTAATCTCCAAAGGAAAAAAAAATAGCAGCATTGTCGATACCCCCCACAATGATTGAAGAAAACTAAATACCACCAGGAGAAGCAATGGAATCCAATAGTATTATCCTTACTGTGATGGAATCTTGCAACCTCCGTGCATTGATAGAGAACGGAGGGCGCAGGAGCTTTATATTGTGGTTCTATCCCATGACACAGAAACCATGAATTCCACTCCTGGTTCTCCTATACTGGAACTATACTTCTGTTACAAATCACACTACTGCTGCTGTAGTACAGGCAATGCCTTATTGCATATGCCTGACTAAGGATTAATAATTTAAACACAATAAGCCTTTGTCTGCAGGTTGCTATTCCACTTACCGCATGCCCAATGTACAGCTATGGCATAGCCCTAATATTAACAATCATCTAAAATATCACAGTGAATTAACATCTAGCCCAGACAATATAATACAACACCAGTTCCTATTGGCCGCAAGTAATTATCAAAAGAAAGCGGTAGTGCTACAGTTCCAGATACCATACGCTACTGTGGCATACACAGGAAAATAGACCACAAGAGAGCAGATACGTTAGCCAAAAGAACGGATGAGCAACACAGGAAATCAAAATAAGAACAAAAACTAACATCACATTACCAGGAAAAAGAAAGACCACGATTATCAAGGCCATCAGGGGGAAAAATTGACCAACATAAAGATAAGACACAACTATCACATTTATATTGATCGTGCAAAATAAACAGGTGTATTCCTGTTCTGTAATCAGAACGCAGGACTAAAACAGGACTGAAACAGTCATTATAACTGAATGATGATTAGGTCTTTTTCCTTCACCCCTTTGTTCGTCGTGGGACAGGGCAGCACAGACAGCCAAACACAATCCTGCCAAGACCTTGCAAACATGCTTACGTCATTTGCGGAAAACGGGAATACATTCGGCCCCACCTGTAGGACGAACATCCACTAGACAAAAAAAAAGATGTTTGGGAGGTCTTGAAGGGAAACTTTCAACCCAGCAACCATACATCCAGAAAACCGGACTTCTTGTGTAGACATTTCTAAACACAACAGCGAAACGAGAAGAAGAAGAAGACAGACCATCCAGCGAACCCATTAAAACATTATAGACATTTGGAAAGAAAAAGCGGACATTATGAGGGCCGGTGAAGCTTTTAAAATTTAAATCATACATTGTATTGTTATTATACAAACAAAGCAACACATATTATACATCACAGTAAAGGTTTAAAATGATGTAGTGTTAGTATATGAAGATTTTTAGTGATATTCTACATATAGAATTCAGTTTATAAGTAATAATATAGAACACTTTCAAGAAAAAAATAATTTTTATAGTCTTTCAAAAATATATTTACCAACCCATGCAATGGACTGAAAATATTATCAGAGTGCTCTTGGGTCTGTTACAATATGAAAAATATTACATGAATATTTTTTACAAGTGTCAGCTTCCCTGTTGATAATTTTGTTAATTTGTTTTACTGGACCATTTAACATGTAAACATTTTTTTACCCCATTCCAGGCCAAAAAAAAGGGACCCATTATAGCCCTTTTCCCCAAAACCCCCTTTTAATAAAAAATAATTGTAATCCCAACAAAATCCCACATATTAAATATCCAAAGGAAAAAGATAATTTCCAAAGGGCCCGCGTAAACTTTTTAAAAGGAATTTTAAAATGTTAAATCTACAAACGCATAATTTATTGTGTTTGGATATTTTAAAACAAAAACAAAAAAAAAAAGGGGGGGACTCATCCAACCCACAAAAAATTACATGAAAACTATTATACACCAGTGCTCAAACAGTAAAAAAGATAATAAATTAGAAATCTCATATTTATTTTAGTGGAAAATATTATTTAAATTGGGGCTTCCTTTTTTTATAAGTTTTTTTTTTGGCTTAATTTTTTTTCATTATATTATATTTCCAGTGAAAATTTGGATCCAGTTTTTTAAATTAAAATGGGTTAAAAAACAATTGGAAATTTTTTTTTTTTTTTTTTTTAAAAATTCATTTATTTTTTAAAGTTGGAAAATGAAAAAATTGGGTAATCCATTACATCAACAAGGCTAAAAAGATTGCTGGAATTTGGCATCCAAAAGGTCTTTCCCCAGGGTTGGGACATATGCCAAAGGGAGATAACAATCCATCCATATATGGAAAAAATTAATTTAGCAACAGGAAAACACAGCATTTCTTTGCTCTTCGACATTTCCCCTGTTGAGGGAGATTCTGAAGCACCTTGGGTTTTGCCTTGGAGTGCAATGGGTGTTGATTCTGTTCAAACAGCCAGAACACCCCGTGTTAAACCAAATACATTTTAAAAAATTAAAATTTTCCCAAGGCCCCTTTAAGTACAAGGAAACTTTGACTTTTGGAAATTTAAAGCCATAATTTGGGGTTTTTTTTTTATAGGAGACACAACAAAGCAGGACAAACCCAGTTAACCCAAATTTTTATGCTCAGGGATTTTCATTTTTTTAACAGTAAAGATATTTAAAAAGTGTGATTATAGTTGCTTTTTAGATTAAAAACTTCAAAATGGGGCCTTTTTTTTTAAGTGTTTTCAAAACAAGGCCATGAAGTTTTTAATGGTAAAAAAAAAATTTATAAAGGCATACATTTATTGGGTTATAAATGTTTTACCACATACAAGATTTAGAAAAAAAACTGGGGTTTTTTGGCTTTAAATTATTAGGGAAGTTTTAAACAAATGGAGTACCCCAAGAGATATAAACACATTAATAAAGTCCTTGTTTAGGAAAAATTATTTCCCTAACATTTATGGGTGCTTTTGCAAAAATGGGTTTGCTATTTTTTACTTATTTCCTGAAATCTTTTTTTTTTTTAATGTTAAACCAATCTTTTTACATTTCTTGAAATATTTTCATTTTAGTGACAAATGGATTTTACTAAATACATGAAATTTTTTCAAGTACCCACCTTCGGTGGAATTTTTCTAACAAACTCAGGAAATGTATCCACCCTATCCTCGGTTAATGCATAAAATTTTTAGGGGTGGGGGGGTTCATACTTGATAGACTGAACAAATTTTGATTAAGATTTCATCGAAAAACTACATTGAGGAAGTTTTTTTAGGAACTGGGTTTTTAAGGTTTACCCCCTAAATCCCAGACTTCGGGAATTTTATAAAGGACTAATGGGTTAGCGCGCTTGGCCCAATCGTTTAAAAATTTTTTTTTAGACCCACATAAATGCAAATTTCTGTAAAATTGAGGGGATTTTTTTTTGTTTTTAAAAATGGGTCCCCTCCCCAGTAAAAAACAAAAAGTTTTCATTTCCGGACCCTAAAAAAGTAATTTCAGATTCGGGTTAAATATTTTTTTTTGCCCATGTGATTTAAGGGGGGGGGGTTTCCCACCTTTATAGTTTTCAAAGATATTTCCCGACTTGGTAACACTTTTTAAATAGCCCTTTTTTTTTTTTTTTTTTTAATGACCTTTTTTTTTTGTCCGAAGGAAATATTTTTTTGGTTCAAAAGGGGCCCTGGTTTTTTTTTTTTGTAAACCATCCATTTTTAAATGTATGTAGCCTAGGGATTTTTATCTTGGCTTTAAGAACGTACACAAAGTAAAATGGCCAATTACCTCTCAATGTTGGGGAAAAATTTAAAAACTAAGTCTTTATTTTTGCCATTTTACATTTTTTTTTTTTCAAAAATGTTAATGCGTCCCCCCAAAACTTAAAAATTTGCCTTGGGCATAAGTCCCCCCTTTTTGCTGGACTGAAAGAAATAATTTGGTTCAGAAAAAAGAAAAGTCATTATGATTGCCCTAAAAAATTATTGCAAAAAAAAAAAAAACAGCTTCTGGACCCCTAGTTTCCCAATTGGTAGTGCTGCACCTTAAGAGGGATCGGGCACTTTTTTAAACAGATTGGCCCCCCCCCCTTTCTTGAAAATTACGTATAACTTTTTTCTTGTCATTAAACCATTTTGCCAGGCTTAGTTTTTGACTTTTTTTTTTTTTTGGAATTAATTCAATCGATTTTTTTTTTTTCGAGCTCTTGTGCCTCAACAAATAAACTTGTTTAATTTTAATGAAAAAGTTTTTGTCTTTATGCCGCTAACCAGTTTTTTGTTAAACTTTTTTTTTTTTTTTAATATTTTTCTTATTTAATGTATTTCCCATTTTTTGTTGAAACCCACCAATGCTTGTTTTGAAGATTTTTTTTGTGATAATATTTTTCCCGATATTTCCACAATAAGTTGGCTATAAAAATAGCGCTCCCCTTTGCCCTAAATATTTTTTTCATGTCGAAAAGCGGGTATTTAAAAACCCCCGTTAAATGTATGCTATTTTAAAGAAAATACCAAAATTGCTAACAGTGTAAAAAAGTTTAACCAGTTTCCACCTTTTTTTTTCGAACCATACATGAAAAAAAAAGCCCTTACGACGTTTACACAACGTTTTTTAAAAACATCCAAAAAAGCGTCCCGGATTTTTTTTCTGTCAACTATTTTTCAATTTCAAAAAACAATTGGTTTTGGGACAACAAAGGGGGGGATAAAGATAAAAATAATTGAGAATGGACAATGTTACCGCCAAGAAAAAGACGTCCCCCCGAAGTTACTGGAAAGTTTTTCAAAAAAAAAGTTATATTTAGCCATAACTAATTAACAATAACAAGGATACTGGAAAACTGTGCAGAACTGGCTACATATGCTAGCTTACATGGGGTGGGCCCAAAAAGAAAAAAATCCCCCTATTAATTTTTAAAATCACAACAAAAAAAATGGGGGTTTATTGAATAAGCTGTTTTAAATTATGGAAAAGAAAACATAGGATATGTATTCACAACTTATTTGCATAAAAATGGTTTTTTTTAAATTTTAAGCTTACAGTATGGGTTAAAGTCTTAAATGAGGGCTTACAGAAGTATATTCCAGGTCAGGGCAGTTTACAACAAAACCAAATGGGTAGCGGCAATAAAGCGAAAGTTAACCTGTGCAGCGAAAAAAAAATTTTCATTGTTTAAACCAGCTTTAGTTGAGGCACAAAGAGCTAGGCAGTCAAAGTGGGTAGACAAATAGTTTTTATTCACAGAACACATCATATTCCTTTCCTGAAAAAAGGTTGTATAGTCCACCACTGAAAAGGCTACAAGTATAAAAGCTTTCATTGAAAAATGATTAGTTATTCAAGGTAAAATGGGGGATATGCGCTTAAAAAAAATGATTAGTTATTCAAGGTAAAATGGAGGTTATGCGCTTAAAAAAATCGCTTTAAAAATCTAAAATAAATATCTCAAAACAGAAACACGTTCACTCTTAAACACGTGCAGTATTTAAAAGAATGTACTTGCAGTCGGAAATGACGTTTTGGGTGGTTTGTGGGTAGTTATAATTAGAAACAGTCTCAAACAGAGGAACATATACTAAAGGCTTTTTAAAGTCGATTGGGCCAAGCGCGTCTAACCCATGAGCCTTTATAAAGTCGATTGGGACTTAAAGAGTAAACATTTCTGCAACCCTCTACGAACCCAGTTGTCGCTTATTCGTTGTCTGATCAAAAAGTAAAATAAGTTCAACCAAGTGTAAATTTTATGACTTTAACGAGATCTCTGAGTGCTTCCCTGTTTGCTAGAAAAATGTCACAGAAGGTGCTTAAAAACCATTAAGGTAAATATTGAAAGACATGAAAGAGAGAGAAAGAGAGAAAGTTGGGAGAGAGAGGAGAGAGAAACAGACAGGAAGTCAGAAACATGCAAACATATAAGCAAAAACACACATATACATGTAATAAAGTAGTATTTAAAACAAGGACATTCATATATATCCCTCATGGTCTAAGTGTTAAAAGACTTCCCAATATGTAAACAAATATACTTTTTTTTCTAAATCTCTATATCATAAAGATTCAACAATAAGTGAGCCTCTATATCAAAAATACTTTTTACACAAAAAATATTCTCTGTTTCAGAAATACTTAAAATAACTCCATCTCTACATCAAAAATGTAAAAACAACTAAATCACACTGTTTGAAATGCTAAAAAATGTAAATCCCTGCATAAGAAACACTTAATAAAAACTAAGTCTCTATACAAGAAACAGTAAACAATAACACAATTTCTACTGTATCAGTAATATTTAATTTAAAAAATGTATCTATAACACTGTTACTGTTGATCAGAATCAACGTCATTGCACTCCGGGCAAACTCATAGGTGCTCAGTCTCCCTCAGTAAATGTTGAAGGCTATGAATGCTGATTGTTCCTGTTGCACATTGGTTGTATAAACACCTGATGCATCCTCTCATATGGCATATGTCCAACTCTGCTGGTCTTACGTTGCATGCCAAATTCCAGCAATCTTAGCCTTGTTGATTAATCGATTGCATTGTCATTCTCTATTAGGCAATAATTAATTGCCCTCAGCATGTTGAACTTACCCATATCCAATGGACCTTCTATGGATGCTCTTGAAACTAGTCTGTCAGCTCTTTCATCTGTATCAGAAATATTGAAAACAAAATTCCCTTATAAATATCACAGGAAGCTGACACTTGTAAATAATATTCATATATGGATTAGTGTTATTCTAAAAGATGCTGGAGCACTCTGGATAATGTTTCAGTTTTTATGCATGGGTTGGTGAGTACATTTTTCATTCACTAAAATGAGTTTTTTATTAAAAAGTAGTCTATAAAATATGTAGAATATCACTAACATCCTTCATATTCTAATTCTACATTCATTTATCTTTACTGTGATATATAATATGTGTGTCTTTGTTGTATAAAAACAATACAATATATGATTTAATTTAAAAGCTTCACGTGGCCTATAATGTCCTTTTTCTTTCCAAATGTCTACAATGTTTATATGGTTCGCTGGATGGTCTGTAAAACATTAACAAAATATCACAGGAAGCTGACACTTGTAAATAATATTCATGTATAGATTAGTGATATTGTAAAAGACCCAAGAGCACTCTGGATAATATTTCAGTCCATTGCATGGGTTGGTAAATATATTTTTGATAGACTAAAATTATTTTTTTCTTGAAAGTGGTCTATATTATTACTTATAACTGATTACTATATGTAGAATATCACTAAAAATCCTTCATATACTAACTCTACATTCATTTATCTTTACTGTGATGTATAATATGTGTGTCTTTGTTGTATAATAACAATACAATGTATGATTTAATTTAAAAGCTTCACGCGGCCTCTAATGTCCTTTTTCTTTCCAAATGTCTATAATGTTTATATGGTTCGCTGGATGGTCTGTAAAACATTAACAAAATATCACAGGAAGCTGACACTTGTAATTAATATTCATGTATGGATTAGTGATATTTTAAAAGATGCTGGAGCTCTCTGGATAATATTTCAGTGTTTATGCATGGGTTGGTGAGTACATTTTTCATTCACTAAAATGAGTCTTTTCTTGAAAGTGGTCTATATTATGACTCATAACTGAATACTATATGTAGAATGTCACTAAAAATCCTTCATATTCTAATTCTACATTCATTTATCTTTACTGTGATGTATAATATGTGTGTCTTTGTTGTGTAATAACTCAGAAACTTTAGAATTTATAAAGGTACTGCTTTAAGGTACAAAAATAATTCTGGCAAAACTGATGAAAAAATTCCGGCCTGCAAGAGTTTTAACTTAAACATTCTATTCCTGTCACTACAGTTTTTGACTCTTGTTAAACATTCTCTTTTCCTGTCACAATTGTAATTGAATAATGGTAAACATTCTCTGTTCCTGTCACTATTGTATTTGAATTATGTTAAACATTATCTGTTCTTTCCAGTTGTATTTGAGTTATGTTAAAAATGCTATATTCCTGCTTTATTTGAATTTGGCCTAATGTCGCAGTGTGCAGAGCGCGAGCGATTTTATTGAAAGTTAACAATACTGACGATAAAGAAATAGATGACATAGACAGACAAGTATCTGTATTTGTTAGTGGCTAAGTTAACTAAAAGTAGAACAGACTAGGTTAGGACGGTACAGTTTATTGACATGCGCAATATGTCAAAATAAATTTATGATCAGGTCGAACTCTGTGACTGCACCAAATTACATCAGCATTGATTCTATAAATAGATAGGTAAATCACCCGAAATCAGCAGTGGTTCTCACTATGTGGTAAATGTAATAGAGAAACCCCTTCAATAAGTTAGCGGTTACTAATGTAGAAAGCATGGTTTTTTTTCCAACTATAGAAACCTTTTTCAGAGACTACAGCATTGTAACAACTAGTCCTCTGTGTCTAGGCGGCCGATTTTTTCATCTACAAGGAGAGTACCAGATGCCTGCCTTTGATACCGTTTTTGATTCCGTTTTGATATAGTTTTTGGATATACAGTAGTTTTTCACCAAAAAGGACCGAATAATAGATTACTGCTGAACGAGAACTTTTGACAGAGTAGTTTCCCCTTGACTGGACGTTGTAGCACTGGTACCAAACGGACGAGAATCATTGTAGGAACATTTTATTGAAGACTTTACTAGTAGCAAGCCATTCGTTACCAGACAAAGAAGATCAACAACCAATAAACAGGCATGAAAACGTCTTTCTGGGTCTTATTTTTGGATAATTGATGTGATTTCATCGCGATGCACAACACCGTGCCTGTACTTCTGTCGAGATGTTATGACATACATGTCGCCCAAGTCAAAACTGACATAGTATTTGTCCATAGATGTTTCTGTGGTTGTAGAAGTTTTTGAAGTTGTGATCAATGTTTTTAATCAATCATTCTTCTTCGATCCTTAACCACCGACCGTCAAAGCAGTCAGTGGCCATCACGCCTAGTGGCATCTTGTAGGGCAACAACAAATTGATTCCACTTTGCACGGTCGGTGGCCATCCTTCGTACAGTGCCCCAAACCCGGTTCACCCCCTGCATCCCAGCCTCCACAGCCCCCCGCCAAGCTGCCCCTGGTCGGCCTCTTCCTCGCCCTCCCCCAGGGGTCCAAATAGGTACCCCAAACCCCCCGCTTTGAGCTGTTGCCAGTGGAGAAAACTGAGGGAAATTCGTCAAGTTTGCGTCGTCACTGTCCCTTTGCTATTAAGCGGATTGTAATAAAAATTATATCACGATACTCTTTATCTTCTTATCTTTTGAAATGTATTAATTAAAAAAAAATAAAAGCTATTGAAGTATTTTTTTACTAATAAAAACAAACAGCAGCGTTACGCGTAGTTTGCTACTGACTCCGAACGTTTTCGTCTCACCCCGCTTCATTCAAATGAGGATCGCTCGACCGCCAAACCACTAATTTGCACACTGTTTTCACAACTTTTAGGGGGAAAAGTGTATCTTTAGTTTCATATATGGCAAACATTAGAAAACAAAGTGTAAAACGGTAATATCTCGAAGTGAAGTTTAAATTTTACCAAATTTGACATTATAAATGGTGTTATAAATCTTTGCCATGTTTGAGAAGATTTGGGAGCCATTTTTCTTTATTCGTGTGAAATTTTATTGACTTCTGATATTTGGCGGTCGAGCTAATTGACTTTGAGTAAGTTCTGTATAGCTCAAGTTAGGCTTAGAAATTTTAGCGAAAAATAGACAGCGAGACTGTTCCATTGGCAGTGACTTACTCCCGATGTCATCAAGATCGAGACGCCACTTTTATTGGCTTATGTGCAAACATCATCACATCTTCTGATTTGAGGTTGACTATACGTAAGTATATCACTTATTAACAATGTATTGAACTTCAAATGTAAAATTTACAATACTTTTAATATTATTTAGCAATTTAACACGATCGCACAGTTTGTGTAACAGAGCGTGGATCGAATGTGTTATCACCGCTTCAGACATTCGAACATCAATCTAAATTTTCCAAGAGCTTGAAAAGCTAAGAAAGTTACCAATCTGAATAAAAAATGCATGTTTTGATTAATGTGTAATTGAATGAAGGTTTATTTTGCAACATAATTGGGTGAATTATGATTTCAAAGGCGAAGGATATCGCAAAGCGAAAATGAATTGAGTCAAGGCTAGGAGACCGGAAAATTCCATAATTAACGTAGCTGATTCTGTACTGAAATGTCCGGACTCGCAGCCAATAGTTGATAGTCTTAAAATTCCCCGAAAAGAAGAAATATATATAAACAGCTTTCATAAAATAGGAGCCGCGGTAGCTATATATAATATATTATAATATAATATGGTAATTTCCTATTAATCGTACCTTTTTGCTCCATAGTGAATATGTGTAGTTATGTGTTCTTTCGTAGCAGTTAGGTTTAGGGTTAGGGTTAGTGTTAACCATAAAGTTAGTGTTAACCCTAAACACAAGTAATGTAATACTATAATAGACTGGAATGGAAGAAACGAAGTAAAGAATCAGAGAGGGCAGTTAAAGAAAAAATCAAACAGCGAATAACTGACAACAATAGGAGGAAAAAAGAGAAAGATGTTAAGAATGCAGAGAAGAAGTTAGAGTTATATAACACAATCATTAGCCATAGGGGTCTGTGCACCACAAAGGAGGATGTGGATACAATTTGTAAAGGACGAAATGCCCTTAGAATAGAAATCTTAAGGCTCAGTTAAGATACAGAAAATTAATATTGAATGATAAGGACATTAATATTGAATGATAAGGACATTAAACTTTTAGGAAATATCAAAGAATTGTATTTTGGACTTCTGAAGCATTTAGGTTTTGAGGCGTCATTGCCCTCTCGCAGGGAAGGAGTGCGCCTTGATCATTCTCCTCCAGTTTAAAAATGTCTTTTTAAATGCTAATAACCAGTTGTTTTAAAAAAAATTAGCGTTTAGATGTTGTTAATTATTGTTTAGATGTTGTTAATTATTGCCTACCCATTTTTTAAAATGAAATATGGACAGTATCTTAAAAAAAAAAAAAGTTTCTTCATTTTCACATTTTTTCTTCCCATGCGACAAATTGGCCTCTGGACACATTTTAAAAAAATTATACAAGAACAAATAGATGTTTAAATCCTGTGAAAAAAAATTGAGATATGTGTGTGTAGTATGCAGATTAATATGTACAAATTTAAAGCTTATACCTTTTATATTTTTTGAAATATGATGTTGTGAAAATTGATGTTCATGCAAAATACTACATTTTTTGGTAATGATTTGCAATATTTGGTCTAAAATATATTGATAACACTGACAAACAACATTTTTCTTTCTTATATAAGAATAAGTGTTCTTAGGTCAGTTTCTTGCGCTGATTTCAAATTTGAAATCCGTTTATCTCTATCACGTCGGGTTCTTAAGATATTTGTGAATAAATATATTTTTGGGAAACCGTTATTTGCTCCGTTTCATTTTTACTATATAACTTTTTAAAAATTAATAAAATGCAAAATAATTCTACTTTTTATACTGCTAAAAGATGCATGACATATGTTACGTTATATTTCAAATAGTTACTGTAATTTGAAATAATTCTGAGTGAAATATGGCTTCTAGAAGTTGTAGAAATTCGGCTGATCTGTTCTGTTACGTGTGCGGATATTTTACCGATCGTGTTCACCAGAAAAACTTTACACCATTGCTAAAGAAAGCATATGAACTTTATTTCGATTCGAAAGTTGATGATGCAAAAAAAATCTTGGAAGCCAAATGTAGTTTGTTCGACTTGTGCAAATACATTGGCAGGTTGGTTACGAAAATCGCCGAAGCATAAGTCGATACCTTTTGGAGTGCCAGTAATATGGCATGAACCGACAAATCACGCTACTGATTGTTACTTCTGCTTGACAAATATCTATGGTTTCACTTTTTAAAACTAGAAAGTCTGTGGTTTATCCAAATATTGAATCGGTTTCGAAACCAGTGCCTCATGATCCAATCACGTGTCCGATCCCAGTTCCACCAGAACAATATCCGTTGGACGTGAATGAACCATCAGAAAGAGATAGTTTAC
The DNA here is from genome assembly GCA_024509875.1 of Oreohelix idahoensis. Classification (NCBI taxonomy): domain Eukaryota; kingdom Metazoa; phylum Mollusca; class Gastropoda; order Stylommatophora; family Oreohelicidae; genus Oreohelix; species Oreohelix idahoensis. The sequence continues at coordinate 13,028 of JAMPIV010009880.1, forward strand.
CTGCTTTAGAAACTAATTCTGACTCGGATTATATACCGGTGAATGATGGTGTTCACTTAATTAACCATTCAGAACTTTCAGATCTAATACGTGATCTCGCTCTCACCAAAGGACAAGCGGAATTACTCGGTTCGCGACTCAAAGAATGGAATCTTTTAGCGCCCAATACTCCGATATCTAAATTTCGTCATAGACACAGAGAACTTGTTCAATACTTTGAGATGGATGATGGCATTTGCTATTGCAAAGATGTAAAAGGTCTAATGGTGCACCTCGGTCATGAGCACATAGTCAACGAATGGCGACTTTTCATCGACTCTTCCAAGACTAGTCTAAAAGCCGTGTTATGGCATAATGGAAATTTATTTTCATCAATTCCAGTCACCTACTCTGTTCATATGAAAGAAACTTATGACAATATGGCTATACTTTTGGCAAAAATAAAGTACAATGACTACCAATGGCGGATTTGTGGAGACCTAAAGGTCATTGCAGACTAGGTATACTAAATTTTGTTGCTTCCTATGTGAATGGGACAGCCGCAACAGACAGGAACATTATGCAAGAAAGGTGTGGCCTATCAGGGATCGTATGCAGCTCGGGCATAAAAATGTAATACACGAGCCATTAGTTAACAAAGACAGCATCATTTTACCACCGTTACATATAAAGTTGGGGCTCATGAAGAATTTCGTAAAAGCGTTAGATAAAACGAGCAAAGCTTTCACTTATCTTCGAGAAAAGTTTCCGCAAATTAGCGATGCAAAGATAAAGGAAGGTATCTTTGTAGGACCTCAGATTAGGAAAGTTATTGCAGACAAACAATTCGAGAACTTGTTACATGGTAGTGAACTTCGCGCATGGATGGCATTCAAATCGATCGTCGATAACTGTCTGGGAAATCACAAATCTGTCGACTATGTGCATATTGTTAAGCAGTGCATAGATGCATACAGAATTATAGGCTGTAACATGTCCCTCAAAATCCATTTGCTCGATTCGCATCTTGACTTTTTCCCTGACAACCTTGGCAAAGTCAGCGATGAACATGGAGAACGATTCCATCAAGATATCGCCGTAATGGAGTCACGTTATCAAGGACAGTGGAGTGTGACCATGCTTGCCGATTATTGTTGGATGCTTCATCGCGATGTACCACATGCCATTCACCGACGAAAGTCGACTGCAAAGAAATTCAAGCCTACATAACTGTTATACTTCTTGTACAAATGATGTTGTAATACTGTATGTGTTGTTAAAAAACTTCAATTGCGTATTTCTAGAGATCCTGACCTGATAGAGAAAAACGGTTTGCAGATTTAAAAACAGCGCATTAAAATTGACCAGAAAAACATAGAAATGTTAGAGAAAGAAAAAAAAAAATTTTTTTGTTAGCCAGTGTAATTATTCATGATATAGCCCTATAGTTTTTTTTATGTAATCAGTGTATTGCAGACTGTATGCTGTTTATCAGAGAAGGTTCTAAGATTATATTTAAGAAAACGGGAGCACTCTGAAGTTGGTGTGATGTAACTTTTTTAACTTTGCGAAAGTACATACACTTTTAAAAATGCCGTAACATTTTTATTTTTTGTCCGATCTAAAAAAATTAAGTACCCAATTTCATGGTTTTCCAAGAGCTTCCAAACTGCATTGTTTTCTCTGGTGCTTCTGTGCAAACAAAAATCACTTTGTGGTACCTAGTCCAAAGCACAGCTGTTCTTGTGATGGCATCGGGGTCTCTTCTGAGGACATGACCAACTGTTACCTTATACTTATTGAAGGCTATTGGGTAACGAGTATATTAATGTGCTGCACTGGTCTTGTAAGATATTTTGATATAATAGACAACAGTCTCAACAGTAACGTACGGAATGGCCAACTTGAATAATCTTGATCAACAGCTTGTTGTACGTTTTATCACATTTAATATGTCACAATACAACATAAGTGTACTTCACTTCTTTTGAAAGCATATGATGATATGACGTTACACCAGTAATACAAATGTGTTCAGTAACAGCCATAAGCAATAATGTCGTTGTGCCGGTTTAAAGTCAGAATGTCTATGTATCGTCTACAACGCCTTCATACTTTACAAATCCGTATTGATTCAAATCACTTACTGTCCATCTCCTTAAGCCACACACAATCAGGCACACATTCTTAATGAATTGATTCAATTATCCTGACTCTGAAATATTTTATAACAATAAACACTGGTCTGTCGCTCTCACATAAATATCCGTACACTTCGAAAACACAAGCCAGACACACAACTGTTCTAACGCTCACCTTCGTTCCCCCTGCAGAAGACCCTGTCCACGTCATACACTAAATACCTGTGTCACACACATTCCACAACTCGCACGCTTTTACAATCGAAGCGTATTCGCGTTCTGCTCCATTGCGCACAGCGATGAATTACCAGCCTGTGAGCAAAGTGATAGGTAACACTTTTACCCCGCCCCCCAGCGAAAACTGAAAGTTTTCCATATAGGAAGTCATTTTTAGAAAATGCGAGAAGTTACCGTCCAGTCTATGTCATACCTGAGCAACAGTCTATGGAATATAGTCAGCATCATGGAAAAATGAGAAAAATCAATGAAAATGTGAAGAAATATGATAGTGAAATTGTGAAGTTTTGGAAAATGAAATATCTGAATGCATTTAATTAAAATATGAATGAAATGAAAGATCTAACTAATTAAATAGTATTAAGTAAGTATAATAATTACGTTAATGTAAATGTCCACATGAACCTGTATGTGCTGTCTGTAGCATTGTATAAAACTGATTAACTAAAGTTACTGTCATCAATGATAGGTTCATCTTTCATTAGTGTGAAAGCTTACTATTTGCAATTTTAGCACTTTAGAGTCACATAACTGGTTTAAGTAATAACAAAAAAGAATGTTCAAATGGCGAAGTTCTCCATAGGCGTATCGAATCGATTGTTTCTTGTGTGAGATTTCTTTTCATATGTTGCCTCTTGAGTGTCACAGTCTCTGAGCCCCAACATTTTGAAGTTCGTTTGCTGGAATAGGACATATGATCTTTTTAAAGTTCTGCATCCCAGTCATTTTGTGAAGGATTGCCATTAAGATATGACAAAGAGCCTTATACTGTTTATCTGAGATACTGTTTGATTTGGTTCTTTTACCGCATACGTCATGACTGTCCGGAAATCAGATCTTGTGTACTGTTCATGGAACTTGATGTAGTGTGAAACGATTTGAATGTATCCACACAAAACGTCTCTTATCTTGTCTTCAAATGACTTGAGTTGTTTCTCTTGATAACGATGGTAATATGTATCTGGTTATGGATATTGTCAAGATAGTGTTTTTAAGTTAGCGAGGTATCTGTAGACTATCAGCAGTGTACCTTGGTCAATGGGTCGCAGCAATGTCATATCCTTGAGAATCGGGCAGGTCTGTCTGTGTACATCTCGACAGAACATCTGCAAGCACATTGGACTTGCCCTCAATAGGTCGAATGATATAGTCATATATTTGCAAATTAATTGCATAACGTGCGACTCGTGCGTTTTTCATGTTGGATTTTTGAAGGAACGACAGGGCCTTCTGGTCTGTCTCAATGATGAAACGAGAACCAAGAAGGTAACGCTGAAGCTTTGTGACAGCCCATATGATCGCGAGAAGCTCGCGCTCAATAATTGGATATCTGGTTTCTGTTTTTGTGAGCTTCCTCGACACATACATCACTGGATGAAGCATTCCATCTACCTCTTGCATCAAGGAGCCACCAATACCGTACATCGAAGCGTCTGTCCTGAGAATAAATGGGAGATGAGGATCAGGGAGTTTTAAAATTGGTGCACATGAAAAGTAATGCTTTAAATGGACTAGAGCTATGTTGCAGGCCTCCGTCCAGACAATTCCACCAGGGGAGCCTTTCGTAGTTAACTCAGACAGGACTGACGTAACTGAAGATAAATGAGGCATAAATTTATTATAGAACTGTATAAGGCCGAGAAGACTCCGCACCTGCTTCTTAGTCTTAGGAATTGATAGGTTAAGAATCTTCGAGATAGTTTTATCCTCAGTTTTCAGAAATCCATGGCCCACTCTGTGACCTAAGAAAGAAATTTCTTTGAAACCTATTTGAACTTTCGAAGGATTCGCTGTCAGATTATTAGAGCGAAGAATTTCGAGAAGAGATTTCAATCCAGAAACATGTTCGTCCCAAGAGTTGTGGAACAAACAAATGTCATCTATATAGGAGATGATATCAAACCTATGAGAAAATAGTCTCCTCATCATCCGAACGAAAGTCGCTGGTGCGTTTACTAAGCCAAAGCACATGAAATTATACTGAAAGAGACCCTTAGGGGTAGCAAAAGCCGTGAAAGGTTTTGCTTTTTAGGTGAGAGGTATTTGCCAATATCTCTTGGCTAAGTCAAATTTGCTAAAGTAGGTTGCTTTAGAAAGTTTTGACAGTAATTCGTCAAGAACTGGCATTGGCTCTGCGTCAGACTCCGTTATGGAATTGAGTTTACGAAAATCCATGCATAATCTGATATTATTATCCTTCTTCTTGATTATAACCATTGGGAAAGAATAAGCAGACTCTGATGGTGCAATAATGTTAAGCTGTAACATTTGACCTAATTCTTTTTCAACCTGATCCTGAAAGTGGATAGGGTAAGGCTTTAATTTAATAGGTTTGTGATCTGTGAGTCTAATATCGTGAGTGATTATAGACGTTCGGCCTGGAATATTAGACAGAACTTGTGTCACCGTGTGGTTGTACAGTGTAAAATACACTGTAAGTTAAAGTCAGTCGAACAGTTATTTGGTGTTAACAAGATGAAAGAGTATATAAAAATGGGTTAGAAAATCAGAATAATTTAAGTGATAACTTATTTGTTCTTAACATGGGAGATAAAAGAATGAAAATGTAGTGTTTTTTGTAAGGGAGGGAACCTTTTTAGACCTTAAAGTAATCTAAGTATATATCATTAGAGTTTACCAAATTTGCATATTAGACTAGTTTTAGTAAAGATATAGAAGGATTAATGAAACTAAGGTAAAAAGTACTAAGGGGAATAACTATGAATATTAACGCCCTTTACAAGTTTAGTGAGTTAGGATAGGGAAACGCACGTGAAAATAGTGACTAGATATAAACAGTTATGAAGCACAGTTCACGGAGTTGATAGCATAGAATTAAGCGTGGCGATAGGTGAGTTAACTGAACAATGGACCAATCGTATTAACTAAAACAACTTTGGACCATCAAAAGGAAATTGAAGGACAAAAGGAGATCAGTCCTACCAGAGAAGTTGACAGAGCAAGTCAAGTTTTGCTGAGCTCTCAAGAAATGTGAAACCTGCGGTTTGCAGAAGGTCTACAGAATTAGCTAGATATAGAAAGGTAGAAATAGGAAATTCAGGAGAACACTTAGAATTGATTAATAATTTGTGCTGCTATACCTAGGACTAGCTCATAGGGGTGATAGTAAGACAGTGATAGGTGACGAACTTCTGTATATTCTGGTAAGAGGTCTTTAACTCTAATTATGCTTGACTTAAGTGAAGAGAGACATGTTTTTTTTGAAACACGCTCAACATATTGTCACAGGCTAACGAAGCTCACATTTAAGGGAGCGAGCTACAGAAGAGAATATTGAAGCTAAGGCAATATTAAAGCTTAAAAAAAGTGAATTACTTTTATTATTAGATAGCCAGGTTGGGCTGTTATACCAAGAAGATGAGGCATTGCCATTAAACGAGATTGTATCGAACTAAGGGTTCACAGCACTGACATTTATGAAACATATGAAGCGCTCTCTCATATAAGAGTAAGTATGGAGACGCCACCACAAGTGAGTCTGACATTCACGAAACATCTCATGCGCTCTCTCATACTAGAGTAAGTATGGTGGAAGCCATTTTGGTGTTGGACATTGTTTGATTATTTCATGTGTAGCTATTGAATTTTATATGCTGCATTTAAAGGAGTTAAACCTAACTAGGTTGAGATTGGGTGAGAACATGACTCCAAGGATTTAGAAGAACTGTTGTAGAAAATATGAGAAAAATAGTAAAAAAATGAGAAGGAGCTTTAGTAAGCTAGGTATACGACGAACTCTGCAAGAGGCTACAGGAGAAACAATATATAACTATGCTTTGAGATATTTGATTGAATTAAGTGGAAGACTTGAGGACATTGTATTTGAGAACTGTATCTGATGAATTATGTTGGTTGATCTCGGATCATCTTATGTAAATAAAGTTGTTTTCGAAAATGAATCACATCACTCAGGTTGCTTTGATGTGTGAAGAGATTAAGGAATGGAGAGTTATTAGAAGTGAGTAATAGGAGAGATAGGAATAATTGAACACCCTATACGCAACAGTCGCTATACAACACCTAGGAGAGAAGAACGTGGTCTGGGTTGAACAAAAGACGAACCTTATCTCATCCAGGAATCACCATCTCTGGCGAAGGGAGCCAGTCAAAGAGATAGCTCTACTTGGGAGATAGGTCAAGGAAGAAAATTTGACCACATAGATTAATAACTAGGCCTGCCTCAGTCACCTAGTTATAGTTAGGATTGGGCAGGGACCACCACTGTGACATAGTGTAATTTGGCGCCGTGACCACCTCTCCTACAGCGACAACATGGCTACACCACCTTCTGAAGAAACATACCCACAACAGCCTATGTCGGCCCCATTACCAACAGAACAGCAATGCACAATGGCGGCCTTAAAAACTATTGCAGAAACAATGTATGAGATAGGTCACTGTACAAAATACAGCCAAATTAGATCACTAGTGCCACCATTTACGGGAGATACTACACAGTTTAGGAAATGGATAAAGGACGTGGAAAAATTTGCTACGATGATAAATGCAGGCACAGACGAAGAGCGCAAACGAATACTACACTTGTCGTCAGACTCATTGGTTTCGGACTTTTTGCGCAGACGGGAAGCTGCATACCCCGCAGAGACCTACGAATCCCTTAAGAAAGAATTGACATTCAGATATAGCCACATCACCAATACAGACCACGCATGGTCACTCCTTTACCGCATGAAACAACAAACTAACGAATCTATTCAGTCTTATGGTGAAAGATTACTAAACTTGGCAGAGGAAGCACTTTTGGATGGCTTACCAGCATCACCAGATACGGAAAAACAGCTAGTGGGTATTTTTGTGAAGGGACTGGTGAACAACAACACGAAGTTATACATATTCCGAAAAGACCCGAGGTCAATAAATGAGGCAATACAACTAGCAGTCAGGGAACAGAACGTGCAGACCAGGTTCAAGCAAAGCACTGAGCATGATATGATGGTTGAAACTAATACAGAGCACGAACCCATGGAGGTCGGACATTTTCGAGAGCGTTGGCACCGTTCAAACCAGTCAAGACACCAACAGGCAGACAATAGTAATTATACTCAATACCCCCCAGGCAGCGTAACATACAGCAGATTAACACTTTCACTTGCTTTGGCTGTGGTTCCCGAGGACACTTAGTTCGTCAGTGTCAACGACAACATCCCCGTCCATGTCAGAATAGTTATAATAACCTCAGATACTACGGCAGCACCGGTGCACAGAATTACAGGCGGAATTTTCAAGGAGAGCGTGTACCTCCCAGTTTCACAAGGGGTCAATTAAGAAGGTCCAGGAACATAAAGAAAAACAAGATTTTGTACTCAACAACTCCTCCTCAAAGAATAAATATCACATCAGACCCTAGCTCTTGTTTAATCAAAATTAATAACAAGAATTATCGGGCACTTGTAGACACAGGCGCTTCAGTCAGTCTCATCAGGGAACAATTATATAAACAAATCAAGCATTTAGTGACTTTTCAGCCCTCGAGAACAATTTTGTCATCAGTAACTGGAGAAAACATGAAGTCATGTGGTACTGCCATTATTACTTTCGGCATAGGACAACAAAACATTACACATCACTTTATAATCACACGAGGGATGTCGAGAAACTTTATTCTGGGAAGAGACTTCCTCAACAAAAATAATGCCAGGATATACTGTGATAACCATCAGGTTAGGATTAATGGCGAATACATACCACTACAAGATGACATACACATTGCATCTTTAGTGCGGATAACAGCCCCAGTCACAGTGAAACCTAACAAACTGGTAATAGCTAAAGGTCGAGTGAAGAATTCTAACTACATTCAACCGGGTCAGTCAATAAATATCGAACCTTTGGATAATGAAGGCTTAAACGATGAACCTCTCATGTTCGTTACAGAAGGCATCGCAGAAATCTCGTCTTCTAGGGATTTTCCAATCATGATTATAAATACTTCAGGAAAAACAACAACAATACGCAGAGGTGCAATAGTAGCTAAAATACAAAGATCGTCCTTAACCACTGTAAGAAATAATAGAACACCTGAAGTTGCTGGAAATCAACATCGTTCTTCGGAACTACATACACCCCGAAACTCTACCCCAGGTTACTCTCCGGTTAACAAAACGCCAGCAAAAGGATTCAGAGCACATAATGAGAACCTTATACATAGGACTGCTAAACTGACGCAACAAACAAGGTCAATGGATATACAAAACGGTCAACAAATACAGTATGGACAGGGAGCGGATAACTCTAAGTATGCGACTCGTCGCAACAGTGTCCAGAGATGCGGAGCAAAAACATGCAATAGTCAAGATGATACACCATACGAGAGAGCGTGTAGAAACGAACCGGAAAACATAGGCACAATTAATAAATTCAATGAACACTCTCGTTTTGTACAAAGAATAAACCAAATAATACAGCGAAGAGCTAGTGGTGGAATATATAGAAAAGCAGCAAATGATAGGGGACAGCCATATTATATCAACTTGGTTACAGATTCCTTATTGCCAACCCCACCAACATACTGCCGTAGTGAACGACAAGGGGGAAGGAACGCTTACAGAATGCAATCAGAGTATACTCCATGGCGGATAACCAACAACAGATACTCAACTCCATCAATGCATCAGAGATATGGAGAAAGATACCCAAAACCCTTTAATCACTGCCGTAGTGAACGACAGTACGAAAATAACAACTTTAGAAGAAATGGACGGTACACTCCATGGCGAACACCCAGAGCAGAATACACGGACAAACCATTTAGAAAAAACGAGACTATGAATCGCAGACATTGGAGATATCACAATAGGGAACGAGAGACTAGGAACAATGGTTACAGAATAGAAGAGGATAACACATATGTAAGACACTATGGTCAAGCCAAGATTCGCACACAACAGAGAGCACACCAGATAGAGTTTCACAATTGTTGGCAACGTTGAAGGCAGACGATCAACATAAGAAAAAACTTAGTGCATTTGTTACTAAACATCAAGATGTTTTCGCGCTAACAGATATGGAGTTAGGCAGAACCAATACAATACACATGGACATTCAGACTACAGTAGAGGAGCCTATCAGTTTAAGACCTTACCACACTCCTTTGAAGAATCGTGAGATAGTGGAGAAAGCCATAACCGACATGTTGAAGGCGGGCATCATTGAAAGATCTACATCAGCGTGGTCATCACCCATAGTAATTGTCACAAAGAAAGACGGATCAAGTAGATTCTGCTGCGACTACCGCGCACTGAACAGAATAACTAAAACAATTTCATATCCGCTACCACGTATTGACGATATACTGGCGACACTTGGACATTCTACATACTTTACAACATTAGACGCACGTTCAGGATTTTGGTGCATTCCCATGACTCCAGCGGCAAAGGAGAAGTCATCTTTTTGTACACACATGGGTAGTTACAAATGGAATGTGATGCCTTTCGGTCTAAAGGGAAGCCCAGCGACATACATGGCATTAATGGATGAGGTTTTAAAAGAAATGTATCCTTTCGCATTAGCATATATAGATGACATACTCATACATACAGCAGGTACAGTGGACGACCACTTAAAGAAAGTCGAGCAAGTCTTTGATCGCCTCCGACACCACCAAATAAAACTCAAGCTAAGCAAGTGTCAATTTTTGAAGACCGAAACGAAATACTTAGGATTTATAGTGAACAAAGATGGCATTCGCCCGGACACAGAGAAGGTGGAAGCAATAAAGAAGATGCCTGCTCCCAAAACAGTGAAGCAAGTTAGAGCATTTATTGGTTGTTGCGGATATTACAGACGCCATGTTGCAAAATTTTCAGAAGTCGCTGAACCACTTATCGCCCTCACTAGGAAATATTCTCGATTCAAGTGGACAGAAGAATGTCAGAAGTCCTTTGATCATCTTAAAGAAGCACTCGCAACATTACCACTTCTAACACACCCGGATATATCTCGTCCGATGATTCTGTATACGGACGCCTCCGAAACAGCGATAGGTGCTCGTTTAGTCCAGCACAGGGAAGATGATGAAACAGGTACTGCACCAGAGATTCCAAATGAGATGCCCATAGCATTTATATCACATGCGCTTTCCAAAACACAAATTAGATGGTCAATTACAGAAAGAGAAGCCTTCGCTATACATTATGCCATAAAGAAACTTGACTTTTACATCAGAGGCACCAAACTTACCATTAGAACAGATCATCAACCATTGGTGAATTGGCTTATCAAGACACAGGAACAACCAAAAAAGTTACAGGTTTGGGCTATCAACTTGCAACAGTATTGTCCGACCATTGAACACCTCCCAGGTGAACAGAATACATGTGCAGATTTTCTATCTAGGATCCCACACACTAGTACTACACAGCAAGAAGATTCTGATGCGGGTACTGATATTAATGACAACACAAAGGAAATCAATGTAATCAGTTCCGGCGGAGTGGATGTTGACGATAGCACAGATACAACAGACATAGATACAGAGGAGACAACAAACGTATGCACATTTGATGTAGGCGCAGAACAGAGAAAAGATCCTGAGATAGCCAAGCTTATCAAACAGTTAGAAGCGAAGCCTAAATCGCTTAAACAATTTACTATCATGCCACAAGACCAAGCCCTGTACCATATTGACCACAAACAAGAAGGTACACTACAAAAAGTAATTCCCCAAACCCTAGTACCTCAGATTCTGGTACAGTTCCATGATGACAATGGACATGTTGGTCGAGACAAAACTATAGATGTCATCAAGAAAAGATACTACTGGACAAACATGTATAAGAATATAACTGAATATATTAATGGTTGTAAAACCTGTAAAATACGGAACATGAGACCAACCAGGATCCCTCTACAAGAGATGAAACAATCATATTTCCCCATGGAAGTTATCAGCATGGACATTTCTGGGCCACATACAGTCACACAATCCGGGAACAAACACATTTTACATATCGTTGACCAGTATTCGGTATGGCCTGAAAGCTACCCTCTCAAGGATGCAACTTCAGCAACAATAACTGAATTTTTTCTGCAAGAATTCATGCCACGACATGGGTGCCCTAGGAGAATAATCACAGACAATGGAAAACAATTTGTTGGTAACCCTTTCAAACGAACGCTTCAAAAGCTACATATTCAACATACCACCACTACGCCTTACAGACCGCAGGCAAATGGACGGAATGAGCGAATGCATGCCACATTGAATGATATTCTTGCCAAGTATATGCGAGGCAACCTCCAGTATTGGGACTTATATATCAATCAAGCCCTTGAAGCAATACGGATAAATGTAAATGAGACAACAGGATGCTCACCTTTCTATTTGTTATATGGACGTGAACCCACCTTCCCATTAGATAATCTATTACAACCACAGAGAAAGTATCAAGGTGAGGATCCAATTGAAATTATCATACAAGAGAAGTATAAGGCCCACCAAATAGCAAATAATAATGCACAGAAAGCCTTCAAGAAACGGCAGAAGCAGCATGACAAGAGAGCAACGTTGGAAGAATTTAAGCCTGGAGATAAAGTATATTACAAAAAGAATGTCCGAGATAAGATGGATAATAGTTGGCTTGATGGGTTTAAAGTGTTGGAACGAACAACACCGGTGAATTACGAACTATGGAATGAGGAGAAGAGCATAAAAGTCAAAGCACATGTAGCGCAGATGAAAAAAGATGATCATCGCCCCATAGTACCACCAGCTTTACAGAATACCAGACCGATACGAAAATCCACTTTGACTTATTACGAGTCTACAGAGTCAGCAAGCAGTTCACTTATCGAATACGACACCGATGAAGGGCAGGACATTGATGATGAACAAAACAACAACACAGAACAAGTACCAGATGCTGTAGGACGCCTCACTCGCTGCAGAGAGAATTCAGAAGACGAGGAAGATATTCCACCAACAGAGTTGATAGAGAGATTGAGATACAGAGACAACCGTCTATATAATAGAGATAGTAGTACGTCACTACCCATACATGATGACGAAACAGAAACAACACCCAAAGTTAGTGACTGGGGTGTAACTGCGAGAGGAGACAACTGGGTAGTTCAAATGACCAAGAGCGACGAGGATATAGATACTATTTCCAGTGAGGTCATAGTCAGTGACAGCGGTAGATCAACACTAGCGCGGAAACAGATTGTTACAAGAGCACAAATCCATGCAGAACCGGAAACAACATATGATAGATCAACCCCTACTCCTCAAAGGTTCTACAACGAACAAGAGGACATGGGCACACATACGCAAGAGGAAGACAGAATACAAACAGGGCAGCATACAGAAAGTGAACAGTACAGTGAGATTCTAGAGGATACGACAGCAATGAGAAGTGAATGGAACAGTGCAGATAACGAAATAGATGCACCCTACCGCCATACGAGAGCTGCAGAACAGAGAAGTAGAGTACAGGAGCAGCAGCTATTGAAACAAAAGGAGCAACAGAACAGTGCAGATAACGAAATAGATGCACCCTACCGCCATACGAGAGCTGCAGAACAGAGAAGTAGAGTACAGGAGCAGCAGCTATTGAAACAAAACGAGCAACAAGTACAGACTAAACAACAGAGTGGTCCAAGACGAACCCAAGATACGGAGGAGACATCAGCTAAAGATTCAGATATCCAGGAGGAGATGGAGCAGGAGAAAATAAAAGGAATGAAGAGACAGAGGTCGTCTTCAGATGATTCGCCGAATGGTGTAAGGCAACTACCAAAGTTGAGACATGTAGAAGAGGTCAGAAGGAGGAGGAAGGAAAAGATGAGAAAGGGTAGTGCAGCAAAGAGTAACGAAAAGATAGAGGCACTCGTTCAAAATCTTGACAGGAAATTTGAAGAATTGAAAAAGGACATGAGCAGTTATAGAGAAATACAAGAGAAGGAACAAGATAGATGGTCAGGAAACAATAAAGATGAAGAAAGAAATAATGAGATAATAGAAGTAGAAGAAATAACTACACGTTGCGCAAATTTAGAGAGAAAATTTGAAGAGCTAGAAAAGAAGACCCAGTCCACTGTCACACATGAAGTGAGTACAAGTACAGATCGAGGGGATTTCCGATCTAAGAGCCGAGATAGGCTGAGACATAGAAGTGATAGTGGAAGTAGAGAAACTACTAAGGATCGAGGGAGATACCGATCTAGTAGTAGAGAGGAGGAGAGAAATAGGAGCAGTAATAGGGGAGATACTAGGAGTACAAGCAGAGGTCGCGGTAGCGACATAGAACCTGAGAGGAACTCAGGGAGTGTGAGAAGGGAAGAAATGGAAATTAGAGAAAAACCGAGGCAAACGGTTGACGAGGTAAGAAGTAAGGAGGTTGAGAGAAACTCAGGAGATATAAGAGGTAGAGAGGTAGAGAGGAAACAAAGTGTTAATGAAGTCAGAATAATAGAAGGGACTCAAGATATGGATAAACTGATAGCGTTAGAGGCGCTTAAAGCTAGAGAGACAATGATGTTGAAGTTGATGGAGCTTATAGGTAAATAAGCATATAGAGGAAATATAGGAGGCTATGTGAGTGATGGCATAGCATATTATGAGAGGTAAACAATATGGCGGCGGCAACTTAGTCTTGAGAAGCCTAAGTAAAATTGGTCTGTACCGCACACACGAGACAACTGAGTATACCTGACAAATAGGATACTGCAGTAGAGGAGAAGAGTAAAGGAAATGTACGACGTACATTTGAGGCCGCGGTAGTACGGCAAGAAAATTTTGGTGGAAAAGTTGTGGTGACGACGGCAGAAATACTAGAGACTTAGATTTTTGATGAAGCACCACAGGAAGACAGCAATTATGGGATGAAATAAAGTGACAACTACAACTATCGGTCACAAGTTAATCCTACCTTATATGATCAAGACGGGACATGGAAGATAATAGACTTTTACAATCAACAAGAAGAAACAGTACAACGGAGTCCAAGCCTTACAGAAGAAACAAAGAAGCAAGAAGCACATGAGTCTACCTGCACTACAAAGACAACACATCAATGTTCGCAATGTTAGTCACATGGTCACAACCATCATTCCCTATTCCTTCGTTAATCCCAACATACTCCCTGCAACACCTGTTGCATCCCCAGTGATCATGTGAAGCGAACATGTGATGACAGAAGAAATGCCAAGCAAGCTCAGATGTATCAAGATGAAGAACAGACATCTACAAGCGATGAGAAGAAACAAGTTGCAGAAACGGAGCCTTACAGAAGGAAACAGAAGCCAACCATGACTACCAGCCACAAGTTAACATCAGCCTAGACGATCAAGTCGGGACATTGAAGATGGGAGACTTTTGCAGTCAACGGAAAATGACATACTACAGCGGAGTCGAAACCTTACAGAAGAAACAAAGAAGCAAGAATCACATAAAAAGTCTGGCCACACTACACAGAGACAACGCATCAGTGTTCGCAATGCTATTCACGTGGTCACAACCATCATTCCCTATCCCTACGTCAGCCATAACATATTCCCTGTGACACCTGTCGCATCCCCAGTGATCATGTGAAGCGAACAGGTGATGACAAGTGACATACAAGCAACAAGATGGAACTATGCAGCAGAACCGGAGCCGTACAGAAGGAAGAATGAGTCAACAACCACAACCACTAGCCAAGCTAACCGCAGCTTATATACTACAGTTGGGATGATGAAGATGAGATATCCTTACAACCACAGAGAAACAACAAAACTTATCATCATCATCGAAGACCTACAGCACAGCTTATAAATTTTAGCAACAATATTGCTGACGAGATGGTACTACTTATATAATCAGAACTTATCAACATAAAGCAAAGAAAATAACATTGAAAGAATGGACGACTTTACCAACACCAGACTCAGAATTTAAACATCAAGTAAACAAGCTATTGTCATACTGACAACAACAACATATTAACTCGTTCGTCCTCATCCTCCTGCAGAGCGACTATAAATAACATCACAACTGATACCAACTTCATCAGTACGACAGTCGTCTCTACAGTAGAGAAATTTACACTGATGGAGCTTGCAAAAGAGATCTCCAAACTCATACAAACAGTGTAATCGCCGTAAAGTACTTCCCCAGCATATAGTACTAATTCACAGCACTTCCCCAGCTATAGTGCTTAATCAAGGTACCCCAATCAACGGTATCCAACGGTTAGTTAGTTCATTAGGTCTCAGTGGTAAACTCAAGTAGTTGTTGACATCTCAGTACACTTACACATTTACATTATACACTAACTTGGTGAAAATAAGGTAGAAGAAACTTAATGGTGAGCAACAGTATAGATAGTAATCAACTACAGTAATCACATAAACAGGAAACATTATATGTAGTGATAAGACTTTGATCACATGCACATGAGTGATAGCTACTGTACTCTCGCGATATTCAGAGTGATAGTGAAATAGTTTATACAAGAGACCAACGTAACTGAGAAGCCAGATTAAACAATAAATTATTTCATAAAACAATTGAACAATATTGCAAGAAAGATACAGATTTCTAAAAGAGACAATAATAAGCTTCTTCACAAGATGAGACTTACCAAGACTTAGGTTAAAAATTTTCATGTTAATTTGCAATGTCCATGTTTTTCAGAGGTATACTTTCTCCACCACCAGGCATAGAGGGCAACAAGAAAAAAAAAAAGAAATGTCACAGTCCAAGCCAGGGTGTTGCAGCAGTGAAAAAAAAAAAAAGAGAAAATAACCTACTCCCTCAGAGCTGCGCACATTAGATGGTAGATAAAGGGCCTTATTCCACATGACAGTGTTTATACAGGTGACTTCGAGATGAGATGTTTCCACAATTGATAATAATTATTGGTTGGGTAAGATACAACACAGATGACCCTTACATGGTCATGTCCGCATTGAGTTGAGGCATTTTGGTCTTGAATTTTGGTTAAATCCGACATACAGGGGTACATGTATATAGTAACAGACTGAGCTTACGGTTTCGACAGATGCATCAAAGGCTAGCATCAGCCGAGCACATCCTGCTCTGACAATAGTGACTTAGGTCTTTTACTATCGCCCCAAGACAGATGGTAAGATTTCGCGTGATTAATTGCATACATGACTGGTAATTCGACTGGTGCATCAAAGGCTAGAATCAGTCGAGCACATCACATCCTGACATAGTAACACATATTTCTTGCTGTCACTTTGGGGATGTTTAGTTAATGCATGCTTGGTGACGCTACATATTATATTTCTACTACTCTGCCTATCTGACCGGTGCAATGAATACTGACATTGACGGCAGATATATAAGACATATTAAGGACTGACAAACCTCTGTTTCCAGAGGCAGTACCATGTCGCCCATATATATATGTATATAAATAGAATGTATAATTATAATGTTTGAGAAGTATTAAGTACAATGTTTACTTGTTTTTTAGTACGATGTTATTGAGATACTAGAGTAGACATATATAATCTTAAGAGTGTGACAAACATCAATAACTACACATAGTCTTGGGAAACTTAATAGACTTCTTCCCAAGGTACAAGATATGGCATACTACATGATCAACACTGACATTGGGAAAAAAAATGTATAGTACCTTAAGTGCATGTTAATTGCTATAATGTACCTATCTCAGGCATAGAGGTGTTCAGGACTAGAAAAAAAAGAGAACAGAGATGAGAAATGATCCAGACTTAGTCATATGGAGTCTTACTCATGGACGTAAGCAAAAATTACACTGAGGATGAACGTCCATATATATATTTTTATAGCACTGGTTATGTAGAGATAAAAGGGATAAATCTTGTTGCATTATTGGGTACTACTTGTTTGAGAGATGATGGTAATGAATTAAGTAAATACAATGTTCATTTATGCCTTTTATACATTCATGTAAAGAGATTTTATGTTGAAGTAGTAATTAATGAGATGCTCTAGTTGTAGCATTGATATTAGGTTTATAATGTAGTCTCACTATTACGATTTAATTTGCTTGTATTTCGAGTCGTCTATGGTAATAGTACTAGAGATGTTAGTGGGGTAAATAGATAATAGTTTTTTTGATAGAACACAAATGTTTCCCTGCGGGATACATTTGAAAGGCCCCGGAACGTATATGTCACCGTGTGGTTGTACAGTGTAAAATACACTGTAAGTTAAAGTCAGTCGAACAGTTATTTGGTGTTAACAAGATGAAAGAGTATATAAAAATGGGTTAGAAAATCAGAATAATTTAAGTGATAACTTATTTGTTCTTAACATGGGAGATAAAAGAATGAAAATGTAGTGTTTTTTGTAAGGGAGGGAACCTTTTTAGACCTTAAAGTAATCTAAGTATACATCATTAGAGTTTACCAAATTTGCATATTAGACTAGTTTTAGCAAAGATATAGAAGGATTAATGAAACTAAGGTAAAAAGTACTAAGGGGAATAACTATGAATATTAACGCCCTTTACAAGTTTAGTGAGTTAGGATAGGGAACCGCACGTGAAAAGTGAGCGAAATGTAAACAGTTATGTAGCACAGTTCACGGAGTTGATAGCATAGAATTAAGCGTGGCGATAGGTGAGTTAACTGAACAATGGACCAATCGTATTAACTAAAACAACTTTGGACCATCAGATAGGAAATTGAAGGACAAAAGGAGATCAGTCCTACCAGAGAAGTTGACAGAGCAAGTCAAGTTTTGCTGAGCTCTCAAGAAATGTGAAACCTGCGGTTTGCAGAAGGTCTACAGAATTAGCTAGATATAGAAAGGTAGAAATAGGAAATTCAGGAGAACACTTAGAATTGATTAATAATTTGTGCTGCTATACCTAGGACTAGCTCATAGGGGTGATAGTAAGACAGTGATAGGTGACGGACTTCTGTATATTCTGGTAAGAGGTCTTTAACTCTAATTATGCTTGACTTAAGTGAAGAGAGACATGTTTTTTTGAAAAACGCTCAACATGATGTCACAGGCTAAGGAAGCTCACATTTAAGGGAGCGAGCTACAGAAGAGAATATTGAAGCTAAGGCAATATTAAAGCTTAAAAAAAAGTGAATAACTTTTATTATCAGATAGCCAGGATGGGCTGTTATACCAAGAAGATGAGGCATTGCCATTAAACGAGATTGTATCGAACTAAGGGTTCACAGCACTGACATTTATGAAACATATGAAGCGCTCTCTCATATAAGAGTAAGTATGGAGACGCCACCACAAGTGAGTCTGACATTCACGAAACATCTCATGCGCTCTCTCATACTAGAGTAAGTATGGTGGAAGCCATTTTGGTGTTGGACATTGTTTGATTATTTCAGGTGTAGCTATTGAATTTTATATGCTGCATTTAAAGGAGTTAAACCTAACTAGGTTGAGATTGGGTGAGAACATGACTCCAAGGATTTAGAAGAACTGTTGTAGAAAATATGAGAAAAATAGTAAAAAATGAGAAGGAGCTTTAGTAAGCTAGGTATACGACGAACTCTGCAAGAGGCTACAGGAGAAACAATATATAACTATGCTTTGAGATATTTGATTGAATTAAGTGGAAGACTTGAGGACATTGTATTTGAGAACTGTATCTGATGAATTATGTTGGTTGATCTCGGATCATCTTATGTAAATAAAGTTGTTTTCGAAAATGAATCACATCACTCAGGTTGCTTTGATGTGTGAAGAGATTAAGGAATGGAGAGTTATTAGAAGTGAGTAATAGGAGAGATAGGAATAATTGAACACCCTATACGCAACAGTCGCTATACAACACCTAGGAGAGAAGAACGTGGTCTGGGTTGAACAAAAGACGAACCTTATCTCATCCAGGAATCACCATCTCTGGCGAAGGGAGCCAGTCAAAGAGATAGCTCTACTTGGGAGATAGGTCAAGGAAGAAAATTTGACCACATAGATTAATAACTAGGCCTGCCTCAGTCACCTAGTTATAGTTAGGATTGGGCAGAGACCACCACTGTGACACTTGCTGATATGACTCTAAAATAGAAAGAATTTGAGATTGTTGTTTGCTGGATAGATCCCGACAAATAGATACATTTACCCATGATTCTGTCGGATAAAGAGACATGACAGGAAGTTGCAAAGGTACATCATGAAAAGAAGTGGGTTCTTCTTGAATCACTGACAACGAAGAATAAGATGTAGGATGATCAATGATTACTTCATTAACAGCATCTAAGATAGGTTTGAGATATTCAGGTCTATCATGGAATTGTTTGAGCATGTTGATGTGAAAGGTTTTATTCTTGCCTTTCACATCAAGAATGTAATCAACATCTGTCAATTTTGAAATAATTTCATATGGACCACTCCACGAAATGAGAAGGCTATTCTCTCTCGTTGGTAGCAGGACGTAAGCTTTGTCTCCAGGAAGTAATTTCCTTAACTTTTTCCAACGGTTTTGAAGAGATTTAGCTTTTTCTTATGCCTTTTCAGATGAATCAGTCGCTATTTTCCAAGCGTCTATAAGTGTCTTTCATAGATTCACCACATACTCATAGGATGACTGGCATTCCTAGTCATCTCCGAACCTGTAAGTAATTGTTTTATTATCGACATGGGTCCTCGTGGTGGAGCACCATACATGAGCTCAAAAGGCGAGAACCCAGTGTGTTCGTTTGGGACTTCCCGATAAGCGAACAGCACTGCTGGGAGCACTCTATCCCAGTCTTGTGGATTCGTCGTGGTCACTTTCCCCAGTAGTTGTTTCAGCGTTTTATTTAAACGTTCTATCATGCCATTGGACATAGGATGATAAACAGAGCTAAGAGATCTATCAATATTGCATAGTTTCATGACATGCTACATGACATCTGACACAAACTGTGTTCCTCTATCTGATAAAATATTGTCAGGGAACCCCACTCTCGTAAAAATGAGGAATAGTGCATTAGCCACATCGGTGGTAGCAATGTGTTTAAGAGGTATTGCCTCCGGCCACCTGGTGCACATATCAATACAGGTGAGGACATATCTATGACCTCTGGCTGACGGAACTGACAGTGGACCTATTAAGTCTATGGCCATTTTTTCGAATGGTCGCACCGAATTATCCGCAGCCTGTATAGGTGCATTATGGTAAGCACCCTTTGTAGCCACTTGTTGGCATGTCTTGCACGATCGACAAAATAATTTGACATCCCTGATTACTCCAGGCCAATAAAAATGTTGTAAGACTCTATATTTCGTCCTAGCAAAGCCCATGTGGCCTGCACAGTTTGTATCATGCGCATGTCTGAGAATGTAAGGTCGAATATTGGTTGGTACCATAATTTGCTGCTGTACCGATGTAGCATCTCTAGCATTACGAATTAATATGTTATTTTTAATTGTATACCAAGGTTGTGACCTTTTCGAGCAACCGACATCATCTGATTTTACCAATTTGAAAAATCTTTTCAAAGAATTGTCATTCTTTTGCATATCAATAAATGATGTCTTCGTTAACATCGGCATAAGATGTTGATCTTCCTCCTTGTCATGATTGTTAGTCATTTCTTCTTCCTCTTGAGCCTGTGCCTGTGCTCTTGTAACGACCATATTAGCGTGTAGTATATGCTGACGTTCCCAGATTTCTATATCTTCGAGTGAACACGCTTTTATACCCACAATATTGCCTATGATTATGTCAGCAATTAGTTCCTGTAATAAACAAGCTTTCACTTGACCTGAGAAAAATGGAGTATCAATGTGCACAATGGCCACAGGATAGAATTCCACCGTGCCTCCAAATAGGACACATTTTACATTCTCCCCGGTGCAGCAAGATGGGTCTACCAACGATTTGCGTACTCCAACAGTTGTGCAACCTGTATCACGCAAGACTGAAACTAGTTGATTATTTAAAAAACCCCTGTAAAACATTAGCGAGCCTTTCCCATCATGAGAGGCTAATGCAGGTAACAACGCGGGCACAGGATGACCGCAGGAAAGTCTGGAGACCACATCTGGCTGAAACAGAGTGCTGCATTCTGAACAATTTGATGGATTAAATAAATCAGCTGCACACGCATTTGCAATATTTGTGTTTTCCCCATTGGGATTAACTGCTCCTGTGTTACTACTCGTCTTATGATTCCAGTTCGAGTTTTTTCGATCCATGCTCCGAGAGCGATTAAAGTTGTTATTACCCCGGTAATAACTCCGACTCTCTCTACCATTCTGAGGATTATTAGAATGCTGAGGACACGTACAACCTGGACAGTGTTGAGATGGAGAAGAGTTTTGGTTGTTCTTTGTATAATAGGATCTGTCTCCTCTGTTCATGTAGGTATTATCAGATCTACGCTACCCTCTGTTAGATTGAAAGTAACCCTGTGATGGTCTATTTCCATCAAAATATCGTTGGGAGTTTCTCTGATATTGATAAGGTTGATTGCCAAAATTGTACCGTCCTCGGAAAGATCCACTATTTCGGTCATTACTCCTGCCAAAATTTCTATCTATACTTTGCGATCGAGCTCTAGGGTTGTTTATCTGCACTGAATGAGCTGATGCAACAGGTAATGCCTCTTTAATAGTAGAGTTGTTCACACTCTTCCCTGGGTGTGCCGTCATAAACTGGCGCCCTAACAACTCAAGGGATTGTAACGATTCTGGCTTCCGTTCATGTAAATAGGCCAAAAAATCAGGGCTAATGGAAGAAAGTACTTTGTCTCTCAAAATAAGGTCCATCAAGTCCTCATATGTATGTTTGATTTTAGCCAACTCAATCCAACGATTGAAGCATAACTTTATAGTTGAAATGAACTCACTAAAGTCCTTGTTGCTTTCGGGTGTGAGTTTTTTAAATCTTAGCCTGTACCCATTCTCGTCTAATTGATACTTTCTTAAAAGTAATGTTTTAGCTGCCTCATAAGATTTTATGTTTTCCTCATCCATTGTTGACACAGCTGTCAACGCTTCACCTGTCAGTAATGACATTAAATGTATCACCCATGATGATTTTTCCAGTTTGTATTTCTCACACACTGTCTGGAATCATTTAGGAAGCACGAAATGTCGTCTATATTTTGATTAAATTTAGGTAAGTGAAGTTTAAATGATAAAGCATGTTCTCTCTTATAGAATTGATCTTCTTGCAAGTAGAATATAAGAATCTTGAACTCAGATGTGAAGTGAGTCCTATTGTATGGCTCTGAGACATGGAGGACTACAACCAAAAAGCTACAGACTTTCATAAATGGGTGCTTGCATAGAATATAAATATATTGCATAGAATAGAAAGTTTAAAATGGTATGACAAGGTTACCAACGTGGAACCGAGGACAAGAACTAGACAAGTGCCAGTGGAACAAGAGATGAGAAGAAGACGATGGCGATGGATAGGACACACACTGAGGAAACCTGTTGATAGCATTACAAGGCAGTCCTTGTTCTGGAACCCCCAGGGCAAGAGAGGCAGAGGAAGACCAAGAAGTACATGGAGAAGAGAGTTGGAAACAGAGGTGAAAATGATGAGGAGAACATGGAAAGAACTTGAGATGATGGCACGTGACAGGAGGACTTGGCATGTGTTTGTTGAAGGCCTATGCTCCTTTGGGAGTGGAGGGTTATGAATGTTCTCTCTTGACCGAACCTGCACCTTCTTGATTACTCTGTTTATTACTAGCTTCCAATTTGAGTCTCTCCAACTCTGCAGAAGCCATTTTTTCTTCATGCAGAAATTTGGCTTTCTAAGCCTCTAAATCTATCTCATCTTGTCTTTTCTTTTCTGCCATTTCATCTTGTCTTTTCTTTTCTTCAAATTCTTCTTGTCTTTTCTTTTCTGCTATTTTTTTCAAACTGAATTCGTTCATCTTTTTCGATCTCTCTCATTCTTGCTCTATCATCCCTCTCCAGTTTCTTTTCTTCTCTTTCCAGTTGCTTCATGGCAAACTCTTTAAGCTCTTGGCCTTGCATTCCCATCTCTTTACCTAGCTGGATAAAATGCTCCAGACTAGACATTATGTAAGTTTAAGTATATATATATATATATATATATATATATATATATATATATATATATATATATATATATATATATATATATATATATATATATATATAAAGTTACTTAGTATGAATATGAATATGGGTACTGATGAGCGATAAACAGCACAATGGTAACACAATGCCAATTCGTTAAAATTCAGTACTCTGCAAATGTGACTTAGCAAGTAATCAATGCAAACAAAAAAAATTAGTGTCGTACACTATAAGACAAAACACGTAGTACAATAGTGTAGCAACAGAAGAAAATACTAAGGTGTAGAAAAAAGGATAATGTTTGAAATATATGCTTAAACTATAAGGTTAGACTAGATAAGACTAATTTACAACAAAAATCCATATATCAACATAATGATAGCTAGAGAAGACCAACAATAGACGTACAAAAATGCAGAAAACTAAATTTAAAAAAAAACAACCGACAAATACAAACAACAGTGAAAAAACAGGACAGCGCGTCTATAACATAAAGTAAATATAGTATATTCACAAAGAGCGCTTTCCACACAGCATTTTGAGCCGGGCCTCTTTGAGAAAATATTACATAAATTTCCCTACTGACACCCTTGATTGCAGACCCGTCCGAAGATGAGATGTAATTCTGCTTATCAAGGTCCCACAAACCCCAACAAACATAAAACAGATAAACAAAAAGGCTCTACTATAGAATTGTGTAAGACTAAGGCTACAACAAACTAGTCCACTTATCTTTTTATGATCCTTCCTCCGAAGTATAAATGCACGTGACAGTATTGTTGCCTCCAACATATGCAACAGGTAGAGCGAAATTTCATCGATGCAGATTGCTCCCACATGTAGAACTATCCATCTTGTTTTGCTGGTTGAATAAATGGGCTTCGTTTTGTATGCAAAAATGTTGTTTGATTACTTTACTTTTTCTTGACGAATCCAACCTGGAACTGCGTAGAGTGATGATAACTTCCTTGATGAAGAAAATACGAACTTCTATTGGTAAAGTACAGCAAATATTATGATTGAAGTGTGATGTTTATTCATTGAGTTTCTTCTCGCCGACCCTAGTTTGAAGAAAACCGGTTGGCATAGGTTGCGCAGAAATTTCTATTGCTTTTCGATACTGTAAAATTCGTCGATGTGGGTAGGGACAGTAATATCGTTTGATAAAATCTTGTGGGTAGAACGAAATCCCGTGTACATTGGCCACCACTTTATACTGTTACCTTATACTTATTGAAGGCTATTGGGTAACGAGTATATTAATGTGCTGCACTGGTCTTGTAAGATATTTTGATATAATAGACAACAGTCTCAACAGTAATGTACGGAATGGCCAACTTGAATAATCTTGATCAACAGCTTGTTGTACGTTTTATCACATTTAATATGTCACAATACAACATAAGTGTACTTCACTTCTTTTGAGAGCATATGATGATATGACGTTACACCAGTAATACAAATGTGTTCAGTAGCAGCCATAAGCAATAATGTCGTTGTGCCGGTTTAAAGTCAGAATGTCTATGTATCGTCTACAACGCCTTCATACTTTACAAATCCGTATTGATTCAAATCACTTACTGTCCATCTCCTTAAGCCACACACAATCAGGCACACATTCTTAATGAATTGAGTCAATTATCCTGACTCTGAAATATTTTATAACAATAAACACTGGTCTGTCGCTCTCACATAAATATCCGTACACTTCGAAAACACAAGCCAGACACAACTGTCCTAACGATCACCTTCGTTCCCCCCGCAGAAGACCCTGTCCACGTCATACACTAAATACCTGTGTCACACACATTCCACAACTCGCACGCTTTTACAATCGAAGTGTATTCGCGTTCTGCTCCATTGCGCACAGCGATGAATTGCCAGCCTGTGAGCAAAGTGATAGATAACACCAACTCAGCCCCAGCGTCTGCCAGCTATGATGGTGTGCATGTCCTCTTGCTTGCTACGAGTAAGCAGATCTTAGTTGGTGATGGTATTCGGCCAAAAGATTCGGTGAATTTTTCTTAGGCATGTTGTGTGAAAAGAGGACAATTTCGACATTTCCTTCTCTGTGACTCTCCAGCACCCCGCACCACAGAAAAGCACAGAAAGCACGCAACTCTGATATAATCCCAATTTTGTGCCTGTGCTGTACCGGGAGGACCCCCAGATGTTACCTAGGCTAAAGAAGACCGTTCTTGCCCTATTCATTCCGATGCCGATGTCCCTGCCCGCTCCACCGCTTGGTGTCACCACGCTTCCCAGGTATGTGAAGGTATCCGTCTGCACCAGCCGCCGATTCCCCACCGACACGGGCCCAGGGCTGCTCACACTGAGCGCAATGACCCCCGACCTCTTCAAACTGATGTCCAAGCCCACCTGCTGGCCAAATCCATCAAGTCCATCCGTCCTTTCCTGGACGCGCTGATGCGAATGTGCCAGCAGCGCAATGCCATCTGCACACCCCAGATCCCCCAATGTAGAAAATGCAGTCCTTCCCATTCCTCCCGGACCGCCCCCCGTCGTCTGGCGCATCACCCAACCCATGACTGCCAAAAATAGAGTGGTTGATAAGGGGCATCCCTGTCGCACTCCCGTCTTCACCTCAAAGGTTAGGCCGCTCTGCCAAACACCACACGCAAAGCCGGCATAGAGGCCCTTTATGATTGACACTATGCAGCTTGGAATTCCATAAGTTCTTAGTATTTTCCATAAACTGTCCCTATGCATGCTGTCAAAAGCCCCTTCAAAATCAACAAAATTTATGTAAAGCTGTCTTTGCCACCATGAGCACTGCTCTATAACGTTCCCGAGAGTGAATATATGATCTACACATCCTCCGTTCTTTCCAAATCCCGCCCGCCCTTTCCTCAGCCCGTAGTCCACCGCCTCTGAAACTCTCCGTACAACCATCCTGCCCAGCACTTTGCTGGGAACTGAGAGAAGAGTGACTCCTCTCGAACCATTGCAGTCCGCAAGATCTCCCCCCCCCCCCCCCCCCCCCCCGGGCAATCCGACAACCATTCCTCCGTTCCACTCCGATGGTGCCGCCCCCGCTTTCCAGACCCGCGCAAACAGTGGTTTCAACAGTTCCGCCGCCAGCTCAGGGCCCGTTCTAAACAGCTCTGCACTTAAGCCATCATGGCCCGGAGCCCTGCCGTTCTCTAACCCCCCGATTGATGCGACGACCTCTTCCTCTCGCGGAATGTCTGTACCTACATCTAGATCGTTTTCAGCCCCAGGAACATTCAATTGTGTCTCTGGTATTTCCCTGTTCAGAGTTTCTCTGAAGTGCTCTGCCCATCTTGTTTCCTGTCCCTCCGCTGTCCCGACGAGACCACCTTGCCCATCTCCTACCAATGTAATGTGACAGTGAGGTTTGTTACCTCGGCATTATACGTGTCAGTGAGATAGGTCATACATTTTTAGTAGACCAATCAAAATCATTGACGGTGACAAGGGCCAACAACACATGTCGGGCTAACGAGAAGTTAATATTATCATTAGGGCAGTTCCATCTAGACTACCTCGGTGAAGGTTGTGTTTTCTACTTGTGAGCATGAAGAGAAGCCATGTTTGAGCTGTCTCAACTTTCGTGGAACCACTAAGACAAGTTTTAAGTTGAAGTTCTTAAAGTATTTCGGAAAGAAGCATACTGTGTGTAGACTTTAATGATATGGTTTTTTTCACAACATAATATAAGCGGTAGCTATATTTCTGTACAAGGAGGAAAGACTAGGTTGAGTAGTAACACATGTAAGTACGATCTCAATGTGTATTTCAGCCCCAGATAAGATTTGATTTATGTTAAAGGAAGAAAACCAAGAAACTAGTCACAGATGTATATGAGGACTCATCATCTGACGAAAATAGTAACTTTAATTATTGTAGATAAAAGACGCCACTACATGTACCGAAGAGTTGAAGAAACAAAGGACAAGGTGACCTAGATCGTGAGTTGCACGAGATTTCTGGGTACTCACTCAATTTAGAAGAAAGAAAAGTAAATACGGAGACCTACAGTAATTTACAATCACAACAAAGAATATTGATTTGTTTTCCAGCTGCATTTGGTTATTTATGTACTTTGTAAATAAACCTTGTTATATGACTCAGCCGAGTTATGTAGATTGGTCGAATGATTTGAATGGGAAAAATTACAACACAGTTAGAAGTACACCACTATAGCACCTTAACACCATCATTCGAGAGACGAACGAACCTGAAACATTTCCCATTTCCACAAGAATCTACATCTCTAGCGGGAAGCTAGTAATAACACTTGATGGACATTGATTGAAAGAAGACATAATATAAACATATCATCAGTAGAATTAAGAACAACACTGTGACATAGTGATAATTTGTTACCGTGCCCAGCTCACTGGCACTTAATATAAATCAGGACAGTACATGGGCACATAGTAGAGTTAAGGAGCACCGGTCACAGTAATACCATTTGCACCCCGCCCTCCGCCGACGAACTTAGCCACTTTGTACACCGTGCCCTGTTCATCTCCCAGCGCCGCCTCCCCCGCCTGTCCCGCAAGATCGCCCAGGAAATTCCCCCTGTTGGCTCGGGCCTGGCGTTTAACTTCCCTGTCCAGCTGACTGCACCGTTCGCCACATAGTTGCTTCAACCTGGGGGACCCCGCTTCCGCCTTCTCTCTCCTCATCTCCTTTCTCATCTTTATGGTGCCTAGCGTTTCTGGTGCCATCCAGTCCCGCCCCCTCCCCCCTGGAATCCCAAGCATGATCCGCTACCTCCCTTATATATTGTTGAAATGGTGTTGAAACTCTGGTCCACATCATCAGTCAATGTCTTTTCCTGGCTTTTGGCAAACCGATATCGTTTCCTAACGTCGGCCGCAAAAGCCTTTCCGGCAAGGGGGTCCTCCAACCCGCTGATGTCAAACCGTTTCTGTGTAGCCACAGCCGGCCCAGCCCCTCCTAGCTTCACTTTCAGCCCCGCTACCACTAAATGGTGATCACCTCCCACATCCGCACCCCCCACCCTCACATCCCGCAATGCATGTCCCCATCCACCGCCAATCACGATGTGGTCCATATGGCCTCCGCCCCGACCACCCGGTGACCCCCATGTCAATCTGCGAATTTCCCCACGTGGGAAAAGTGCTCCTCCAATGACTAGGCTGCCAATGCTACAGAAACCTATTAGCCTATCCCCACCCTCGCCTGCTGCCCCGCCGCCGCACTTCCCCACCGTTCTTTCACCATATGCACTGTGTGTACCAACCTTCGCACCGAGGTCTCCCATCACTACAACAAGACCACACCCAGGCGTGTCCTTCATCCCCCTCTGCAGCCGCTGACATAACTCATCCCCGACCTCCCCATCGCCATCACCCGCTGGCGCGCAGCATTGTACTACCGTAGCGCTGGTGAATCCCCCTCTCAATCCCAATAACATCAGTCTGCCGTCGATGGGCCTCCATTCCAGCAATGTCCCCTCCATCCCCTTTCTGTAGAATAATGGCCACGCCCTCATTGTGCTGTCCATCCTCTCTTCCAGAGCAAAGTACTGTTTCTCCCGTTGCTGTTTTAACTCTTCCTGCCCTGTCCATCTGCTCTCGCCTATCCCAGGATGTGCAACCCACAGTTTCTCACCTCTGCCGTGACCTGTCTTAGTCCACCCGTCTCGTTCATTGTCCTGACATTCCAAAATCCTATTCTTGTATCCTGTTTTGCGGTCAGGACATCCGTTTTCATGTCAGTGGCTTCCTTTCGGCTTTCACCACTGACAGTCATACAAGCCACAGACTCCGAATGTCCATCCCGCAGCAAAGTTTGTTCATTTGATGTTGTTTCCGTAACTTCATTATTTTTTTACATAGACAGGGGTGTCAGCCCTATGCTAAAACCCCCAACCTGGAGGACCAGGGTACCAGCTTTTGTCTGACCCCTATCCACACATACCAGTCCAGCTTGGTTGAACCTACCAGGAGTAAAACTCCCACTGGCATAGCTCTGGGGATTGTCAGGGTACGCAAGCTGCCATACCGCTACAAGGTATAGCTACCATTTTAATCAATCATATCTGATATAAAAAAATTCTATCACCAACCAACAATGAAAAAAACACGATCACAAAAGCTACCTTAATAGAAACCACTGGAGAATGATAGAAAAATATACAAACAACAAAGAATAAAATTGTCAATCAAGAAACACCAATTAACACCTACAAGTAGCCAGCCTTCTCATCCGGAAGAACGAACCTGCTGGATTGTCGCATAACACACAACGCTAGAAAGTCCACTATACGATCAAACACGTGCCTCAAAACACAAAACAGTACGACGAAACATTCTAGAACAATCGAAAATCGAACCCATCAACTAACAAATAAACAATGGCACTGCCACACTAAATTAAACATTCTCTGTTCCCGCAACTGTTGTTAAACATTCTTTTTTCCTGCCTGAAAATTTGATTTATTTGATGTTAAACATCTTCTATTCTGCTAGGACATATTCCACAGCCATTCAATACGACTGGCTTGACATATCTTCGCTTTAGTACTGCATTGTACCATCTCCACTTCTGCTTGTTTTGAAAAAAAATGGGTTCAAGGTTTTGGATTACAAGTTGACAAGAAGCATTTGTCACATTAAAATGTAATTTTTCATGAAGGTGCAACTGTTAACTATGAGATATTATGTAGGAATTTTTTTAAAGGTGATGCGGAAGATGGGAGGGCACTTAAGGGGGCATATACCCCAGAAAAAGACAAAAAAGGTTATTTTTGATTTTCATATAATAATTGTGTTTTAAATATTTATAAGCCTTTTTACTTTGATATTCTTTTTGAAGTATGTGTTTATCTGTAATAGTTTATGAGTTAACAATGTTCAAAGAGAATCAGATAAGTGTTTTAACATTTTAAAAACTAAACTTTAACGAAAACAGGGCTTACAATTCACAGTTCCGGTGATATTTTCTACAATTTTAAAGCTATAGCCTTCAAATTTTGCACAATTATAGCCCATGTTATCCTTTATGACATGAACCTCCACTTTTTTCTTAACATGGTATAGAAACAGAGATATTGGTATACAAAGTTCTAAATTTGTGCTATTTAAAAGGGTCATATTGCAAGAGCCATATCTACAAAACTCATTGGGGTAGACATTTTTGGGTGGTTCACGCCATAGGTAGGGATGTTATGCACATCATCTGCTGGTTTGGCATTCTTTGCACCTTTTATGTGAGTGAAATTCATTCCCAGGTGCACTGGGGGTTTTCCTTTCTTTTTTTTTTCATCACGTCATGTTAATTAATTATTTTCACATAAAACATTAAAATTTATAAAGTAAACTTTGTTCATCATAAAATATAATATCTCTTGTAACATGTGGCCAAATTTTATGTCAACAAGTTTGTTAGTTATTTTCCTGTTAATTTTTTAAAAAGATAACCATATTTCTGGGTGGGTGTTCCCCCTTAACAGCTGACCATTGTTGCCTCTGTTCTTCCACCATCTTGGTCTACCCTGTTCAACCTAAGATTTGGTTATAATTAGGGTATTTAATGTCATTTTATTTTTAGTTTTGTATTTAGATAACTATTGTCTTTTGCAGTTGATGGTTTTAATTTATATTAGTATGTCTTGTTTTTAAGTCTTGTTTTTTTTATTTGTTTGTTGTTGTGTCTTTCCTTGCACTATGAGTAGTCAATAATTGCACGGAAAGTTAATATTTTTTGTCGTTTTATTTTTTTAAATTTTGATAAGAGTTGTAAATTACATTTTTTTTTAATGTTGTTGTCAGTTGTATGTATGTCTGCGCATGCGCATGCCATGGTGTGATGGACGAACTCGGCTGACCCTGAACTTTGTTGTAACTTCTTGTAAAAACGTTTATTCTTTCACGTGGATTCATTAGCTATGAAACTGTTCCACAGAGGGCAAACACGTTTGCTGATTGATATGCGGAAAGTTTACCTATCGTTGATTCTGGTCATCGCATTGATTTAAGGAGAGATTAAATCACGCCCACTAACATCTCTTGAACAATCATAGTTTAGTTTTTTTAGTTTAACTTTGCAGTGGGGGGGGGGGGCGTCGCCAGAATCAAACAGGCACAGCGACCAAGATCAAAGAGACGAACTGAGGAATTTTAGGGGAGACTATCGGCGTTATCAAAGACAGTAGTGGTCCCTGCTACGAGACGCAGTTGCTTGCCGCTATTTTCGCGTCTCGGTGTCAATCGTAGAACCGAGCGAACGGGGAAACCGAAACGGGCAGCAGCGAACGGAGATACGAAGACCAGGGTGCGGTTTCTTCTCTTGACTTGGCGGTCAGATCCCCAAAAGTTCGTGAGATCAAATAAGCTGTCAAGTTTATCATGTCCCACTCAACTTACATTCCATTTTAGCTAAATAGACCATTAAGACTAGACATGTTATCATTCGCTGGCCAGAACTTGATAGTCATCATCTCATCTCAACCCATAACCCGTCATGGGTCGTAGGGGTGCCATGGTGGAAGCATCAGCAGACAGGGTCCTCCACTGCTCTCTATTCTCAGCAATGCGTACAAGTGTGGAGAAACCGTGTCCTGCCCATTCTTTGATGTTATCAGCCCAGGATTTTCTTTGCCTTCCTCTTCTCCGTTTACCTTCGACTGTTCCCTGGAGGATCGTTTTCGAAAGGGAGTCATGACGAGTTACATGCCCAAACCAGGCAAGCTTTCGACGTTTCACTATTGACAAAAGTGGTTCTTGATGGCCTGCATAGGTGTTTATCTTCTCTCTAACATAGACATTTGTTTTGTGCTCTTTATAGCAAATGCGCAAAATTCTTCTGTAACATTTATGCTCGAAAGCCTGAATCCTTCGCTCCGTATCTGCAGTGAGTGTCCAGCCCTCACACCCATACAAGAGAATAGATAATACAAGTGATTTGTATAATTTGATCTTCACAGGAAAACTGATGTTACTTTTCCAGATCACATTCAACCTTGTCATGGCAGCTGAGGCCATCTCAAGTCTTGTCTTGATTTCTTTATTTGATCTTCCATCACTACATATAGTGGACCCGAGATATTTAAAGGTGTTAACTTCTTCTAACGTTTGCCCATTTAACGTAATGTTGGTCGGAACATGTTTCTTATGGCTATTCACCAATATCTTGCTTTTTTCTATATTAATTTCCATCCCATATGTTCTTGTTACTTTCTCCAGTCTAGAGGTAAGGTCTTGAAGTTCTGATTCTGTTCCAGCTATCAGATCAATATCATCAGCAAAACGTAGATTACACAGAGGTCGGCCTCCAATCGATATGGTTGATTTATAATCGTAGAGAGCCTCCTGCATAATATGTTCTAGATAAATGTTAAAGAGCACTGGTGACAGGATATCCCTGGCGAACTCCTACAGTTGTTTTGAAAAATTCTCCAATGTCATTGCTTGCAAAAACAGCACTGCTTGCGTCCTTGTATAGTGCTTCAATGATATCTATGATGTTGGTATCAAAATTGAATTTTCTCATTATTTGCCATAAACCTTCATGCCAGACTCGATCGAAGGCTTTTGTGAAATCGATGAAGTTATGGTATAAATCATGTTGATGCTGGAGATGTTTTTCGATCAGTAATCTAATATTGAAGATTTGTTCTGAGGTACTTCTTTTTGGTCTAAAGCCAACCTGTTCCTCTGACAAGATTTCTTCTGATTTCTGTTTTATTCTGTTCAAAAGTATCCTTAACATCACCTTACTTGGATGACTAATAAGGCTAATGGTTCTGTAGTTCTTGCACATTTTTAGATTTCCTTTCTTTGGAAGCGGTATTACTAATGACTGCGTCCATTCTTTTGGCCATTTTTTTGTACTCCATATCTTCTGGCAAATTGTTGTCATGATTTTTACTATATCTGGTCCTCCATATTTCAAGAGCTCTGCTGGTATATTATCCACACCCGGTGACTTCCCTCCTTTCATCGAACATATAGCCTCTTCCACTTCTTCCCGTAGTATTGCTGCATTTCCGAGTTTCTCTGTTTTCGCACTTAATGTTGTTTAATATGCCTAAGTCAGTGTCAAGTTTACAGTTATATAATTCTTTACAATATTCTGTCCACCTTCTCATTACAGCTGTTTTTTCATTGAGCAGAGCCCCATTGCTATCTTCTATGACAGTTACCCTGGGCTGTTGGGGTTTTGATAGTCTTCTTAATGTGTCAAAAACTGCCTTGCTGTTACCTTTTATTAGCCCCGTATTAATGGACTCACATTGATCAGCTACCCATTTTTCTTTGGCCTGTTTCATTTTCTTTCTAATATTTTTATTCACCATACTGTATTGCCATGCTGCTTCAGGAACCTCTTTCTTAACCTTTTTCATTTCCCGTCGTGTATCACATAACTTCAGAATGTCATCTGTAACCCATGGTTTGTTTATTTTCTTTCTTTTACCAAGTATTTCTGTTGCTGATTCAATGAGCACGTCTTTCATGTTCTCTGTGATTGAGTTGATATCATCCTCCAAAAAGTTGAGAGCTGCGAATTTTCCTCCAACAGTTGCCTCAAAGATTCCCGCGATTTCTGGATCTTTCAATTTGTCTAAATTGAATCTTAACTGAGAACATCTGTTTTGATTATAGTTCTTTTTGAGTTTAAGCTTGAGCGTCATCAATACCATGTCGTGATCACTACCAATGTCGGCGCCAGGAAAAGTCCTAGTCTTGGCTTTATTAATGCTGGACTTGAATCTTTTGGATACAAGAATAAAATCAATTTGGTTATGTATCTCAGTTTTTGGGGCATGCCACGTTGTTCTTCTTGATAACTTATGAGGAAATAGTGTATTTGCAAGGGTTAGTTTATAGTTGCTGGCAAATTCTAGTAGCCTTAGTCCTCGATCGTTGGTTTCTCCAGTCCCAAATTTCCCCACTGTGCCAGCCCAGTGACCGTATGCATCTGGCCCTATTTTAGCATTCCAATCACCTAGAACAATGAGAAGATCTTTCTTTGGAATTTTCTTAATTGCTTCATCCAAATTGTCATAAAATGTATCAATTGCCTCATCCTCATAGTCAGTAGTGGGGGCATATACCTGTATGATGGAGATGTTCTTTGGATGTGCTGCAATACGAATGGTGATAAGCCTGCTATTTATTGGGGTGCAGCTGATGACAGAGTTCAATCTATCTTTATGTACGATAAAACCTACTCCATGCTGATGTTTAGACTCATCTCCACTAAACCAAATTTTGTGACCATCATCCGTTATTGATTCACCTAATCCTGTCCATCTGACTTCTGCTAGGCCCAGGATGTCCCACGAGTATCTAACAAGTTCATGTGTTAGTTCTTTGACTTTTCCACACGCATATAGCGTGCGTACATTCCAAGTTCCAACAACAAAATTTTCTCTTGGAAGTTTCAAAACAGGTGTTTGTACCCCATTCGTTGACTTATCACTCTCAAGGGGCAATGAGAGCGCGGTCGTTGTTAATCCGGGCATCGGCCGATCCGGCAAATTATTACTGAGTTGACTTTCCATCATAACATTTCAGTGGGCAAGAGGTTTGCTTGGCGGTGCCCATCTCCTCTCCAAGTATCCTTGCAGGTACATACAAAAATGTACCTGGAGCAGTAACAATAGCCCTCAATAAATCTGTAATGTTTTGAAACACTGTCCGGTTGACACATCAAAAAAAACCGCCATCTTGTTCACTCGGTAAACACAAACAGCGAACTCACATGACAGGCAAACTTGATGTTTTCATCTTTAAAATACTTATCAACACAATCCAGAAAATGAGCCAAACACACTACAAACTCATACAGCATTAATGAGGGCTGCTACCACAGATGCAGACTCCAAAACGACGACATGAAATGCACAACACAAAAAGTGCGGCCTACCACGCCGCCATCTTGTATCCATTGATAGTAGCACTAGCGATATTTGAAATCTTGCTAGATTATCCCCTGGATTTTCATTTTATTTGCAGTGAATTCTATTTCTGTGTAAAGCGGTAATATATATATTGCGTAAAGTGATCAGTGGTCTAGTTCAGTCATTCTAATTCAATGGATTTTGTGTTAATTTAAATCTATTAAATTAAACCATCTCAATAGTTCCAGTTGTAAATATAATGATCTATCTATTATATTATTTCAAAAGATAATAGATGCTTAAATTAACTTTTAAAGTCGCGAAGGAATTTATAATTAATAAATTCAGTTAAGTCCTAGTTTTATAGATGTGTTTTAACCACTAGAATTCGCGCAGTGTTTATTAAATACATAATTAAATACTCGAGTGTATTATAGGCTTAACGGGAAATTTATCGCGCTTGATTTTTCGGTATGTTACATGTCTTTTTTTTTCTTTCACACAGAGTGATCGTACCTGCGGTCCCAGCAAAATAAAGAAAGAAATAAAGAAATCATCCTATAAACTTCCAGTCATATTGAAGAAACATTTCTTTTAAAATATAATCTTGTGGCGGTCCTTGCGACCTAGCTGTCAGAATTAAATGAAATAAAGCCCACCCAAGAACATTTTAAAGAATAATCATCAAATTACCCTTACAAACCTGTAAGATAAACTGGAAGGTACTCATCGCCAGTAGCGATATCATATTTACTGTTTACTGTGAGAGAGTACATATTCTCCTGACTGTGACCGAGCCTAGTTTTTTCCTCAATTGGATTTAATAAAACTATCATCACACATTGAAGGAATTTTACCATAGCGGAGGATTAAAAGAGACCACTTCATTTTCACCCCTGTGCCGAACTGTGTTAGTGCCATCCCATAGACTCCTTTTATATATATAATAAAAACACGAGAACTCTTAGTCTTCAAGTCTTGCGATAAGTGAGAATATTTGTTACCAACAAACCCTCGCAAACATCTGGGGCGGGACATCGAAGGACTAGACAGTTCATATGTCAAACGATTACTTGCTGTTTTTATATACTTTTTAATGGATCGTCTGAGGCTGCATTCGGTAAGTGTGTGAGTATATGAGTGTGGATCCTCACGCGTGTGTATGAATGACAGGGAATTTAATCGTTTTCTTTTGTAAACCTGTTGTTAACTTTCTTGCCTAGTTGTTACGTGCAGTCTTTGATATCTTACAATATTATACATTGGTATACTTGTTATGTTCGCAAATATTTTGTAAACAAAATAGATATTTTTTAGTGCTTAAGGGAAAGTCATTATTGAGTTACTTCCCTTGAAAGTTGTGCCGTCTCTTTCGATCGAACTCCGCGGATGAATCCAGTTTTACTGCGATTTATTCTTTGTTTGGGTAGTAATAGATTGTTCTTGCTTCAGAATATCTATGGCCTGAATTTATGTGTATTGTTTGGCTGAGTAGGACGAGTCTGTCTTATATCTGTATATCTTTACATATCTAAGTCGAACTATATGTTCTTTTGTCTCTAGAGAGGTCAAAGGCTGTTCGGCGGATGTGTCTCTAGAGAGGTGTGTTTTGGCTTCGCCCTGATCATGGGGGCTGTGTTTTGCTATGTCGGCTTGTCGCCGGGAAAAAGTGATCTCTATATTTATGGGGAAAGTGATAGTCGTCTAGACCTATCGTGTATGCTTTACCCCAGTGTTTATTCTTATTGCCAAGGAATGGCAGAATCATATTTCTGATACGCAGGTAATAAAAGATACTCTTTTGAACTCTCGTACGAAGCCACCGTTTTTCGATAGGTATGACTTGTACATCTGAGAGGATGCATTTAACTAGATGGAAAACGACTCTGATTCCTAGCAGCACTATATCCTGTAGAATGCAGTCAATTGTATCATGATAGAATCTACAGAGCAATGAAACATTTAATGAATGACTAACTTTAAGACAGATTCATTATCTGTATCCAAACGTGAGTGACAGCTCATGAGAGAAGCCATCTTGTAAAAACATTTAGTGACTTTCAAGAAGAGAAAAGGGATGCCCGTATTATCGCTTGATTAATCCAGAGATCACTGCTACACATGAGAACCCATTGCTAGCGGTTCAATTTGATTATATGGAAAAATCTGTGCTGGACATTATGTTAAGGAATCTTCACTAGACGAGATTAGGTCTAGAAGTCATCTTGGATATTGTTTATAATCTGACGTGCTTTGTCAGTAAACTCAGATGATATATATATGGGCAATACTGAGTGCTTGACTATTGACAGTCCATTATACTATTATTCTACATGAGTGCCTATGTATCATTGCAAGACCATTTATCCACTGTACCATGATATATTATGCCAACCTGTGATTTGTCACTATCTGTGCTGTCGAGTGTGTACGTCCAATTAAACTGTAGTAAAGGTACACAGTCGTTGGTGTCGATGACTTCCAGCCATACATGAGTGTGAGAAAAGAACATTTTTTCAACACCACGAACTCTTCCTATCATTCGCATATTACACACTCAATCTTTGTCTACACACCACTGCGTAGGTCAAGTTGACATTCCATACTCAAACCACGAGCAACACAACAACACAGTATTTAACTCTGGTGATGGTCGAGTGAGCTTCAGATTTTTTCAGCATGTCTCTTGCTCAGGGCAAGGGTCTTGTATTAAGAGTTTATCAACTGATGATGATGACGTCCATCCACCTTACGAGAATTTATCAACTGACGATGATGACGTCTGTCTTCCAAAGAAAGATCTTATCACTAGTAATATAATTTTTCTGTATTCCCTGCATTGTTCCTTTAAGGGGGAGTTGCTAATTGGTTAACTCTGTTTAAAAACCCCCTCCTTTCCATTTGCTTAGTAAAGGGAAGAACAGTTCCTTTTTTCTATCACCTATACCTAACTTTGTAACACCTCTTTCAGAGTAATTAACTTCACTGTTAGGTTAACGTACCTATGTTCCTGATATTATCTATCTCTGGACTGGGTTTGTCTTTGTCTAATAAGCGGGAAGGGCTTAGTCGATACCAATCTTCTTCACCCCTCCCAAATTTGTTATTTGCATTTGTGTACTTATGATAATTTATGTAATATCTGATATTTTTAGTGATTGATGTTTAAAGTGAATAAAATCACATAAACTCATTTAGTTCTGTGTGTTGGATATACCCACAGCCCAACTTTTCCCTTATTCGTTTAATATAGTTTGTATCAACGTCGCCTGTGTGTGTGAAAAAACACCAAATCGGTGTGCGCGCAGATGCGGGTCTGGAAAACTGGCAACTAATTGTTTGACCAGGAGAGTGAAAGAGAAGATTGAGAGAAACGATTTGTCGTAAATAAGTCTGTCTTTACTCTCCTCCAGCTCGCTGTGAAGCAACTACTAAATCTCTACATTTTCTATCACTGAGCTTTCCATCATCATTTTTTCACTCTAAACCGGACCACTATTTCTAAGACTCTTTTCTCTCAAAATAAATTTACGACAATATTTGGCTGGCTCGTCCAGGATTATTTTGAGATACATTTGATGCACACATATTTGTGGGCTGGTTCTGGGATCTTGAGCTACATTTGAGGCAATCGTATAGCCGGGTTAAAGATATTTTGAGTCTGATTTAGTCTGGGTCTAACTAGGTCATGAAAACACGTTTTCACGTCTCAAAAGAGGGGACGATTGTGATGGACGAACTCGGCTGACCCTGAACTTTGTTGTAACTTCTTGTAAAAACGTTTATTCTTTCACGTGGATTCATTAGCTATGAAACTGTTCCACAGAGGGCAAACACGTTTGCTGATTGATATGCGGAAAGTTTACCTATCGTTGATTCTGGTCATCGCATTGATTTAAGGAGAGATTAAATCACGCCCACTAACATCTCTTGAACAATCATAGGCAGTTATTTTAATTAACTTGGCC
Source organism: Oreohelix idahoensis (assembly GCA_024509875.1). Taxonomy (NCBI): domain Eukaryota; kingdom Metazoa; phylum Mollusca; class Gastropoda; order Stylommatophora; family Oreohelicidae; genus Oreohelix; species Oreohelix idahoensis. The sequence goes on from JAMPIV010009880.1 coordinate 52,220, forward strand.
AGTGGGGGGGCGTCGCCAGAATTAAACAGGCACAGCGACCAAGATCAAAGAGACGAACTGAGGAATTTTAGGGAGACTATCGGCGTTATCAAAGACAGTAGTGGTCCCTGCTACGAGACGCAGTTGCTTGCCGCTATTTTCGCGTCTCGGTGTCAATCGTAGAACCGAGCGAACGGGGAAACCGAAACGGGCAGCAGCGAACGGAGATACGAAGACCAGGGTGCGGTTTCTTCTCTTGACTTGGCGGTCAGATCCCCAAAAGTTCGTGAGATCAAATAAGCTGTCAAGTTTATCATGTCCCACTCAACTTACATTCCATTTTAGCTAAATAGACCATTAAGACTAGACACGTTATCATTCGCTGGCCAGAACTTGATAGTAGCACTAGCGATATTTGAAATCTTGCTAGATTATCCCCTGGATTTTCATTTTATTTGCAGTGAATTCTATTTCTGTGCAAAGCGGTAATATATATATATATTGCGTAAAGTGATCAGTGGTCTAGTTCAGTCATTCTATTTCAATGGATTTTGTGTTAATTTAAATCTATTAAATTAAACCATCTCAATAGTTCCAGTTGTAAATATAATGATCTATCTATTATATTATTTCAAAAGATAATAGATGCTTAAATTAACTTTTAAAGTCGCGAAGGAATTTATAATTAATAAATTCAGTTAAGTCCTAGTTTTATAGATGTGTTTTAACCACTAGAATTCGCGCAGTGTTTATTAAATATCGCGCTTGATTTTTCGGTATGTTACATGTCTTTTTTTCTTTCACACAGAGTGATCGTACCTGCGGTCCCAGCTAAATAAAGAAAGAAATAAAGAAATCATCCTATAAACTTCCAGTCAAATTGAAGAAACATTTCTTTTAAAATATAATCTTGTGGCGGTCCTTGCGACCTAGCTGTCAGAATTAAATGAAATAAAGCCCACCCAAGAACATTTTAAAGAATAATCATCAAATTACCCTTACAAACCTGTAAGATAAACTGGAAGGTACTCATCGCCAGTAGCGATATCATATTTACTGTTTACTGTGAGAGAGTACATATTCTCCTGACTGTGACCGAGCCTAGTTTTTTCCTCAATTGGATTTAATAAAACTATCATCACACATTGAAGGAATTTTACCATAGCGGAGGATTAAAAGAGACCACTTCATTTTCACCCCTGTGCCGAACTGGGTTAGTGCCATCCCATAGACTCCTTATATATATGTAATAAAAACACGAGAACTCTTAGTCTTCAAGTCTTGCGATAAGTGAGAATATTTGTTACCAACAAACCCTCGCAAACATCTGGGGCGGGACATCGAAGGACTAGACAGTTCATATGTCAAACGATTACTTGCTGTTTTTATATACTTTTTATGGATCGTCTGAGGCTGCCTTCGGTAAGTGTGTGAGTATATGAGTGTGGATCCTCACGCGTGTGTATGAATGACAGGGAATTTAATCGTTTTCTTTTGTAAACCTGTTGTTAACTTTCTTGCCTAGTAATATAATTTTTCTGTATTCCCTGCATTGTTCCTTTAAGGGGGAGTTGCTAATTGGTTAACTCTGTTTAAAAACCCCCTCCTTTCCATTTGCTTAGTAAAGGGAAGAACAGCTGGGAAGAACAGTTCCTTTTTTCTATCACCTATACCTAACTTTGTAACACCTCTTTCAGAGTAATTAACTTCACTGTTAGGTTAACGTACCTATGTTCCTGATATTATCTATCTCTGGACTGGGTATGTCTTTGTCTAATAAGCGGGAAGGGCTTAGTCGATACCAATCTTCTTCACCCCTCCCAAATTTGTTATTTGCATTTGTGTACTTATGATAATTTATGTAATATCTGATATTTTTAGTGATTGATGTTTAAAGTGAATAAAATCACATAAACTCATTTAGTTCTGTGTGTTGGATATACCCACAGCCCAACTTTTCCCTTATTCGTTTAATATAGTTTGTATCAACGTCGCCTGTGTGTGTGAAAAAACACCAAATCGGTGTGCGCGCAGATGCGGGTCTGGAAAACTGGCAACTAATTGTTTGACCAGGAGAGTGAAAGAGAAGATTGAGAGAAACGATTTGTCGTAAATAAGTCTGTCTTTACTCTCCTCCAGCTCGCTGTGAAGCAACTATTAAATCTCTACATTTTCTATCACTGAGCTTTCCATCATCATTTTTTTCACTCTAAACCGGACCACTATTTCTAAGACTCTTTTCTCTCAAAATAAATTTACGACACATGGTATGTGTGTAAAAAAAAAGGGGGGGGGGGAGGAAGAAGTTTCAATATTTCTCTCAAGAGAGGTAGCGGAAATCTTGTTGGAAAGACTACACCTAGATTATTTGCAGTTATCGCCCATTTCACTTATGATAATATATAAACAGAAAATTAGTATTCATTTTAATATGATTATTTTTACGACTGCTTATTATTGTTATCGGGAAAACACAATTATGCCAAGTTTCGGAGCTTTTGTCCATCTGGAAGTGATTGAAAAATCGATTTCAAGATTGGGGGAGGGGGGGGGGGGGCAAAAACTTTCATAAATAATAGAACATTACAAACAACAGTTGTAGACACTAAGTCCTTCACACAAAAACAAAATGACTGTGAAGGGATGTTACTACAATGGCCAGCCTATTCTCTATAAATGATTCCCCACCTCCTTTTTTTAGCACTTTGACTGTATCAAAAGCACTGTACGCAGATGACTGTAAAGTTTCTTTTCTTCTTTCCACTCTGTAAAGTGTCAGTCGGTATGCTCTGTAAGGAAGAGTGGTGTGTTGTTGAGATCAGGCATGCTCCAGTCTACCCAGCTGTAAATGGGTAACTCACCCTAGTCCTGAGTTAGGGAAGGCAAAGGCTCCAGGGGAAGCAGGCCCTAAACTTGGTCACTCCAACCGACGCAGGATGGTGTATGTATGAAGTAGAAGTGTAGAGTGTGATTACCGCGAATGGTGTACTGTTCGTGTGCTGAACAATATAACCACTCATACACATGTGTCTACAAGGCACCAATGCAGACTGCTGGAATCTTTGTTTACTCAATTTATTCAGACGTACACACTGGGACATACGAGTACATCATGGTATGTTGACATTGTTAAACTCAGTGTAGTTGTTAACTCATACTGGCTACTAGTTGTTAAATCACGCTTTATTTGTTAAATGACGTGAATGTCCACCAGTTGATAAATGTAGATGTTGGGACTGGTGTAGTAAAGTGTAACGATTGTCAACTCATTAAACCCAGCACAGTTTTGGTCATACAGGTCATCTTGTCCTGGAACGTGATGAGGCTCCGACAAGAATGTGAGTGTAGACAATGAGTGTGTATATGAATGTCAGAACGCGAATGGTAGAATGATTCGATAGAGTTGACAAGTTGGTAGTACATCACTCATACTCACACTGTTCGAATTCAAGAAGTACTGGAACTACGGTGGTCTTTTTATAACATTTAATGAGACGCACACTTGGACAGTACGTGTATGGTTACAGGAACAAATGTCGACATAGACAGCATAATGTTGATCACAGGAATATCATCTTAAGTTAGCATTCATGCTTGGCAAATATCATAATGGAGCATTCGTAAATAAGCATTCAGAGTTCCATCATGTAAATCATCTGGCTTTACTGACTGGCACGTCAGACCATAACCAATATATAGGAAGGCTCCTAGACCTAACCTCGTCTAGCGAATATCCCTTCACGTAAAGTTCAATATATATATATTTTCCATAAAGATATAGGAATCCCAGACATGGGTTCTCACATGTAGCAGTGATCTCTTGGTTCATCGAGCGATAGTACAGGCATCCCTTTTTCTCACTCGATAAATACAAAGTATATGGATTTCAACATGGCTGTGCTTCTCTCGTGAGCTTCACTCACTATTGGATACAGACCAAAATTGGTCGTTCGTTAAATGTCCTCATTTCTTCATAGCTTCTATCATAGAGGTAATTGAATAATATCATACAATCTAGTGCTGATACATAGGAATGTCATCTTCCTTTGAATAAATATTCTTTTCAAAAGTACCACTGTGCATCTGCTTATCGACAACGATGGCGAAGCCCAAGTTCATAATAAATTGTGGTTTTACCTTTCTATGCGAAATATAACTTTGCCATTCCTTGGCAAAAGAGAATAAACACTGGGGTAAAGTACATACAACATGTCTAAATGACTATCACTTTTCCCCATTTACTTATAGATCACTTTTTCGGCGATAGGCCGGCTACAACAAAATTCGACATCTCGACAGGATGACAGCCATGAATCACACCCCTTGCTAGCGATACTTCCGCTGCATAGCCTTTGACCTTTTCTAGCGACAACCAACATAGTTCGACTTAGAAATGTAAAGATATCCATATATAAGACAGACTCGTCCTACTCATACAAACACTACGTATAAATTCAGGCTATAGATATACTGAAGCAAGAACAATCTATTCCTACCCAGCCAAAGAATAAATCGCAGTAGGCCTAAATTCGTCCGCGGAATCCGATCGAAGATGACGGAACTCATTTCAAGGGAAGTAACTCAAAAATGACTTTCTTAAGCACCTTTGTTTTATATTTGCGAACTTGCAAGATAGTCAAGGAACATACTTGTGTTTACAGTCATGGCACACATTATAATGGTGTACATCAAAAGTTTTCAATTTCCATGAATATATTATGGGCCGCATCCCCCGGATCATGACATTAAACGCGTCGCATCAGTGAAGGCAGATAATGCCGTATCCCCCTATAACATACGATAAATACTAAAGTTACTTGACGTCCATAGGTTTGTAGCATATATTATGAAACCACGAAAGAGGGGGTTTCTAGCAAGATTGAGATCTCCCTGTCACTGTCCGATAATAGGATAAATAATCTGTTCTCTTGGCAGTGATCAAAACATATGTTGACCGAAATCTAACATGGCCGCCTCCCTGAGTTGTCGTTCACTCATTCATAGGAAGGAGAATATAAGCCAGAGTTAATTTATAATGGGTATATAAATGATTTCATAAATGTTTCCATACAGCTCTACGGTGATCAGGTTACTTCACGTAGCCATAACCGCTGTAGGAAAGTCTGTCATCTTCGTCGATACAAAACACGACCCTAGCGATACGAAGCACAATGTTCCATCTAGGTCGAATCGACATGAGATCATCAAAATAGGGTCTGGCAATACATGGAGTCCGAATTATACATTGTACCGTACCTTAGGAGAGTCTCTAACATAAACTATAGTAGAGATACCATCTCCTTTAGAAGAAAACCACTTCATGAATCGTATTTCCTTAAGAATCTACCAGCCCTTTGAAAAAATGCGTACCCGCCATTATCACGGTACATCGGAACTCATCACGACTTGTCAAGACAACTCATACTTCCGCTAGACCGGAATAATAAGAATCTAGTCCCGCCTACCCATCCAAAATATACAATATAGGACTGATTCTACTTGTACTAATAATATGTAATACATATGAATTCAGGCCATAAACATAATAAGCAAATTAATATATTTTCTGGCCCTAAAAAATAAGTACAAACGTAAGAGCAATCTATGCGCCGGATCAATATCAAGAACGATTACTCCTATAATCAAAAGTGTGAATCAAACATGGGTTCTCTCGCTTTTCCCATAGACAGCATTTCCATACACAAATGAATGAATGTCTATATTTTTTCCATATCAAATAGCCATATCGATTTTTGTAATATGTGCGTCAAAATATGCACGCAACAATGACCTCATATGGACAGAGGAAGAAAACAACAAACTGGCGCCATCTAAACTAAATAAAGCCCTAGCTACAATAGTTGTGTACTGTAAGCTATGGAAACTATAAAAAACACCCAAAAAAACAATATGCAGTTGTTGTTTTTTTTTTCACTTGGAGCATCAAGGAAAGCAAGAAAGTGTACCAACTAAAATTCGATGGACAACTGCTTTGGAGAAGAAAACCCAGCTTACTTAGGAGTGGAGCTAGACAGACAGCCACACTTCAAAAGTGTCATGCACAAAATGAAAGACAAGGCCAGTGAGCGCCTGTGCATTGTGAAATATTTTGAAAGCACCAGCTGGGGAACAGGAAAAGTAAATCTCAGACAGCTGTACTACGGATATGTCTGAACAGTCGTGAACTGCTACTGCAGTCGACAATGGACAAAACCACCCATAGAGACACAGTCCAAAACCAAGCTCTTATTTTCATAAATGGGTGAAGAAAACAAGAATTATATTGGTATGCCAAGATCTGTTATGTGGAACTGGCGACTTTGACCAGGCAAAGTACCAGTGGAATAAGAAATGAGAAGAAGACGCTGACGATGGATAGGACACACACTGAGCAAACATGTTGATAGCATTACAAGGCAGCTCTTGTTCTGGAATCCTCGGGGTAAGAGAGGCAGAAGGAGACCAAGAAACACATGGAGAATAGAACTGGAGACAAACGTCAAAGTGACATAGAAGACATGGTAAGATCTTGAGCTGGTGGCACGTGACAAGAAGGCTTGGAATAAGGCCTATGCTACTTATGTTGCTGAAAGGTAATGATGAAGAGATGTGTTAAGATTTTATGACTATGATCTGGGGGAAGTGGGGTTCAATAATTGCAACAACTGTGCGATGTCATATGTGGATGACCCCTAATCGGCAAGTTAAACATTATAGTTATAAGCACCATTTCACAACAATACTCAGCAAAATTTAAGTAAGAAATCTATAATACCTTATAAATTATAATCTTCGATGTTTCAAAATCAACACTTCAAGCTTTAAAAGAATATCTCCAAACTAAATATAAAGAAATAATACAAATGGCTGAAACCATAGACAGCCTGCTAACAACATACAACATTAGAGTCACTTTCCAGTGGATACCAGTAGTGCCCTGGATTTCTATAAAGAGTTACAACAACTAAAATTTGGCCGCCATTTTCGGTCGTACCCGTATTGCAGGAAAATGGACCCGATCATGAGTTTCGGACCCAATTTGCATTTTCGTTTAGGGTTTATTGAAAAGAATCAGTAGCGTGGATTTTTAACACATACTCCGTTGAATTTTATATTCCGTTAGAATTCCGCTATTTAGCAACAAATATTCCGTTAGAATTGCAACACTTAGGAAAAAACATACTCCCATCGAATTGAACTATTTACCTAGTTTGAAATGTGGAAACTGGTGAATGACTGTTGTAGACACTGACAGTTTTACTAGATCCAGATGATCACACAGTTTATCTTTTCATTTAAAATGCGACTATGTACAGATAGTTTTAACAAAATCTAATTACATATTTTGGACCGGAGATTTTATTACAGTTTTATTATATAATTATATGTATATATAATATATATATATATAATATATATATATATAATATATATATATATAATATATATATATATAAATATTATATATATATATATAGTCTAATATTACTCGTTCCACTGTTTTCCATGATAATAGCTATTACTAAGAAGCAATGCCATTAATTACACTCTTATTCCATATATACTGAAGCACATTAAAAACGCACCACTATTATCTATACTGATGCCGAGAAGCTGGAAAAAAAAAGCGTGGGAATTGATTTTCCCCGTGTTTGTCATGAGGTAGAGAGCGAATGGCTGCTGGAATGGAAAGTGCATGATTCAAACCACGGGTTTGTGTACAGACTACATGAAAACAATGAAAGTTACACGTGCAACACGATTCCCAACAGCTATGACCCTGAAAGTGTGTACGCGTTGTGGCAGTATACTCGATATAAAAAAGCCGTTTCGACAAAACACCCAGTTCATGTGCTTGAAATGCCACTACTATCTAAAAATGACCGCCAACGAGCCATTGGTATGTTGGAGACCGGAATGAGCTCGCAGGCCATTGCCAGAAGAAAGAATTGCCACCACAGCACTATTGTGCGTCTCAATGAACGTTACGGAACCACTGGCAATGCCCGGGATGGACTTCGGAGTGGCCAACCACGAGTTACCACCCTTGCGCACGATTGTCATATTGTGCTGAGTCACCTAAGGAATCGTTCTCTCCCGGCAAGTCAAACAGCAAGAGCAATAGTGGGTACACGTGGGCAAGTCTCTCGAATGATAGTCATACGACGACTCAGAGATACAGGCCTTACTGCAAGACGACCTTATGTTGGGCCAAACTTGACTCACAGACATCGTCAACAGCGCCTGCAATGGGCAGAGCAACATGTCAGATGAAGTAGATTGCAGTGGAATGACGAGAGCAGATTCAACATATCCTTTGCTGATGGACGTATGCGGATTTGGCGACGGTGTGGAGAGCGCTTTGCAGATTGCTGTGTTCGTCAGCACAGCTGATTTGGAGGCGGCAGTATTCACATTTGGGGTGGATTCAGTTTTCACCATCGCTTGCCTCTTTACGTCTTCCGTGGAAATGTTAATACTGGGAAATATCGAGATGAGGTTCTGGATGCATGGGTTGCTCCTGCGTTCACAAATTATCCAGACTTGCAGCTTCTCCAGCAGGATAACGCACGTGCGCACACCGCATGCATTACGCAGCAATATCTACCGCAGCAGAACATTGTGACGATTGATTGGACTGCCCTATCACCAGACATGTTCCCTATAGAACATCTGTGGGACGAACTTGGACGCAGAGTCTACAGGCAAGGTTCTCCAGCTAATCTGCAACAGCTCGAAGCTGCTCTTACACGTGAATGGGACTTGATTCCCGGGAATTTCCTTCTGAGACTTGTGCGTTCCATGCGGAGACGCTGCCAAGCTTGTTTGCAAGCACACGGTGGACATACCAGACACCGAGGATAGTGTGAATGAATTTTGTTATTGGTTGCATTTTTGGTTTTCTTCCTTGCCTGCACAGAATGCAATGAATTTCATAACAATCAAATGTACAAATTAATGACCAGCATGGATTCATAGGAAATAAATAAAGATTCCAAATATGTAAACTTGTAAACACTTATATTTACATTTCACACTCTGTTCATGGATTATACAGGTGGTGCGTTTATAATGTGCTTCCACTGTTTATAATATCTCCCACTGAGCTATCACCTGATCTAGTTCTATTCAGACGAGACCATAAGTGATCTTAAATACCTATCAAAATCTACGACAACAGTTCTGTACTGTACAAGATACTGAACTTACACTAAATTACTTATGTTTTTTCGACAGTACACATTAAAATAACAATAGTAAGTACAGTACATATAGAGTCATGCGCAGAATAACGTCCGTTCGGACAACGACCGACCGCATATCCGTCCGTGGTCTCATAAGGTTATAAAAGAGTTCAGAAATCCCGATCGGAGAACAGGACGAAGCACAAGCGAAAGCAACAGCTTCCAGCACGCAACACGTGTATCTCATGTCTCTTGTATACAGTACAAATCGATTGCGATGCCAGGCGTATAATGATACAGTACATATATAACCTATAATACAGTACATATGTCTTGATATTCGTAATAATCATCTATGTTACTGGCCTATACTGTACTGTACTTACTATCGTTATTTTAATGTGTACAGTCGAAAAAACATAAGTAATTTAGTGTAAGTTCAGTATCTTGTACAGTACAGAACTGTTGTCGTAGATTTTGATAGGTATTTAAGATCACTTATGGTCTCGTCTAAAAAGAATTAGATCAGGTGATAGCTCAGTGGGAGATAAATTAAAGAAATAGATTTTCACGAGTGAAATGGTGAAAGGTAAAGTCTGTCCCCGGATTTGACAGATAATCTAATCCAGCCTATCGGTTACGACTGCGATTCTTAGATCAAACAGTTTTCCTATATATATATATATATATATATATATATATATATATATATATATATATATATATATATATATATATATATATATATATACACACACATATATACATACGAGAGGCATTCAGAAAGTAATGCACCACATCGTTTTTCTCAGGAGCTGTTTATTCAAAAAGCATGAAATTTATACACAATATACATGGATATGTCATATAAACATCGGTATTATTCAACATAATCCCCATCAACTTGTACGGCTTTATGCCAGCGCGAAACAAGTGCATGTATTCCTAGCCCGTACCAGATTTTGTCTTGATCATGTAGCCATTTCTTTGCTGCATGAATCACTCCTTCTTCATCTTCAAACCTTGTCCCACGGAGTGCATCTTTAAGTGGACCAAATAGATGAAAATCAGAGGGTGCCAAATCGGGACTATAGGGTGGATGGGGTAGTACAGTCCTACCCAATTTGGTGATTGCTTCCCGTGTTGCCAGACTTGTGTGAGGGCGCGCATTGTCGTGAAGGAGAAGCAGGTCTGCTGGATTCTTGTGCGGCCGAACTCTGCGAAAACGTTGATTGAGTTTTTTCAATGTCTTAATGTAAGCTTGCGAATTGATTGTCTCTCCTCTTAGGATAACGTCCACAAGAATCACACCTTTAATGTCCCAAAATACAGTGATCATGACCTTTCCAGCTGAAGGAATTGTCTTGAATTTCTTTCTTGTTGGGGATTGCGGATGATGCCACTCCATTGACTGTCTTTTTGTTTCAGGTTCAAAATGATGTGCCAGGTTTCATCGCTTGTAACGATCTTAGCCAAAAAGTTCATTCCATCAGCATTGAAACGCTCTAACAGTTCAGAAGAAATTGCTTTCCTTTGCAATCGGTGGTCATTTGTGAGACTTCGAGGAACCCATCTTGCGCAAACCGTAGAAAATCCTAGAGTTTTTATAACTGCGTTTGCACTACCAATGCTGACTGACAGCTGTAAGGCCAATTGTTGAGTAGTGATTCGCCGATCAGTAAGTATAATGCACTCAGCGCATTTCAATATTTCTGCGTTGGTGGCTGTGGCAGGACGTCCACAGCGCGGCCGATCAAGCAGCTCCGTATCTCCACTTCCTGATTCTTTGATTCTCTGAACCCAGCGACTGACTGTACTCCTGTCGACTGCAAAACTTCCATACACTTCACATAGACGCTTGTGAATATTCACAACAGTTTCCTTCTCTGCAACGAGAAATTCTATCACAATTCGCTGTTTATAACGCAAGTTGCTAACACGCTCCATTTCAACGGTTTAGGGCAGCCGTATTATTTGGCCGGTTGCGGTGCAATTTAGTGCACACAATTGGCACATGCCATATTTGAAGTGTGCAAAATGTCATGCTTCTATCTTCATTATTAGCTGAGAAAAACGATGTGGTGCATTACTTTCTGAACGCCCCTCGTATATATATATATATATATACATATACATATATATATATATATATATATATATATATATATATATATATATATATATATATATATATATATATAATCAGTGGCATATCCTGGTAATGCGAGCTAGGCGTGCTGCTACTTAAAATGAATATGTACGCCTACTATTTAACTTCTTCCCCTCTTAATTTAAAAACCAACTATATTCAATTACGCAACGATAGTTATTAGGGGTATATGTCAATTATCTCCGAAATACTAATTAACTTACAACTTGAAACTCACTGTCACTGTAATAATCTGCATTCCCGGCAACTAACAAAAATTAATCACAAAAAACACTGGGCGGACACAACCGATTTTTACAACTCGAGAGCTGCAAGACCACCGCACGCGTGTTCGCATTGTATTTACGTATCTGGACATGACTCCGATCCAATCAAACCAGTGTTTAGACGTGAATCCGAAAGGTGCCACACGCATTGTGACGGAATTACCCGAGAAACTTCGGGCGATTGCTACCAACCAATTAAAAACTGCACTATAAAAAGCGTCTGGGGAAACTGAAACTAGATTATACTCGTAGATTCTATGTGGGAAAATCCGTTATCCTGGTGCGTGCCGTCCGAAAGCAGAACATTAGAAGAGAAATATTTTATAGAATAATAAATTAAATTTTTATTTTCCTTCGGGCATAGGTGTGCGCAGCATGCACAGCACACATAGAGAATACGCCACTGACATATATATATATATATATATATATATATATATATATATATATATATATATATATATATATATATATATATATATATATATATATATATATTCAACCGCTCACATCTACACACACACAGATAAGTGACGACAATTAGACGCAAAAACGTGAAAACTATATTAATGGAATAGGGATATGTTGGGACGAGCTGACCAACATATGTAAATAAAGTTTATGTAAATTTTATTTGCCATAAATAAACTTCACAACAGCAATATTTCGAATATCAATCACATACAAATAAACATAAGTTAATGCATTAATAAAGACTTAGACTCATAGGTGTAGTCCTCCCTCCCTCTGTTTAGACAAGATCCCGTTAGAAGAAAGTTATAAACCCCCAAAGAGTCACAGATTTATACGCTATGGTCTAGCATCTCCCTCTACAGTAAAGAACAGGGTTTATAGGTTAGTCTATTCTGAAAGGGACAGCATTAGCAACATTTGCATAAGAAAAAATATACAAAGTGAGTACATGGATTACACAATAAAAGAGTCACTCATTCTTGCTTTCTTTCTTTCCATACAACCGTGGCCACGTACATTCGTTCTTACTAATACTTTAGTGGCACCTTCTGGAACAATTTTAGGACACACGCGCACATCAAATCCAGTGTTCTTTTGGCAAAGAAAACCCCAGCTCGTCATAGACAGATAAAATCTACTTCTCCGGGGGGTGTTCACTTTGTTACTTTTATTTAGGATTTCTGTTTATGTCACTTTAATCAGTTAAGGTAAGAAATTTTACAGTGCTCACAATGTCAGAAACTTGAGATTTCTAGTACATAGGAAGGTCAGGTCGGTAACTTCTCTCAGTATAAAAATTCCTTGTCACACCACAAATGGTCAAACGTCGGGAAATTTTAATGTTTGTTAGGTCGTCACCACGGGCTACAGGTTAATGAAATTTGGGAAAACGAAATCTGGATCTATAGGCCCAGTTACAAAGTCACTCTTAATGTTCTTTGGGTTGGTACTCTGTCTCTTTCGGGGTGTAAACACAACCTCAGACAGGTTTACCTTTAAGACCCAGAAACTAAGTTAAAAATGTTCATTTGTATGGTTACTCTCAGATTTATATGAAAGCCGCTGGTAAGGTTTATGGTTTGACCTAATACTGTGTAAAGGAGAAAAATACAAATATTTAACCATACTATACTATTATCAATTCTATCCTTAACCCGCGTAAGATATAATATATTCATCCACTTCGGTTATTTAACTTAATCTAGAAACTATACGCTTAGAGCTTGTCTCATCGTTCAAAACTCCCGTGAAATAAATTCTAGCCAGTTAAAAAAATTGATCATCATGAATTAGAAATAATTATATATTTCGTCAATACTCATAATGAACAATGCATTTACTAGTCGGTTAAAATATTCTCTGACTGGTTACTAGCAATTAATTAAATTTATTTTATAGCTAGAATAGTTTAGCTAGAAATTATTATTTATTCTGCTAGCCAATGTAACACAGTAAATCCTAGAAAAATATAAATGACGAACCTATGTAGTAAATCACCCTGCACAGAAAACCTTAGTGAAAAATAATGGACGATTTTAACGCTTAAATCACTCAAAAATACTAATAAATATAATTACCTCCACACAAAACTTCTAAGACTATCTCCAACGAAAAACTACGAAACTCCACAAATACAAGTGATCTAGAAATCGAAGCTAGATGTCTTTAAAATCTGCGGAGTATGGAATAAATTGAGTTTAAAGGCAGAGATGTATATATTAAATTAGAAGAAATTCGCTCAGACTTGTTACTTTTAACACTTCGCTCAGATTTCGTTCTTTCCTCGGTCGAACTGCGAATCAGAGGGAAAATTCACGCTTTTTTGCCGCCGGCAGACTCTGGCACGAGCGAAGCCCGTCCTTTGAACTGGCGATTCTCCGTGTTTAATTACCTTACAAACGAACGTATTTCGGGGGGGGGGGTAAATAGAAATTGTCTCCCTTGGTTCCAAATTGTCTGCTCCTTCTTCTCAGTTTATTTCACCTGATCACGGTCTGATCGTATTACAACGATTTTCAACGTTTTAATTACAGGTAACCGGCTCAACGTTAGCTAAATAGATCTGCTGGTAAACATTCATCAAAGGAAATAGAGAACAGAAAATAAATTAGGCGTGCTAAATTAGAAAAAGAGACAGATCTCTGAGTGTAAGAGGGTTTTGTGTTAACAAAACGTGCGTACGTAAAAGCCAGGTAAAAGAAAAGTGTAGATAATGAAATAGATATATGAAAGCTATTTTCATAATGTGTCACAACAGTACCAGCAACAGCCTCCAGACTCACCCATCTCTACGTTAGCCCTGCAAGCACCAATTGTGGTAAGTACAGATTACGTATTAGCCTGTGTACAGTATACAGTATTTTATATTATTTTTCTACTTAACCCATAAACTATACAGTATTACCTTGCCAGTTACAGTACATTTGCTGAAATACAGTAATGTATGTGTACAAAATCTTGGCCATTTAGTCAATACAGGTACACTGCAGTATCCCATATACCTTTGCTAAGTATAAAGTATGGTGTTTGCACAACATCAAAATCGCATAAGGTTCTCTTTCACAGAGCGTATCGTGGATGTTAAGCGGCGCATGACTGTACATATATAAATATATATATTATATATATATATATATTATATATATAATATAATATATATATTATATATATATAATATTATATATATATATAGTATATATATAAATATATTATATATATATATATTATATATATATTATATACACGAGCGCATGTGCGCGTTTGTCGTTGTGATGGAGTACTGTATTTTTATTTTCAACAGGCCCTTTATTTATTGTCTAAAAAATTTATTGCGTTTATTTATGAGGAGTTACTGGGGTTTTTAATTTCAATTTCGCTCCAGTTCTCTTCTCTGTAAAGTAATTGCGTTCATTTTTATTTTATTAGGCAGTTGAGCGCGTAGTTATTATTAGGCGGGGTAAATTCTCCTGACTTTAGGAGAAATTCCGTAACTCCCGTACTTTCTAGATTTAATCGTGGGGATGAGGAGAGAAACGACCCAGGTTCACCGTTAGAACCAATCATTTTTATTCTAGTAACGAAAACGGTCAGAAAACCTTATCTCACATGACGCAAGTAGTACCGCGTGAGCAAAATAAACTTGAGTCATGAGTAGTTTACGATATCATTAGCCGAGGTCAGACTTTATTAAATTGCAGCAATTTTATTGGTCAGAGGTCGCCACAGAAAGAAGCGACGCGATGACTCATAGCGTTGGTTATTTCTATGATAAACAACCGCGTCGTAGTCTTTAGCGGTCTCTCTGTTTTCAAAAATTTACTGCCGTGGAATCAAAGCCATATCGTCTGCTCCAAGTGAGAAATTCGATAATTGGGTACGTGTACATCCTAATTAGCGTCGTAGATAGTTCGTTTTATAATAGATCTTAGCAGGTTGGTGTAAGATTTTCTTTTGGAAGTTAATTTAAATTTTATTTAAAAAAACAGAAGTACCATCAATTGCTTACTTATGCTAAACGATAGAATGTAGTATAAGTAGGGTCTATGATTTTCTTGGAAATAAGATAGTAGTATCTTTGATTTGTGTAGTGGCTTTGAGATATTAACTGTGTGAGGATAAGCGCAAAGATACACGGGTGCTTTGTAATATGTAATTATAACGGCCGTATAACCGCATTTTGATTATGATAATTTGCAGTGTAGATACGCGAGCGTATTTCCGTATTTTATTTAATTTTGTATTCATTTGTTGTGCAGTCAGGAGACTGGGGTGTAATTAATATTACTGAGTTGGGATAGTAACTGTGTGTTTATATTATGTAAATTTGATAACCTTCCCGGGTCGGTCGTAAAAAGTAGAGCCTAGGAATTTTTACTGGTGAAAGTATCGCTTCAACGAAGAATATGTTTTGATGCCTGAGGCTAGACTAACGGATCGGATTTAGGTCAGCCCGTGTCTGGGGTTTTCTTACCAGACAGATATTTACGTTGAGGTGGGAGAAGAGATAGGAGAAGATTTAATTTAGTGACCCTTGGTTAGGAATATTAGTTTATAGCTTGTTCGTAGTTGTGTAGGAGGAGGTATTAATTTAGGGGGAAGACGGGTGAGAAATTTATGGTGGTTATGTGTTAGGGTTGAGAATATTTTGACGTGTTGTATATTTATTGTCAATTCTTTTGTTTTACAGCATTTTCACGACACACAGGGAGGGTTGTAACCTGCCTTACAACTTGCCAAAGTATTCGGTCTTCTCAGGAGTAGAAGGTTCGAGGCATCGCCATAGATGAAGAGAACGGGCGACGCGGTATTTACCGGCGTCAAGTACGTCTGCACCAGCAAAAGAAAGCAGTTCTCATGCAGTGAAGCACAATCTTCCGCGGGAACGAGTTTTTCTTTTTAAAAAAAATCCAGAGCTCTCAGCTCATTATAACACACTAATAAGGCGCGTGGCCTGGTGTTGTTGTGTATACCACCATAACAATGTCGTTGTCCTAAACCCGGAGACGGTAACTGGGCAAGTAAAAGAAGTTTCATCAGCAGTGAAGCATTTACATTCTGAGTCAAGTACCTCGTGCTTAATACCAAAGTCATCAGTTGCAGTAGTCAAGAACAGGAGAGAGGGTCAACATTCCTTTTTGGAATGCTATCGAGAGGAGAGGCGTAACGGAGATGCCATTCAGCAGAAGACAGTAGTATCAGAGAGACACTGAGCAGAATAAGATTAGAGACAGAATTTATAGTCAGACAGTCAGAGTCAGAGGACAGCTTCTGGTTTTTGCACTGAAGAAGTCCGTAAGTGGATCAGTGCTTGTGATTAGCTGTGTAGGACACTAGATAGTTCATTCAGATTTATGTAGACATTTAGTTACGTCTGCAGCCGGACAGTGGATTAGAGTTAACATTAATAATTGGATAGTTAGGACAGGTGGCTAGTACTTAGAGACCCCCACCAAGTTCAGTGTGGTTAATCCTTCATTTTTTCCATGCAGGTTGAAAGAGAGGGTGAAAGGGTTGGGTTATATTGTCTGTCATTTTAATTGTTTTTGTTCTTTTCAGGTGTGCGACCTCGCACGTTATTTATTTTGATGTGTCATTTATTTTGTTGTTTAAATAAACTATAAAAATATACTGGATCAGTTTCTCTATAACTATACTGTACGTATATGCTTATCTGTATAGTTGTGTCTGTGGACTTTTAGTGAAACCTTAACTCCTTTATAGTAGTCAGAGGTGGTGAGTCTTTAGCTCTTAACTAGTCGCGAGTGGCGAGGGAGAGTCAATCTAGGTTCTCACCCTCGAAGCTATAAGTCTCATCTCTCCATATTCACTGTCATTCTCATCTAAATATATCTTCTCAGACTATCTCATACTAGTGTCTTGTCTATATACTCGGACAAGCTCTAAACTTAAATCCACTTCGTGACAGTCATTTACATTTATCACAGCTTGAGCACAGCTTGACTTTATGAGTCCATC
Source organism: Oreohelix idahoensis (assembly GCA_024509875.1). NCBI lineage: Eukaryota > Metazoa > Mollusca > Gastropoda > Stylommatophora > Oreohelicidae > Oreohelix > Oreohelix idahoensis. Next base: position 69,769 of record JAMPIV010009880.1, read on the forward strand.
TGCTATTTATGAGTCCATCTGATATATATATATATATATATATATATATATATATATATATATATATATATATATATATATATATATATATATATATATATATATATATATATATATGCACGAGAGCATGTACACATACGAGAGCCCTCGTTTATCGAAATTTTTCGATCAACGATTTTTTTTTTTAATAGAACGCAAATGTCTCCCTATGGGATACATTTGTGGGGCCACAGGACGTATGTCACCGGCTGACAAACGCCAGCACATCGGAATCCATCCGTGCTAAATAGACTTAGAAAACATTAAACATAAAATATAAAACGAAATAGTACTAGAAGAAGTGGCTTTGTAACTTAAGTTTCAAAAACCCGCTGTTAACTAAAACGTATACTTTAGAACAGAATTGTCTCCAGAAAATATACGAAAACGCCGCATTGTTCTCTTAGTTTTGAAGTATAAATGTCGTAGGTGGGCCACTGACGCTATCTTTGGCGGGAAGTTTTTCCAGGTAAACGGCGGTGCTCTAACATTTTCACTGAGAGAAGACCTTAGGTGTAGGTTGACTCTTTGCATATGCATCGATTGCTGTATCCGAGCTTTTTCATATCGCAATTAGCAACAGAGGTTTTATAGTCTACAGAACCAACTCAAGTTTAATGTCAGTTAACCATTTCAGTGGTTAACGATACAAACAAAAGACTGGTTTCTGTGCAGATTGCATTACCAGAAATATATGTGTTAAAGAAAGTGAAAATACGTTCTCAAATGAGTACCTCTCGTATCTTTCAGATAGAACGATTATTATGAGATGTGGTTAGACTTCAGTGAGATATCTGCAAATGATAACGATCTGATACAATTTATGGAAGAAGTAGAAGCAAAATTAAATCTTATGACTAAACTATAAGAACCAAAGGAATGCAAACAAATAGAAACTATTGAAGCTTATGTACCCCACGTTATTGAAGCTACTAGAGGCGGAATTTGGTATCATTAAGAACATGCATTTGATGTAACGTGCTGGTACTGATTAAAATGAAAATGTTTTCATTTCTCACTGTAAATAAAACATCGTTTTGTTTTATCACATATTGTTTTATCCACTGACTCTTGTTTGAATTTCCATTTTCACAGCATTGATTATTCATACAACAATAACTACACCACTAATAACTTACTTACTTAGTCGTTCCTTTTCTACCGTGAGGTGCAGAGGTTTGGAAGAGAGAGCGCCAGACTATACTATCAGCTGTCTTCTTCCTGGCCTGGTTCCATTCTAGTCCTCGGTCCTTCAAAGATTGTCTAATGTTGTCCTCCCAGCGGACTCTGGGTCGTCCTGGAGGTCTGGATCCCTGGCTCTTTGTTTCCCATGCTTGTCGTGGTAGCCGATCTTCTCCCATTCTGCAGACATGGCCAAACCATCTTAGTTGGGACTGTTCTATTTGGGTCTGCAGCGGGTGGGATTTTAGGCCTTGACGTATCGTCTGGTTGCGGACTGTAGCGTGCTAGTATTCACCCCCAGACACCAGGGATGATGAGGCATAGTAACATGGTGTCTTTAGTCTGGTTTAAGCGTGTGACGTAAGGATAGAGTCAGATGGCTACAGTATCATACATGGACGTCACATCAGACCATACAACGTAGAAAGTCAATAAAGCTTTTAACAGCAGTGATGTTTTTGGCAATATATATTGTGTACGCCACAATGACAAGATGCATGGACATCGTTATGCAGAAACATCACAGGTATAGCACAACAGTCATTGTATCATCGACGTAGTCAATTCAACAGGAACAGAATACAGCATCAAATAATGTAAATCATATGCCTTTTAGGATATCGTAATCAGCTGTACATGTAGTCAGGTAGTAAACTTCCCCTTTCCATAAGAGCTAGTAGATATCAACTGGGAGATTAAATCTAGTCTCCTATATTTGACCTCAACAAGACAGGCATGTCTTTTGAGCGTCACATTATCGTCCTCTATGTTCCTTAAACAGCAAAGGTATCAAACCTAGATCCATCAATAAAGTTCAGGAAGCAAATGGTCCTAAGGACAGACATCAATCGATGCGTGACAACATAAGTGGATCGTGAGCTGAGCAAACTTGTCATATCATAGACTCTATAATGAGGCAGGCTAGGCAAAAGTCAACATCACAAGATGGCGATAAAGTTACTCAGCAAAAGGATTCAGTTACCTGTTCATAAGGAATTAAATCACATAAATCACATATGCCTCCAGGCACTTGGAATAACATAGAGATATATCATCTCAAAAAGAAAGAACAACAATGATGAGGACTCCTTCCTGAATAATATAAGCGAAGACGCTAGCACACCGCTACGTCTCGCCTTACCAGCATTTCTGCTCAGACTAACCTGGGCGGAAATCATTCAAACGAAGACACAATCTAGGACATGCGCAGAACACGCGAATCGAATAGAACTCAGCTAACTACGAAACGAAGAATGTTCTACGATGTTCGACTAAAGATTCGAACCTTAAAAGGAAATGACATCGCAAGTTGCCAACTGTTTCTAGCAAAACGCTCCATACATGGTTATGACTTAAAATCGCTCACACACAAACTATCAACAACCCTAGCTATCAAGATAAGACAACTTCCTGACGATGCTATCAAGATTAGACGACTGCAGAAATAAAAGTGACTACAATTCCATGAGTTACTTCCCATGCATTAAAAAATTCAATATAGTCAGAATGCATGGTCAGAATATATAGTCAGAATAAGTTGCGACAAGTTTAGCGCAACATTACCGCCACCTCCCGATAAAAAAAAATGTGCAACATATTTTTTTTTTAAATATCCAAGAGTAAAACCAAAAGCGGTTTAACAACGCACGAATTATGCGGGGATAACTAATTGCACTGCTTAATATGAGGCTAAATTGAGTCATAAAGTGTCTGGTGAGAATATTTCTCAACAGATAAAAAATCTGATTCAAAAAAAATATCGGGAGGTGCCACCAACACACACTCCGCTTGCATGAAAATACAATATAAATATGCAAGTTCATATCATTATAATCAAATAGCAGTGTCATATTCTAATACCGCTTAGAATAGATGTACACATCTGATATAAAATGTTAAATAGTACATTATCTAAATGTTTAATTATACCATTACATAATGAAATTAAACATAAATGACGATCCATGACACATCTCCTGTCGTTCCAAGGAAAGTGTACAATGTGGAACTCTCCATGTTTGACACCAGAAAGGTAGCTTCTCCGATCAACAATAACATGCTGAGAAAAAACAACCAATATAATTCTATTTAATAGCCATTAAGTTTCATACTATACAATACATTATTATTAACAATTGTGACCGAGTAAACTTTCGGCCCTTATATTAACTACTCAGTCTTCTTCTTATATTAAAGATGGGAACAGAAGAAGATGATAACAAAGCACAATAGTATGTGTTCACCTAAAGTGAGGACAGATGTGCCAATGTATTGTAGTAATATAGGTGTGTTATGGCTCTGTCGTATATCTAGAAATAGGACAGAAGTATTAGTTGGAATCATGTGGGCATCTAGACAGAATGTCAGCCATCACATTATCCGACCCACGGATAGCTCGTACCGTGAAGTGAAAAGGTTGAAGAGCAATAGCATATCGAGTGGATCTCGAACTCTTCAAGTCTTAGTCTGAATATCTGTAAGAGCTTTCTGATCAGTTTCTATAATGAAATGTGCGCCCAGGAGGAATCTTTGTAGTTTTTGAGAATAGACCAAACCATAGCCAACAATTCACGGTCTAAAACCGAGTAGTTCCTCTCTGCCGCATTTAGTTTTCTAGAAATGTACATGACAGGATGCAGATTTTCAGCATATTCCTGCATAAGTGCTGCTCCGATCCCAGTGGATGAAGCATCACTTCGAAGAACAAAAGTTCTATCAAGAGTAGGTAATCTTAAGATGGGAGGAGAAGAAAATATATTCTTGATTTGGTCTAGTGAAGATTGGCATTCTTCAGACCAACGGATCAGATTAGGCGAACCTTTCTTCAACAATGTTGAGAGAGGTGCCATGATCGAAGATAGATTTGGAATAAATCTCCCATAAAATTGAATTAAACCTAAGAGACTCCTAACTTGTTTCTTCGTTTTAGGAACAGAGATGTTCAGTATTTTGGAAGTATTGTGGTCTTCTGTCTTCAAGAGACCATGACCAACACGATGACCCAAGAAAGAATTTCACCAAAACCAACAAAAGCTTTAGAAGGTTTTGCTGTCAAATTATTCTCACGTAGAGTGGACAGTAAGTCATATAACCCTAAATAGTGATCTTCCCAGGTATCACTGAAGAGACAGATGTCATCTAAGTATGCGATGACATCCGAACGATGTGACAGAAGTCGACGCATCATGCGAACGAAAGTGGCAGGGGCGTTCATGAGACCAAAAGGCATAACATTCCATTGAAATAGACCCCTAGGTGTAGAAAAAGCAGTAAGAGGTTTGGCATGCTCTGCTAAAGGCACTTGCCAATAACCTTTAGACAAGTCAAGTTTAGTGAAGAATCTAGAATTAGAAAGTCTAATCAGTAGATCTTCTAACAAAGGCATCGGTTCAGCATCGAACTTTGTGACCTGATTCAATTTGCGATAATCAACGCAAATTCGTATGTTCTTATCCTTCTTCCGACAATAACCATGGAAGAAGAATATGGTGAAGTCGATGGTTCAATTATATTTAATTGAATCATTTCATCCAATTCCTTTTCCACTTGCGACTGAAAGTGTATAGGAATAGGATACGGCCTAACCCTAATTGGATTATTGTCGGTAAGAATTATGTCATGTTCTATGACATCTGTGTGTCCAGGAATGTCGGTGAGAACATCCTGAAATGTTTGTAACATCGACGAGACTTGTCGATGTTCGTCACCAGAAAGATTAGGAGAAACAGAAACGTTTTTCCAAGATTCCGTGGAATGTAGGAACCACTGGAAGGGGAAGGTTGACATCAGAGAAAAACAGATTCCTCATCCTGAATGACAGACAGGGATGAATAATGACCGTGAGGTGCAGGAGCATCATCCGTTGCCTGGAAAATAGGCAGCAAATAGTCCGGACGTTCGTGAAATTCCGAAAGCATGTTTATATGGAAAGTTTTATGCTTTCCATCAATATCGACCACATAGTCAACATCGGAAATCCGAGAGACTATTGCATATGGACCTTTCCATGCAATCAGAAGTCTATTTTCCCTACTGGGGAGTAGGACGAATGCTTTGTCACCTGGACAAAGTTGTCGTAGACATCTATTCTTGTTAGCAAACTGCCTTGCCTTCTCTTTAGCAATTTCTGATGAAGCAGTTGCTAGCTTACATGCCTCAATGATCTTTTGTCTAAGAGCAATGACATACTCATATGAGGATTGAGTTTCATCCCTAATATCATCGGCAGTGATGAGATCGTGTAATAAAGACATAGGGCCGCGTGGACGCGCGCCAAAGACAAGTTCGAAGGGAGAAAATCCTGTGTGTTCATTAGGGACTTCTCTATAGGCAAAGAGAGCCGCGGGTAAAACCCTGTCCCAATCTTGAGGATGATCTTCAGTTATCTTACCAAGCAAAGTCTTGAGCGTTCTATTCAGACGCTCAACTAACCCATTAGACATAGGATGGTAGATGCTACTGAGAGATCGTTCAATATGTAAGGTAGACATTACCTGTGACATAGTGTCAGATATGAGTTGAGTGCCATGGTCAGACAATATTTCTCTGGGGAACCCCAAGCGAGAAAATATCAACCAAAGAGCATCTGCGATATCTGTAGTAGATATGCTCTTAAGAGGAATAGCCTCTGGCCAACGTGTGCACATATCGACACATGTAAGGATAAACTGATGTCCTCTGGCCGACTTGACCTTAAAAAAGGGCCAATAATATCTATGGCCATTTTCTGAAACGGCCGAATAGGAATGTCAGCAGCCTGGATAGGCGCAGCATGTCGTGGTCCTCTAGATTTGACCTCCTGACATACCTGCATGATCGGCAGTAAATACGAATGTCCTTATTGACAAAAGGCCAAAAGAAAGCCGCAAGGACTCTCGACTTCGTACGGGCAAAACCCATATGTCCAGCACATTGCGAGTCATGAGCATGTTGCAATATTTGGACTCTCATGCTCTTGGGAACAAGAATTTGCGAATGTGCCGACGTAGTCGAATCTTGTACCATACGTACAAGTACGCCGTTTCTCATTGCAATCCAAGATTTTCTATTTGTATCCTGATTCGGACCACCTTTCTTCGCAAGAACGAAGAATTTTTTTAAAGAAGGATCTTCTTCTTGCAATTTTATGAAAGAGTCACGAGCAATTACTAAGTGACTATCTTGGCTATCAACTTCATTATCACTATTCAGTGAAGTTTCGGGTGTTTGTAGAGCTTGTGCTCTTGTAACTACTGCATTTGTAGCTTGCATGTTATTATCTTCCCAAGCAGCAATCTGCTGTGGGGTACACTCCCTAACTCCGTGAATACGACCAATAATAAGGTCCGCAATAGGAGTAGGTAAGAGACAAGCATGCACATCTCCAGTAAAGAAAGGAGTGGCAATGCGAATTACAGCAGTAGGATATTTTTCTAGAGTGCCGCCAAATGTGACACATTTAATAACCCTTCCTGTAGCACAGGATGGATCTACAAGCGATTGTCTAACACCAATAGTGGTGCATCCGGAATCGAAAAGTAGTGAGACCGGAGTATCATTAACAAGACCCTTATGTAGGATTAAAGAACCCCTCCCGTCATGCGCAACAGCAGCAGGAAGAGCGGGAAGTGGGTGACCACAACTCAAAGTAGTTATGGTACCCGGTTCGAATAAAGTACTGCATGGGGGCATTTGTTTGCTCTCTCAAAGTCAAAAGCAGAACCAGTGACAGCGTCAAAGTTTTTACTATCAACAACATGATTACAGGCTCCCTCAGTTTCCTGTTGAACAGCATTAGCCTGCTGATATCTCTTTTTTTTGTGTTGAGATCTACCCCGACTATTATTACCTCTGAAGTTATCAGAGGTATTATTATCTCTGCAGTTATTATTGTCTCTATTGTAATTGTTATCCTGGTTCGAATTCCAGTTTCCACGATTACTATCATGTTCACATTGATGTGAACATCTATTTGTTTGGTTTTGAGGTCTTCGGCAGGAATAACCTCTATTACCATATCCTCTTTTGAAATGCCTATAATTATTAGGGTGATAGTAACGAGTACTATCAGGTTGTCTCCAATTCTTCGAAGAAGAATCACCATGAAATTGATTTCCATGATTTTGACAGAAATTACCGCTGCCCTTTCTATCAAAATTTTGTTGGGATCTACGAGCAAAGTTTTGACCATACGGTGCTGCCGAAGCAACTGGTAAACCTTCTTTCACCTTAGAGTTACCCATGGTTATGTGTGGGTGCGCAGTTACGTATTGGCAACAGAAATCTTCCATTTCTTTTATTGTTTTAGGTTTACGTTCGTGAAGGAAAGCAAGGAAAGACTCATTGACAGACGACATGACTTTGTCTCTAAGTATTAAGTCCATAAGTCCTTCATAAGTTTTTTCCGTCTTAGACAGCTCCACCCAACGTGAGAAAGTAAGACGTATCTTTTGAAATGAATTCAGAGAATTCAACTCCAGTTTCTGGCAACATGTTTTTAAATTTAAGACGATATCCGTCCTCGTTAAGTTGGTATTTCCTTTAACAACATAGCCCTGACACATCATAGTTTGTTCTTGTCAGGCTCATCTACCATACTTTACAACATACTCAAAGCATCACCTCTAAGTATCTTGGACAAATGATAAACCTGCAATGATTTATCTATGTTATGTAACTTTACATGAAGTTTCAAATCTGTCCAGATAGAATGTTTATAATCGTCGATGGAAGCATTGAATGGTGGTAGATTAAGCTTGAAAGTGCTTGCATTAGTCTTATCTGAGACCTTATTTGCATCATTAGCATTACCCATGTTCATCACCTTTAATTTCTCAACTTCCAAAGCTAAGAGTTTTTCTTCATGCTCCATTTTTGCTTTTCTCTCATCAAACTCTCTTTGTAACTTCCTTTCTTCAGCTTCAGCTTGTTTTCCTAATCTTTTATTTTCAATCTCTGCTTCTCTTTGTAACTTTTTTTCTTCAGCCTCTTTTTCAAGTCTTTTATTTTCAGACTCAATCTGTAGTCTCTTCTCTTCAGCTTTTGCTTCTGCTTCTCTTTTATGTTTTTCCATTTCCATTTGGAATCTTTTTTCATCCACCTGCATCTGCTGTTTCTTTTGTTCAGCTTCCATTGCTTTATCATATCGAGCAGTTGCAAATTCATCTAACTTATCACCAGTCTTCCCAAGCAATTTACCCTGCTCAATAAAGTGCTCAAATGTAGACATGATGAGTAATAATATGAGTTCACAACCTGATATAATTAATTATCTTATTTCAAATTTAATTATAACATGTCTTAAATGAAGCACATTGTTTACTCACAAACACTATATTATCATCCCAATCTCTGTGGGAAACAAGTCTTATATCAAAGAACTTGCTTGTATAGACCCATTTTAGAAATATCATCAATCAACTCTTGATCATAGGTGCACTTCCCATTCAATAGTGCACAATACTATTCATCATTTTATTAATCATCAACAGTGTATTAGTAATGCATAAGCACAACCCACTACTTTTAAATGTGAATTAAACTACTATAAGTGTAACCAATGACTATGTAAACAACAATCACAATGTAAACAATAACCAATGTAAACATTACACACTGTAAACAATAAAATGTAAACAATACAATGTAAAAAATAACAAAGATTTAGCAACAATACGAAAACATTCGTAGAAAACAACAAAAAATAAAGCGAAAAATTAAAGAAATACACTAAAAAAATGTTGATGATATCTACGAAAAGATAATACAAATACAAGACACCACAGTGTATAAACAAAAATGGTATAAGAACCTAAACAATAGGAAAGAGTAGGCTAGCAAATACATACAAAAAAATCAAAACAAAACTAAAGAAATACAGAAAAAATAACGAAAACAATATTAAAACATGTCATCACAGCTAACATAAATAGCAACAGAAGTCGCTTAGCAAATTCCAGTATCGGAAATTTGCAAACCCTAGAGAAAACGCTCACGATAGACGACCTCTATGACGTGGCATAATCTAACGGAGACACCACCCAACCGAGAACCCGCAGACACATAAATATATAAATATAAATATACAAATAACATATAAACATATAACATGTAAACAAAAGAATGAGAAATACAGAAGACTCAGTAGACGTATAAGGGCACAGTTCACAAACAAACAGGCCACTTAACTTATGGGTATCCAAACGTAGAACAGCAGAAAAACAGATGTCAATCAACGTCCTAAAGAGTGAAGCTCCAACGATGATGGCACATCTGAACTGATTCCACTGCTAACACGATGGTACTTTAGCTTCTGAAATACTGTATGTTGAGTTGTTACGGCACTTGACCTTCTTATCCAAAGTAGATTACTTCAAACGGTACTTGGCCTTCTCAAGAACTCATAGCAGCAACTTGTATTATCCGGCAATATCATTAACAACGCCGGGTACTGTCAAATTTCTTGCTTATGGCAAAAAGTTACAAATTCGACCTTTTCCGGGAAACGCCGAGTACTTTCATAATTCTGTATGTAGATGTAGAATTTCTTGAAGAATGCTGTTTGTTGAATGAAGTGGGTAAGGGACCCCGAATCTGCTCACCAAATCAATGTTGAGACGTGGTGGGCTTATCGAATGCCTTTGGACTGGCCACCAATATGTAGCGTGCTAGTATTCACCCCCAGACACCAGGGATGATGAGGCATAGTAACATGGTGTCTTTAGTCTGGTTTAAGCGTGTGACGTAAGGATAGAGTCAGATGGCTACAGTATCATACATGGACGTCACATCAGACCATACAACGTAGAAAGTCAATAAAGCTTTTAACAGCGGTGATGTTTTTTGGCAATATATATTGTGTACGCCACAATGACAAGATGCATGGACATCGTTATGCAGAAACATCACAGGTATAGTACAACAGTCATTGTATCATCGACGTAGTCAATTCAACAGGAACAGAATACAGCATCAAATAATGTAAATCATATGCCTTTTAGGATATCGTAATCAGCTGTACATGTAGTCAGGTAGTAAACTTCCCCTTTCCATAAGAGCTAGTAGATATCAACTGGAGATTAAATCTAGTCTCCTATATTTGACCTCAACAAGACAGGCATGTCTTTTGAGCGTCACATTATCGTCCTCTATGTTCCTTAAACAGCAAAGGTATCAAACCTAGATCCATCAATAAAGTTCAGGAAGCAAATGGTCCTAAGGACAGACATCAATTGATGCGTGACAACATAAGTGGATCGTGAGCTGAGCAAACTTGTCATATCATAGACTCTATAATGAGGCAGGCTAGGCAAAAGTCAACATCACAAGATGGCGATAAAGTTACTCAGCAAAAGGATTCAGTTACCTGTTCATAAGGAATTAAATCACATAAATCACATATGCCTCCAAGCACTTGGAATAACATAGAGATATATCATCTCAAAAAGAAGGAACAACAATGATGAGGACTCCTTCCTGAATAATATAAGCGAAGACGCAAGCACACCACTTTTTTTAAAAAAAAAAACCTTTTTTTGGTCAATATATTTACAACATTGATAGTATTTACAACAATTGAAATTTAAAATAGTCATTATAGAGACATAATTTAAAGTTAATAAACCCGGTACAAACTAAATATTGCGAAACACAAAAACAATATTATTTAGTTAATATTACAAGACCAAAAAAGAGCAAATGCACAAATTCTAAAGTTAAATAAACCGGGTACAAATTAAAATTATTACATTATATAAGATAAACCTAATTGCGAACAAATCAATATTATTTAAGAAAAAATAACTTTAAATATTACAATCTAAAAAAGAACACTATGTAAAAAATATTACACAAATTTTAAAATTAAAAAGCTAAGCACAAATCAAAACTATTGCATAAACGAATTACAAAAAGTCCAGGTACAAATCAAATTATTTCAATATATAAAGATATACTAAAAAAAAAAAATAAAAAATAAAAAATAAATAAATTATCAACTGTTGATGAGGGCATGGGAGTTAAAAGATGATTAATGGTACAACGACTGACAATGACACCCTAACATGAGATGATATGCGATAAATGGTATTTACATTGCACGATATTACAGAAATAGTATTAATACTCAAAGCTACTTGCTTTGTATCACCAACAAGGGTCTAATTTATAACTTAACACAAAAGGAATGCTTTAAAACTGAGTTGTTATGTCTTGTGTTATCCGTTCGTATATTTGTGTAAATATTTTACTGTCATAATGTCCATTGTCGTATACAGCTCTGTTCCTACATGTCCATACAAGATATCTGAAGTTAGCGAGTAAAGTTAGTAGTTTAAGTTCTGTTTGTCTCGTCATTCGTGGTAACGTGTTCATCATGACTGCTCTATATAAATTAAGTGTCTGTTGTGAGTGTGGGGCTATTAATGTCCTTAATTTGTTTAAAGTGGGGCCACTGTCTTATTACATGTGTAAAACAGGTGGTCTTCTGTCTCTATGATGTTGTTACATCTACACAGTTTTTACATTTAGGTGGCGCATTTGCCTGCTTTTTTTTGCTGACTGCATGCCCGCAAGAGGCGCTAAACTGTGTAGTAATCTGAAGGTGACTTCTTTTGCTTGTGGTTTGATGTCTATTGCATGAATGTTTGTGAAACTCTGTGTGTAATCGGTTATAAAAAGGTTGTACCCCCTTCGTGTGTTTAGAGGTGTTTCCTGTGCTGCAACTAGAAGTTTGTATATAAGTTTGGTGTCTTGTCTTATTAAATGTTTATTTCCTTCTAAGTTTTGTAAGCATATTTTGTAAAAGGGTGGTGGTGTACCAAAAAAGTGAGGTTGATTATTGTTTAATTTACAAAGGTTCGATAATCTTAACCCAATATAGTAGTGTGCCAGTGGGTATAGACCCGGGCATTTTATAACTTCCCCTATGTATTTAATTCTTAAAGCTTTTATTTTAGTATTGATATCCTGTAGGGCTATTCCCTCCTTTATTTTTAGGTTGTATTAGAGTAGTGTGTTTAATACTGTACCAGGTATTCCTAAAAATAAAGGCCCTAATTAGTTTATTTATTTCCGTTATAATCTTTTTAGGTACTATTGGTATATTTGCTGTATAAATTATTTTTGGCATAATAAAACAATTAACTATAATACTTCTTCCGAAAATGGTAGCCGTTTTATATTTGTAAATTTCTAACATATTTTGGATTTCCTCTATCAATTTTGTCCATGTTTCTTTATTGGGGTCTTGAGGATTAAAAGAGAAGTTAATTCCATACATTTTAATTTTATTCACTACCGTTAATTGAAAAGGGAAATCTGACCTATTGCCCCATTTACCTATTCTCATTATGCTAGATTTTTGAATGTTTAGTTTGGATTCGCTAGCGTATCCAAACTCTGTGAAAACCTCTAAGATATTTTTTATAGAATCCTTTGTTGTTGGAAAGAATATCGTATCATCGGCGTAGGCCAGCAATTTTCTTTCCCCTGCACCGGGGACGAAAGTCCCCGTGATATTTGTGTCTTGTCTTATTCTTTCCAACACAGGTTCTAGCGTTATTACATATAACAAGGGCGACAGAGGGCACCCTTGCCTAACACTTCTCGTTAATTTGAATGCTTTAGTTAAACTATGATTAATCAATATTTTACTTTCAGGTTTTTTATATAGGATTTTTATCCATGATCTAAAGTATTTCCCTATATTATTAGCTTTAAGATTTTTATGTAGGAAGGCATGTGATACTCTATCAAATGCCTTTTCCTGGTCTAGAGATAATATGGCGCTCTGGCACTGTCTATCATGTGTGTATGTAATCAAGTCTCTAATAAAATGTGTGTGTCTACTAATGTTCCTACCATGCACACTACACTGTTGATTTTCATGTATTATTGCGTGCATGTGTGGCTTAAGCTTCAGAGTTAATGCCTTGGCTAGAATTTTATAATCAACATTTAAAAAGAGAAATGGGCCGAAAATTCTTAATTGACTTTTTATCATTACTATCCTTGGGGATTTACGTAATATAAGATTGGTTCAAACTTTCCGGGAGTTCCCCTTTTTGAAATGCCTCTTCCAGCATTTTAATTAGAATGGGCCATAAACAGGGGAAAAAAGCAGTAGAATTCTGCAGTTAACCCATCAGGTCCGGGTGCTTTATCTTTTTGAAAAGTACTAAGTGCCCCTTGCAAATTATCTAAAGTTAGGGGTTGGTCTAGCCTTTCACTTTCCTTATCACTTAGACACTTTGTGTATTTTAGAAATTAGTCTTGTATGTTTGCATCACTTTCTTCCTTAGTATATAGCTGCTTGTAGTATTCGAAGAAAGCGTGACTAATATTGGTATTGTCTGTATAATGTTTTCCTTTCATGTCAATTATTTCATGAATCTGTCTACTGCGCTGAATGTTTTGCCCTACTGCTAAATATTGCCTACTAGGGATTTCCTGCGTTATAGTGTGTAATTTTGTCCTAAGTAATGCTCCCTGATAGGTATACTGTCTATATTGATCTAACTGCTGTTCTAAGGTGTGTATGTGAGGGTTCGTGTTGTCTAAACTTTTGGTTAAACTAATTGCTTCTTCTAAAATCCCCTCTTCTTTTTTAAACTTTTTGTGAATAAGTGTAGCCAAAATCTGCGTTCTATCTCTAATTGTGTTCTTTAGCATATCCCAATATTGAGCAATGTTATTATTTGGAATGTCTTGTGCGTAACCTTGTATCAGTTGTGTTATTTGTTCTGTATAGTAAGTGTTTTTAAGTAGGCTGTTGTTAAATTTCCAATGCGGGGATCTCTTTACTTGTTTGTGCGTGTGTCCCGTACTTAAAGATGTGTAAACTGCGTGATGATCTGTATAATTTAAGAGTATTTTTTATATGGTATATTTTGTGTATATTATAGTCACTAGTGGTGTAAATTCTATCTAATCTTGAAGCCAGTCTAAAAAATGGGTTCGTCTTGTCGTAATATGTAAAGGTTTGTTTATTGGGTTCTATTTTTCTGTATGCGTCTGAAAGGTCATGTTCGTCTAACATAGCCTGAACTTGTCGTACAAGTAAAGACTTTTCTCGTGTCTGCGCTCTCGTGAAGCCTCCAGACCGGTCAAGGTCGGATAGAATACAATTAAAATCCCCCCCTAAAATTTTTTTCCCCCTTGTAGTGTTCCGTTAGTATGTCGTGTAATCCGTCATAAAACTTAGGCCTGTCAATTTTCGTCGCAGGGGCGTATATATTTATAAGTGTGTGTGTGTCATGCTTGTTGTGTTTGTTTTGTATTTGTATAATGACAATTCTGCCATCATTGTCAGTTCTGTGATGCACTGCATCCCAATCTTCATTAATTTGAAGAATGGCAACACCAGTATGACAGGTGCCCCGGGCGAACCAACCATGCTTCAGTCCTAATCTAGTTGTTATTTGACCCGCGTGATAGTTTGTAGTGACACCGGTTTGCTGTAAAAGCAAAAAATCGGGTTTCTCTTTTTTAATCAGTTTAATTACATGGTCCAGCTTATTTCTCAAACCATTGATATTGAGAAATATTATCACTAGACTGCATGTCGGAGTGGTAAGCAGAAGTTGGCCACTCGCTGTAAACTGTCTACCTGGCAAAGTGGCAGAAAGGGCACTTGCCATATCTAAACTATCTGACGGAACGGGGACTAAGTGCAAACCGTCCGTTTCCCTTGAATTACAAGGCAAGGTAGTGATCTGAGGCTGGCTACCTGCCACAGGTGAATTACACAACAAAGCGCTAGTTGATGATTTATTATGTGTTGTAATGAATGTACTAGGCAAAGTGATACTTGTTGGACGTGGCTTACACAACAGAGCGGTGACTGTGGGCTGACCGCTCTCTGTCATAACTAGGCCACTCGACACGTTCATGTTTACATTTCTTGACGAGGGGGTGCGTAAGGGCTGACCGTTGACCTAGTTACATGACTGCTTGACGGAATAGTGACCTGGGGCTGACTATCCGTTCCGCACTGATAATTTAGGCTGGGCGCAGATGGGACTGCGTCGCCTAACACTCCCACCCCAGTAGGGGGAGGAGTTGACTGCTTAAATGAAACTGTGCGCATGTTAGTTGTGCGTGTGCTGTATCAAAACATACATTAAAATACTACTGAACTTATTTACATTAAAATAAAAACACAGAACTCTTAAATCATAGTAACACATCCTAAACTATGGGTGTTGTCATAATTTACTTTAAATAAATACATTTCTTTTATTTTCCCAGCCTGGTACACTTGGGTCCGCTGAAGGTAGGGGGGGGCACATCTTCCCACGCACTGGTAGTCTATTGTTCAAACTTCTAGCAGGCTCACATGGAGGGATAGCTTCAGGGTGCATCTCAGGCGTGCCTTCACATGCACCGTTCTTCATAAACCCTCTCACATGTCTCACCCGCTCGGAGCTTGAATCTTGTCTCATCTCGCACTGGGCCCCAGTGCAGGGAAGGAAGGCTTGTACGGGCAGACTCATGCGTCGCTCACGTCATCATAAGGCTGGCCATCTATAAAGATGCTGGCTTGCGACATGATCGCCTCCATGTTTTCATCTTCCTCAGTTTCTGCCACCCAATTTATACCAACTTGGGTGTTTGTTGGCACTTCTGGGAAACTAGATTCTGCCGGCGACCCTCCTACCGGGCTGTTTGGTTGGGGTGAACTGCGTTCATCGACCACAGGTGTCGATGATGCCCATCTCGGGGATGGCTCTGGTGTAGACACCCTTGGTGATGGTGATGGAGGCAGGTCGCTTTTGCTCGGGGAGCGCTTGCTCGGCGACCTACTGTCACTACGCTTAACTTCTTTGGTTCTCACAGGCTCTGCTGCCTGGAGCAGGAATCTCTTCCTGTTTACTTCTTTCTTTTCATTCTTCTTCATCACTTTCGTATAACCCTCGCCCTCACTGGCACCTGGGCTATCTAGGGCGGGGAGCTCACTTGCCCCGTCCTGTTCTGCTAAAGTCTCCCTGCTTTGCTCTGCAGGCGTTCTGTCCACCAACACTTCCTCTTTCCTCACTTGTTTAGCCTGGGAGGCAGGTGTCCGCTTCTTTGGGCACTGGCTTACCCAATGGTCGTCTCCCCCACAAATGGCACATTGGGTTTTCCTCCCGGGCAGGGACACCCATACTCTCTTGAATTTTTCTGTTGGGCCCTCCATTTTAAGATTGACAAAATGGGGCACCTGATGTGCCAACGGCTTGAACAAAAAGTTCCACTTATCGTGGGCGGTTTTAACTCGAGACACTTCCGCCTCTTGGTCTCCCGTCACCGCTGCTGCGATTCGCTGGGCCGCCTCTGCTTTCATAGTCGGGGGCATCCAGTTGAGTGTCCCTTTGGATTTTTCCTTATCCAAATGTTCAATGTAGACAGACATCTGCGGGTTTGTCCATTCAAATTTCTTGCCGTGCAGGCCAGCGTAATGCTTCATCTGGGCAGCTGCTGTTAGCGTTGCGAACTACTTGAATGGGCCCGCAAACCTGTATAGCGTGGCGACGCCACTCGTACCAACACCAGCTGGTCCGGCCAGAATGCTGGCAATCAAAGAATATGAGGCTCTATTAGCCTGTGGCCCATTGACAGAGATCACTAGTGTTCCTGGTTTATGTAGCTCACCTCCCTCCAGGTCTTTCTCCATGTTAAGTACAATAACTGGCATAATTGGTGCGGGCATTTTTATTTTTCTTCTTGGTTATGAAAAAACCAAATTAGAAACACAAAGTTAGCCTAAGCTAAAGCCTAAGCTAACCACACCAAAAAAAACACAAATGTCCAGGAAAAAGCACAAATATCCAAGAATGAAGAACAGAGCAGAGACTAGCACATCGCTACGTCTCGCCGTACCAGCATCTCTGCTTAGACTAACCTGGGCGGAAATCATTCAAACAAAGACACAATCTAGGACATGCGCAGAACACGCGAATCGAATAGAACTCAGCTAAGTACGAAACGAAGAATGTTCTACGATGTTCGACTAAAGATTCGAACCTTAAAAGGAAATGACATCGCAAGTTGCCAACTGTTTCTAGCAAAACGCTCCATACATGGTTATGACTTAAAATCGCTCACACACAAACTATCAACAACCCTAGCTATCAAGATAAGACAACTTCCTGACGATGCTATCAAGATTAGACGACTGTAGAAATAAAAGTGACTACAATTCCATGAGTTACTTCCCATGCATTTAAAAATTCAATATAGTCAGAATGCATGGTCAGAATATAGAGTCAGAATAAGTTGCGACAAGTTTAGCGCAACAAGGACCATGTCTCTCCTTGTTACTTCAACCACCTTCCTCAGATACCTCATTTCTGAGGTTTGAATCTGGCTTTTGTGGGTTCCACTAATAACAACCAGAGGAATTGAACAAACCTAGGGACAATATCAACCAGAAGTAAACATCTCTGGCAGTCGGCCAGAACTATGACTGAAGATAATAAGAAGACTATCACTGGGTACGCATCAGCCCCTCAGTGAAGGTTTCTTATGATAAAATAACTAATACCGGTCACATAACCTTCTAACGCTATTATTAAATTTCACTAATGATGAGTAGTTTTGATATTTATAATATGTAATTTCATACAAGTAACAGCTACAGCCAGCATGTCGAGCAACTTTGTTGAAACCGCAAAAAAAAAACGCCACTTTTGCAAAGGTTAGTGGAGGGCCACACAAAAATAACTTAATTCTTGACATTTAGTATTACTTTAGTTTTGAAGATTCCCTGTTTGTGTGCTAAATGAAGTAAAATAGTAATCAATTCAGCGCTATTTCCGATGATTATGTAGAGTGAGAGAAATATATGATGAGTGTCCGTATCAAGTACCTAGTAAAATTATCAGTCCAGTAATCAAATTCGCTTGCAGATTTTTTTTTTTTTCGTACGCCCGCAATACTCGAGGCGAAATCTCAGGTTATTATTAATGTCTAACCTGACATTGATTTTACGTGAGTATCCCTTTTTTCTTGTACAGAGACAGGTGTCCCTCGCCATTCAGGCAAATACTCGCCGATTTCGGAGGTACCCATTAGAGCTGGGTCGGCTCAGGAGCCGCCAGTCCCTGGTCGGCGACACTCCTTCAAATGTTCTCGCCAAGTCTCGAGTTAATCCAGTCCATTGGCCGGTCGACGAAAAATCCTCAAATGCCGTCACTCGGGTTTGATCCTGGATCACCCGGTCGCCAGAGCGGTGTGATAACCACTACGCTAGCACGGCTCCCAGATGATCGTGTTTCTGATTCAGTCATGACGCAGATAGATGGCGAGATAAGTTTCATCATCATTCATTTTAGTTTCATGTATAGAGCTGCCGTCTTCGACCGCTGATGATCTCTACCCTGGGTGATCACTCTACTCATAAGATCATTATTGCCCTTGCTTCCTCTCCCACTAGTCCGTCTCTGGGATCTCCTTTGTCATTTCACACTTCCCTTTCCATGTTGGTTCAGTCACGCGACTGGTTAAGGTGGTCAGGGGTTTTCTATGGGTTGTGAACTTTCTATCTCCACCTTCAGCCGTCCAAGGCAGAAGAAACTCTATGAAAATCTCTTGTTTAGCTAAAAGGTGAGGCATTTAAACAATCATGTTGATAACTTTTGCCATCTCTTGTTCTTTAAAAAAAAAACAGAAAAAAAAACAAACAAACAAACGAGGTGTGGCACCTCTGACGTTTGTTGAAGACCTATACTCCTTTGGGAGCTAAAGGGTTGTGAATGAACTATTTAAGAATGCACTGTAAAATGTGAGGGATTTACCCCCCCCCTTCCCCCCTCCCCCCGTTGATGATTTGGGTCATCTCTTGTTTTTTTGTTTTTTTTTATTTAAACAAACGAAGTGTGGCACCTGTGACCCAGTAAAATTATTAGTAGACGTGTTTGACTGTTGTCGCTTACTACATAATAAATCTTACGTGACGCCTTATGGGCGGAGCTTGTAGTCGTTCTATGTTAAATAATTATTGCTGTCCTATCATATGGATGGGATTTGTACACGTATGAGCTTTTAAATCAAAATGGTACTTCTATCCCTACAATGCCACCTGTTTACTTGACAGAAATATTTATCAGGTCTGACGTGAACGCAGTGCGTAGGTGGAGACTAAGATGAGGAAAACAGATTGAGAGAGAAATGCAGTAAAGAAACATCCCTCATTATTAAGACTTCCCTTATGGAGCATGGCGCCACCATTGTAGTTGACATTTATAGGAAGCTTGCGCAAAAGCATTCACGTAATCTTTCAGTGATAATTTCTGAGATAATGTATTTGAAGTAATGAACTTGCCAGCCCCTAGCACATCATTACAACATGGCTGAGGAAGTCGTAGTCCTATTTCTTTCAAAAAAATCTCATAACAGACCCGCGGGATCTACATGGAAAGAATAAAATATTTGACTATAAAAATCACACACTCATGGACAATAATGCCTCCAGATGCTCCAACATTAAAAACCGCAATTAAAGTCATGTCATTTGCAAGAGCAATTTTTTTTTTTTCTTAACCAGCGGCACTTGGGCTTTCAGCCCTTCGGCCCAATGACATGTCATTGCGAGGCTGGGGAACCTGAGGACTTTCCTTCCAACCCGGTCAGGAGCTTCGCTCCTTCCCATCCACAGAGGGTTTATCACAGGAGCCGTTCAGGCTATTCAGACAAATTTCCGGCCGTAAACATTTCTTCAAACGCCGACGCCCGGGTTTGAACAATGAACACCTGGTCGCCAGTACAACGCCGAAGCCATTACACCAGCGCGGCTCCCGCAAGAGCAATTAAAACAAGCCCTCGATGCCCCGAGATTTACAGAGCAATGAAAACAGTCCAAACACCATATGTAATAACATGACACGTGCCAGGCGCGCACAAACGCAATGTAAGCAGGTGTAAACACAACATCCGGCGTAGGCTGGTGTGAACGTGTGCTTATCATCAACCATGTACATGCACATAAAGAAGTAGATATGAAGGTAACATTTCTAATCGCCAATCCGCGGAAATAATATTCTATACTTCAACCTTTCATGTAGGTAGTCTTTCCTTTCGTTTGATTTTCTTTTCTCATCAATGCAACTTGTGGGAAGCATCGCCACTACTCAGTGTAGTTGGGACTGCGACGCAAGAAAGTGTGCGAAACTCATAGTCATGTCACCAAACCTAATCCATGTTTTCTCTTAATTTTCTGTAAGTCGGTGTTGTTCGTTTTTTTAGCTCACCTATAAAAATGTTGATTTCCTTCTTTCTCTTTTTGTCCAAGATAGTATATATTGTTATATATGATCAGTGGGGTCTATGCAGGGTTCGGGCCCCGACGTCCCACCTACATCAATGAATGTTGATGCGAACACACAGCCTCTCATATCCAGGTGCAGTGATCGCCGCGGAAGCTACTGTCTTGTAGTAAGCTTCTAGCATTTGGCCTCTTCTGTACAAACGTGTCCATAGCAGCAACTTCACGTGGTGACCCCGTTCTCACAGAGTTTGCTATGGGGGCGACCGAGTGCCTGGCGGTATACCTGGGTCGGGAGTTGTTTGGGACCCCTCCTAAGGTGCAGGCGCAATACCCACCGGCAAGTGGACCATGCTCTGGCCAACACCAACCCTAACCCCATTAATGTGTTAAATTCTACTTTCTCTCTTCTCTACTTGCCTACCAAGCTTTCTCTGTCCAATCCACGATACACCTCACCAAGGATCCTAAAGTGGTGATGGTAAAATATAGTTCTTTACCTAGAAGGGATCCAGGCCCTGCCCCACGTCCCAGCCGCAGCAAGAGTGCCATGCGACCTGACATTGCACCCATCGTCAGATTTTGTCCAACTCCTGAGACACGGGAAGCAAAGCCACTAAAACGCAATGGAAATTTAGAACCACTGTGCTGGGGAAAATCGTAAAGGCATAGGATGCAGGACGTGACACAGCCACAGCAAAAGCTCAGCCACAGAACGAAGAAATGAGGCCTGCATCGTGAGCGGGGAATGCATCTCTGTGAACCCCACCTGAACCCCCAGAGCGAAGTGATCTTTAGAGCCAAAAAGGTGAGTGGCCAACAAATCAACCCAATACTCATGGAGGAAGACACACCCATTGCATTCTTTGGGAGGGAGATGTCTGCAGCAAACACCCAATACCTCCAATGCCAGTCAAACAACATATTCCATACGAGCTCGGGCGTCGCCTCGGTTACCAAGGCCCACGCAAGAGAGATAAATCCCCTGCTCCTTGTGAAAAGTCAGCGAAGGGGAACCTTAACATTTTACAGCTAAATATAGCTGGACTACAGAACAAGACAATTAAGCTTACAAAAATACTACACAAACATCAAGTACAAATAGCCCTTCTGCAGGAAACAATACTCCCACTGAGACAAATTAACATCATGGGTTATACACAGTACAAATGTGAATGCCTGAAGTGCCAAGACATCATGACCTTAATCAGAAATGATACCCAAACCACAGTAACCAACAACCCTGCGGCGGACATCGACCACCACATAATAAAGCTATGGGGCAAAGATAGCACCAAGTACACAATACACAACATTTAGTGTCCCCCGACCGCATCAAAAGGTCTGCCTGAGTTCGAGCCCATACTAAAGAAAACTGTCGTAGCTGGTGATTTTAATGCTCACATTCCTGCTCTAGGATACAGGCGGTTTAACAGTAGAGGTCTAGAGGTTGAGCAGCTGTGCAGCAGTACCAACTTACTGCTACTGCAGAACTTGGAAACTCCACCAACACTCCTACACAGGGCACACGGCTCCACCAGCCAGCCAGATCTGACATTTGTTTCAGCTGACATAGCAGAAAATAGTATCATCAAAGTCTTAGAAGATGTGGGAAGTGACCACCGCTCCGTTTTAACAACTACTTTAACACCACAGATGACACAGAAGTCCCAGTGTAAACCATCCTGGAACTTTAGGAAAGCAGACTGGGACCGCTACGGCCGAGAAACTGATGCTGGATTCTGTCAAATCATTAGAACTGATAACATTAATACTACGTACAACAACATGTGTACCACAATCCTAACAGCTGCCAAAAAGTGCATCCCAAGGGGGAAGCATAAGAAGTATAAACCTTACTGGACATCTGAACTAGCTGAAGCAGTCAAAGAAAGGAGAGAGGCTAGAAAGAAGGCTGAAAAATACCCTACCACCCTAAATAAAACAGTACAACAGGGGGACAACAAAAGTCAGGTATGTCACCAAGAAGAATAAACGGGAGACTTGGAAAGAAAATTGCAACAAACTAGATCTAAAAGAGAAGGAAACAAAGTTTGGAGACTCCTCAGTAATCTCGAGGGAAGCAAGAAAAAGACAAACCCAACACCTATGGTGGATGGAAGTGGTGATGAAGTAACATCAAGCAGCAAGAAAGCCGATATCTTCAACAATTTTTATGCCAGTGTAAATAAAACACAACAGAGAAAGAAACTAGACAAAGTGCTCCTAAAGAACACATCCACGCGTAACATAGATCAGACCAATATGGCTGCGTTCGATGATCCGTTCCGCCCACAAGAACTGAGAATGGCACTACGGAAACTGGCCAAAAATAAAGCTCCAGGGCTAGATAAAATTTAAAATGAGATGATTTGTCAACTAGGGCCAAAGGCAAAAGAGACACTTCTATGGTTCATCAATAGAACGTGGAACGATTGACAGCTACCATCAGCATGGCTGACAGCAATTATCTTGCCTATATTGAAGAAAGGGAAACCACCGGGAACACCAAGAAGCTATAGGCCCATATCCCTCACTTCATGCTTAGGCAAGGTGGTCGAGAGAATGGTAAACAACAGACTGTACTAGTGGTTGGAAAGCTGGAACCTTCTGGACAACAACCAGGCAGGTTTCAGACGTAAGTGCAGCACAGATGACCCCCTCTTCAGGTTCACACAGAATGTGATGGATGGCTTTCAAGAGGGAAAAAGCACAATAGCTGTGTTCATCGACCTTGAGCAAGCCTACGACAGAGTTTGGAGAAAAGGACTTTTGCTAAAGATGAGAAGAATGGGAATAGGAGGGAAAATGATTAGATGGATACAGGCCTTCCTAACAAATAGAACCATAGCTACCAACTATGCTGGTGCAATTTCATGGAAAAGAACGCTGGAAGAAGGACTGCCTCAAGGCTTTCCTTTAAGTTGCACCCTTTTCCTCATCTTCATTAATGACCTTACCAAACATCTGAATGTGTCAAAGGCGCTATTTGCAGATGACCTTGCAATCTGGACTACTGACAATTATCCCATTCTGACAAAAGCCAAGATCAACAGAGCTCTCCTTACAATGTCAGTATATTGTGAACTGTGAAAACTTAAAATCAATACGCAGAAAACTGTATACACCATGTTCTCCCGCAGCCACAAAATAGCAAAAAGACCTATCAACATCAAACTGAGTGGGGAAACACTAACAAAAGAGGAGCACCCAGTCTATCTAGGAGTAAAACTGGATAAACAATTGAAACTAGATGGACACATCCACAACCTCAGGGGAAAAAGCATGTAAGCGCCTAAACCTCATCAAACGGCTAGCTAGTACAAATTGGGGAGCGGATAAACAAACCCTTCGTCAACTATATCTCGGCTATGTGAGATCAGCGATAGACTATAACCTCCCCATCCAGACCATTGTGAGTACTAATTCCATCTCAGCTCTAAACTGTCTGCAGAACCAAGCTCTCATGTTAATTTGTGGAGTGATGAGATCAACACCCACAGCCGTATGTGAGATAGATGTCAATATAGAGCCGCTGGATATCAGGCGTAAAAGAGCACTGACTGAATCTGTAGAGAGATACAGGAGACAAGAGAAAGACCACCCAAACAAAATACTTATTGACACTGGGAAACAAACACGAAGACTGAAACAACTATCTCTCCTGGGCATAGCCAAAGAGGAAAATGATAAACGCCATCTCCCGCAAGAGAGAGAATTGGAAAACAAATACTTTGGACCACCCCCTTGGGAAAACTTCCATCAACCAACTGTCAAAACACAACTGATAGATAAAACGGCCAACAAGAAAACACTACCCACAATCTTAAAGACGTGTGCCTTGGAGACCATAAACAGCTACCCAACGTCAGCAATCCAGGCCTACACAGATGATTCAGCTTTCAAGACCACCTCTTTTGCAGGATACGGCGTCTGCATATGGTACCTGGATGGATCCTCTTATGAGTTCTGTGACTCCTGTGGTGAGAATTGTTCAAATTGTGAGGCGGAGGCTGAGGCCATCAAGACAGCCATTGAATTACTACAAGCCATCAGATATAGTGATTTTCAGTGACTCCATGTCTGTTCTGGGAGCACTTAAACAGACTCCATATGAAAACAAAGACATTTTTCTTATTGGAAGAGCGGTTCACAACTTGATCACAGTCTACTCCATCAGTGTAACCCTACAGTGGATCCCTGGACACTGTGGTGGGTTTAGATGTTAAGACGAATGGTGTGCATATAGTTGTACTTGAGTGAGATCAACTGTGAAGGTCTCTGAGGTAAACAATGGACAGCTGTGTTACAGAGTACCTTTCTTGTTACCACCCTACGATCTCACTCTAAGTTATATTCTTATTGACTAGCGTGACTGAAAGCTATCTAAAGTGTCTAGGGTATTGTAGGAGTGTTGTTAAAGAATCTCAATACAAAACATATACAAACATATACTAATTACTATGATAAAATCAACTAACTCCAGCTGTTAAATTTTATATTTAAAATATCTTTTGTTAAACTTTATTGGTCCTGAGCCTAAAGTTGTTTTGGTCAGGACTATAGTTCAATGAGAATCAATTTAGATGGATAGATATATTTACAAATATATATAAAGATATTTACATACAACAGATATATTGTTACAAATTTTCAAGTTGATATTAATTAATCTAATTATCTACTGGTACTGGGGAAGCATGTTGGGGATTTTCATCATCGCGATGTTCGTTTGTTTCACTATGATTATTTAGGTTAGTCTTTTGGAGGAATTTTTTTGTCTATTCAGGAGATTTTTCTGTAGTCGTGATAAGTTGTCCCAGGCCAGATATTTCACTTATCTGAGTCCTGGAATCACAGCAGTTGCAGTTGGTTTGGCCAAACACTTCAGTCTCCTCTGGACTTGAACTTGGTTAATACAATCAGGTGCCAGAGACTCTTAGAAATAGTGCTGAATTTCTCTATCATCGAGTACCAGCACCAGATAAGTGCCAGCAGGAACCCCTGTCAATGCAAGTTATGGTTCTGTCTTAATATCAAACTAATTCCTCCTAATTTACATGTAAACAAACATTCAATACAAAAGAACATGGTCAGCTCCCTCTGACAATCCAGCTTCTCCACTTTAGTTTGATGGAACAATTTGTACCAGTTTTCTTTTCTCTTCCCTAATGAATGCTACGCCTCTGTCATTCCTGCATTAATCTTTTCCATGCAATAAGATAGGTGTAATGTTCCTGTATGATCATCATATATATATATATATATATATATATATATATATATATATATATATATATATATATATATATATATATATATATATATATATATATATATATATTCCTGTAGTTCTAAACTTCTTAGATAGTCCCTTATATGATGGATCAACATCTAGGCCATGCCTTAATCTGTTATGGAACCATTTAATTACAATCTTTTTCCATGGCCTTTTCTTATACACAACCCTTGTTTTAATTAAAAGTCATTAAAATCAATCGTACCACATATACAGGAAATATAAACAAGTAACGATGAATTAGGCAAATAGAATATGGCACACTTTCATCACTGCCTCTGTTCAGACTGCTTTCTGTTGTTATTTATTTTAAAACAAAGCACACGTCTGCTCATCGCTTCTTGCTCCTCTGAATATTTTGGAAAAATGGCAGCGAGCAACCTACTATTTCGTTAAAGTAAAAGGCTTTGGCCAATGAGACCAAGCATCTCTTTATTTTTTTAATGAAACTTTTTAAAAAAATATCTCAAACCACTATGCGTTACTATTACCAACTAGATTTGTCTATTTAGGTTAGCCACTAATTTTTTAACTTCTTTCAAATTTCATCCAATCCCCTTCATCGTACTATCTTAGCCTTTCTTTCACCAATTTCCCCCCCCCCAAAAAAAAAAAAATATGCTATCCAATCTAAGCAGATATGACTTGACCTGACAGTATCTCCGATTCTCTATGTATTATTACCAATATTTGATTATCTAATGGACTATTTAGATAACTAACTACATATTCTTAGTCAGCAAGTCTTCAGGTACACGAATATATAATTTTTATTGGGCTAAGTGGCTTGGTTCAAAATTCTATCTTTTTTTCTATGTTAGTTGTTTATTTTTAAACTACCTCCTGTTCAATTCTTTTTCCATGTACTTTCAAGCTAATTACGGGAGTCTCTCGTAATACACGAGAATTACGTCATTTGCAACAAGAGCTAAGCGTGTTTTCATGACCGTAGTGTCCACATTTCTAACTTTTTCCTCGTATTCTGGAAACCGCCTAAGGGCAAGGCAAGCAAGTTAGTTTTTTTTTTTTTTTTGAAACAATGTGAGACGTGATTTGCATAGGTTCATCTATCCGTTTCTCCTCCCCTCTACAATATATTTTAGGCAAATACTTAGTTGACCTAGGGAAGTGGTACGTTTAAAAAATTGGGTACCCTTTTTGGTTCGGCCATTGCGTTATCAAATAATACACTGAAGGCGTAGGCAACGACTATACGATTCTCGCCGAAATTTTTAGTACTATCCTATCTTTGACTTTATGCACTATACTGTTATATCCTAATTTAGATATTGTATTTAGAATTTACCACAGACACAGCGATCTTAACTGGAAATGAGACAGCTGTAGACTTGCAAAAACATGAGCCTCCAAACAACAAAAGGACAGACCCTGCAGCATGAGAACAGTCAAACAGATTCTCAGAAACAACACAAGGGAAATCTGGCTGAACAGATGGGCGAACGGGCCGACCGGCCGAAATGTCTTTAATGAAATGACCTGCCCAAAAGACAATGACAACATAAACAGACTCAGCAGGAGAAATCAAAGTCTTATCTTTCAGTTCCGAACAGGACACACCAGCGTCAATATCCATCTATACCGTATCAACCCTCAGCACCTACCCAGGTGTAGACACTACTATTATCCCTATGAAACAACCAGACACCTCCTCATGGAGTGTCCATCACTCACAAACGCCAGGAAAAAACTTTTACAGACACCTCTGACAGTCACCAACTCACTATATGGAACATTAAAACAACTGCAGAAAACCTGCACTTTTTTTTAAGAATGGCATTGGGCTGCCAAGAGTAGACATGCTCAGCAGCTTTAGGATATCGACAACAACAACATATATGATCAGTCTACGCATAAATCACAAAACATGTTAAGGCGTGGTTAAATGAGTATAGGCGTGGTTAGAAATCTCATGGACTCCTTTACATATCGTTAATGTTTAGGTTGCAAGTGGGATTTTTAGAAGCAGACATTCTCTATCAAAGACATCACAGTAAATTTGTAATTTCACACCAGCTGTGTTGAATATACGACATATTACGTGTACTCGGGACTGCCACCGTTCTAAGTCTTATGTCACAGCTTTCTCCAGCAGGTACCATTATTTTTTTTACTTTTATTTCAAAAATGATTTGTCAATCAATGACAGTGAGTTTAAATATTTTTAAGCCTAGAGCACTGTTTCCCAACATTTTTCGAGTCTCGAATCTCTTTTATAATAGCCAAGTAACCTGCGACCCCCCCACCACGTTTGCATAAAAAGGTATTTTTAATAGGGTAAAGAAAACACATTAAAAATACTCGTAGATTTTTCAGAAAATAATTCTAACCTAATATTTAATTAACCTAATATTTAATGCGATGGTTGTACTTGCATCTGGGAAACCAGCTTCAAAATTCGCAGCTGAGTGTTTGTTAAAGCCAACCTCATGTCATCCTCAACATTCAGTCTGTTTCTTGCCTTTGTTTTGAAATGAAGAAGCGTTGAAAATCCACTCTCGCAGAGATCTGTAGAGGCAAATGGAAGTAAAACTCGAAAGGCAAGCACGGTGACATTTGGATATGACTGATACAACACAGAGAAAGCCGAAAGGAGTCATTGTTACTGACTAACCTTATTTCTTCTAGGAGAACTTCCAGATTTGCACGTGACAGGATGACAGCATGTATTTGTTGAATGCCTATGCTCCTTTGGGATTGGAGGGTTATGAATGAATGATGATACATAGCACATCAGAACTAAATCAGCAATTTTTCATAAAACAAATTACGTGCCGAGAAATCGTACCGCACTTCTAAGAATTCATCCTGTTCTTCATCGGGAATGCTGGCTATATTCAGGGAAGCAGAGAATAGGTTTCGTACAAGTGCAGCTTCTTCTTCTGTAAGCTCAAGGAGTACCGCTGAAATTACTTTTCAAGGGATTCAATTTGCCCAGTAATCTCTTCCTTCAGATTCTCATCCAGTTCACCTTCAGATTCCACTACCACACTGCAGAGTTATTCAAACAGCATAGTGGTTAGTGCACTGGCTTCCTAGCTCAGTGGTCTATGGTTCGATCCCCAGATGAGGTGGGATTTTTTTAAGGCCGCAAAAGGCTCCTGGGTCGACCCAGCCTCAACTGGGTACCAGAGCAACTTCTGGGAAGGTTAAGGCGGCCGGCGTGATGGTCAAGAAAATATGGGCCTAACACCATATTCCCAAAATGCCTCAATGGGCATGTACTGGATCCTTTACCTTTACTTCCTTATTTAGCTGGTCTAAACTGTATGCTAAGTAAGCAACTATTTTCTTCTAAGGTTCAATAATTAAAGTTAGCTGTACGGTCATGTTTTCCTTGCACTTCCAGGAACAACTTGATTTCATCTTTCAACTCAAAGACACGATTGACAACATTTCCTTTCGACAACAACGTACAGCAGTGTTGAAAAGAAGAACCTCGTGATCTGAATGCATGTCTTTACAGAGTTCTTTAAACAGACGGGTGTTGAGGGCTCCAGATTTGATGTAATTCACAATTTTGATCAGAGAATCGCGTACCTCTTACAGAAGAGCTGGAAACGTCTTACTTGCAAGAGCAGCGAATGCTTTTTGCTTGGGGAGCAAGTTCTTTCACTTTTGTCTGAAAGCCCGACTTTGACCCTAGCATAGCAGGTGCTCCATGTGAACAAACCCCACAGACGTTTTTCCATTGTAATGCTCCAGTTTAAAAAAAAAAGGTATTTATCTTCTCCATAACATATTCACCTTTTGTAGTTGTTTCAAGTGCACTACAAAACAGGAACTTTTCTTTAATGTCATCTGAATGAATATATTTCACGAAGACAAGCAACTGAGAGCATGAACTTACGTCCGTTGATTCATCAACTTGACAAGAAAACAATGAAGAAACTTTGATTCCATTCAAAAATAGCTCTTTCACTTCTACCGACATATCTGAAATGCGTTTCTGAATAGTGTTATTGGCAGAGATATTTGTCACATCTTTATCTCGCTTGCTTCCCCAAGAATTAACTTCACCATCTTCAACATGCAGGGTTTGGTGAGCGTTTCTCCAACCGTGTAAGTTTTTTTTTTTTTTGGCAATTTCCAATGCGACTTCATATGATGCTTGCACTGCCAAATGCACGCCAAAGCAAAAAATTAAAATAATATAAAATGTTTAATATGTATGAACACGGCGGGCTTTTTATATATTTTTAAGTATCCGCCGCGGTGGACCTTAAGTCACTTTGTTACATTTATCAAAAATCATTGTTACAACCACTAGTAGAATATCGCAGTGTAGCCATATTGAAATACTTCTTTTTTGATCCTTAGCCGCCGACCGTCAAAGCAGTCAGTGGCCATCACGCATAGTGGTGTCTTGTAGGGCAACAACAAATTGATTCCACTTTGCTCGATCGGTGGCCATCCTTCGTACCATGCCCCAACTCTGGTTTACTCTTTGCATCTCAACCTCTACAGTCCTCCGCCAAGTTGTTTTTGGTTGGCCTCTCTTTCGTTTTCCTTCAGGGATCCAAAGCATAGCTGTTCTTGTGATGGCATCGGGGTCTCTTCTGAAGACATGGCCAACCCAGCTCCAGCGTCTGCCAGCTATGATGGTGTGCATGTCCTCTTGCTTGCTCCGAGTAAGCAGATCTTGGTTGGTGATGGTATTCGGCCAAAAGTATCGATAAACTTTTCTTAGGCATGTTGTGTGAAAAGAGAACAATTTCGACATTTCCTTCTCTGTAACTCTCCAGCATTCCGCACCATAGAGAAGCACAGAAATCACACATCTCTGATAGAAATACATAAGTTTTGAAAACCTTCGTGGTGAAATTTCCTATAAAAGTAATTGCAACTAAAAAATAACCGCGGCGACCCTCCCCCCTCCCCCTCCCTCCCCAGAAAACACTTTGCGACCTCCCTTGGGGGTCGCGACTCATGGGTTGGGAACCCGGGGCCTAGAGAAAGGATTAATTAGGACTGCGACAACTCAATCTTCAATCGTTACATTTTCTTCGCCATCCTTTTAACTTTTTTCTATACATTTCCTTTTCCTTTTTCTCAACTGTCCCTTGACGTTATTTTCGCTTTCATGGATCAAGGTTTTATCAACTTTTGTCACTCCCTAATTTTATCTGAGTGCTTGACTTTTTTTGGAAGCCACATTGACATATGTTTGTGCAGAGCGAACATGTCACGATGATTTGTCGATTATCGTCAGCTCCAGACGGAGTAAGATTATACACTGAGCTACATTCCTATTGTTAACCCAGACTTTTTGTCTGGGAAGGTGCACAAACTATGTTGTTAACAGGTTCCAATGCAAATTTCATCTCATCAAGAAGAACACATTTCAGACGCCAGGATAAGGAATAGAAACATTATTCCAACATAAGCAGAGGACCAATTATCTTATTATATTAGACAGAAAGAAAACTCGACTATGGTACAGGAAACCACGAATCCTGGGAACCTTCATATAGAATAACAGTGGGATGATAATTAATGTAATATCCAGACCACCTATAAGACGCCACTTAAACGCGAGTACTTTTCGTCTAAAAGAAAATAACTTCTTCATAATGCATTACGAAATTAAATGGAACAGTTTTAAGACAATCAAAAGTTTAAAAAAACCTCTAGCCACATCGGATGGAAGATCCATCTTAGAAGTGAAAAGCAGAAAAGTCCAGGCAAAAAACAGTATTCTTTAATTTAAAAAGCACTTTATGCAACAATAACTTTGCAAATGAAAGTAAGAAAGAGAGCTCTTTAGTGTTATATACAATACATCCTGACATACGAAAGGACTATTAGTAAGCAAACAGGAAAAGCTCTAGAGGCGACAGAGATGTGGTTTTACAGGAGAGTGTTAAATACCATGGACAGCTAAAATAGTAATGACAATGTCCTGAAAGAAGCCATTACCCGAAACAAACTTTTTCCTCAGGTTAGAAGTAAGTAATCAACTTTCTTTGATGAAGTTATGAGAAGAAGAAAGTAAGAGTACATCGTGACAACAAAAGATTGAAGAAAAAACGTTGGAGGACAACAAAGAAAGAAGATAATAGACAATCTGACACCATGTCATGGAAAGAAGCAAACAGCAGAAAAGATAAATAGTCATGAAGACAGGTGGTTTTGGAGAGACTTGATCGCCTGCGCTAACAGGTAATGTACTCAAAGAAGATTTGGAAAAAGATAGTGAAATTATTCAGAAACTTTCATATCTAATAAAGATCTTGCATACGTTTCTCTAATTTGTGCCACTGACAGTATAATCAAGGCCGGATTATCCATTAGGCTAAGTAGGGGCCTGGAGCTCTAGAGGTCCGTGCAAAAGGTAAAGAAAAAAATAATAAATGCGTACATTTTAAAATAAAGCGTGTTTCTTGTGTTTACCTTAATGAAAATAAAAATAATATTAATAACCATTAATAAAAAATATTTACTAATAAAAGAGGTAAGCGATGCTAACAAACTAACATACCAGTCTATTATTACTACTAGTACATCTTCCCACTTTTAGCGCTGTCTTCCCCTTGCTCGTTTGCCTTCAACTCTCCCTTCTATTATGGTCTTCTGCAAGGTGTTATGCCTTTTTATGTGGCCAAAGTATTTTAGCTGCCAAACTTTGATCTCCATCCTTAGTTCTCTTTTCATACCTAGATTTTCTAGGACCTCCTTATTTGTTGTCTTCTCTTTCCATGAGATACGTACCATTCTTCTATATATTCATATTTCAAGAGCCTCAATTCTTTCTTCCAAATGCTTATTCATCGTCCATGTTTCGGCACCATACAGAAATGCAGAATATATATATATATATATATATAACACTTTATGGTTCTCAGTTTTAATGTGTGAGGTAACTGTTTGGATGTCAGTATATGTTTCATGTTGTTGAATGTAGCTTTGGCCATTCCTATTCTCTTCTTGATTTCTGTTTCACATCTTCCGTTATTATATGACCAAGATATACGTAGCTCTTGACTTTTTCCAGGATTTTCCCATTTACGCTTATCTTTAATGTGGGTTTATCGTCTGTTTTGCTAATTATCATAGTTTTTATTTTCTCAATATTAATGTCGAGTCCATATTCATGACTTATACTGTTCACTTGCTTCACTAGTTCTTG
The DNA here is from genome assembly GCA_024509875.1 of Oreohelix idahoensis. Taxonomy (NCBI): domain Eukaryota; kingdom Metazoa; phylum Mollusca; class Gastropoda; order Stylommatophora; family Oreohelicidae; genus Oreohelix; species Oreohelix idahoensis. The sequence continues at coordinate 102,655 of JAMPIV010009880.1, forward strand.
TAACTCCTGTTCGCTTTCAGCTAACAACATGGTATCATCTGCATATCTAAGGTTGTTTATTGACCTTCCACTGATGTTCAGTTATGGTATTTCCTGTATCTGTTTGAAATATTTTTCGGTGCATAGATTAAATAGGCAGGGGGACAGCACACAACATTGTCTGACACCTCTTTTTATGTCTATGTATGGTGAATAATTCCTTCCAGATCTTACTGTGGCAGTTTGCTTCCAATAAAGGTTACTGAGTATTCTTATATCATTTCCATCAAAACCATGTCTTCGAGGTATTCAATTATTTTCTCATCATGGACTCTGTCAAAAGCCTTCTTATAGTCAATGAAGCACATGTACATACTTTTTTGGACCTCTGTATATTTTTCTGCTGATATTCTTAGGCAAAATATTGCCTCTCTTGTTCCACTGTTCCGTCTAAAACCAAACTGTTCTTCTTGGATTTCGCTGTTTACCTTACTTTTTATTATTTCTTGTATGATTTTGAGCAGTATTTTAATTGCATGACTCATCAGGCTGATTGTTCTGAAGTCTGAACATTCTGTTGCATTAGGTTTTTTGGGCAATGTTATAAAAACGGATGTCTTCATGTGGTGTGGTATATATCCTGCATTGTATATATTGTTGCATAGATCAGTGATTGTATCTATACCAAAGCTCTCCAGGGCTTCTATCATTTCAATTTGTATGTTATCCGTGCCTGCTGATTTTCCTTTTTGTATCATATGTTTGGCATTCTCTACTACTGATCTGAGAATGCTTGGGCCTTCATTAGAATCTGGTGATGTTTTTTTTACCTCTGTTGTCCTCGAATATTTCTTTTACGTATTCTGCCCAGTTGTTTGATATATCTTTCTCATCAAGTAATATTACACCATTTTTGTTCTTGATACAGCTTCCTCCTTGTGCAAACCTTGACCTATTTGATAATTTCTTTATTTCTTCATGCATATCTCTTGTCATGTGCTTCGCTTCCAAGTCTTCTATGTCCTTGCATTTTGTTTCTATCCACCGTTCTTTTGTTTGTCTACACATAGTACGTATGTCATTATCTATTGTTTTATATTCTGGAGTGTTTTTTTATTTCTTTCTTTCTGCCATTTTATTCATGATGTCATCTGTCATCCAAATTTGCCTTTTTTAAGGCTCCTTTTTAGGTAAATTTGCATTTGCTGATTGTATGCTTGTTTTTAAGCATTCCCATTTTGTGGTTACTTTTTCTCCTGCGTTTTCTCTTCTATACTGCTCCATGCTTTCTGTCAATAACTGTTGATATTTATTTTTGACGTTGATTAGATGTTTTTGTTTTATATCTGGTTGTTTCAGTGCTGATATTTCTATCTGGGGTTCCTCCTGTCTTCTGTTTCCTGTTCTTTTCAACTTTATATTTACTTTGATGACGACTGGATTGTGATCTGAATTTATGTCGGCGCCAGGATATGTCTTTGCACTTGTGACACTGTTCTTAAATCTATGTTTTATCATGATATAGTCAATTTGATTTCTTGTTACATCTCCTGTGCTTTTCCATGTGTATAATTTCCTTGGGTGGTGTTCAAAAAAGGTGTTACATATGACCAGCTGGTTTTCTTCATAGAACTGGATAAGTCTGTCTCCTCTATCATTTCTTGTCCCTAATCCATACTGTCTTACTATTTTCTTGAATTTTCCTTTTCCAACTTTTGCATTCATATCACCCATTACTATCAACACATCTGTAGATTTGACTGGTTTAAGTGTGTGTTGTAGCTCTTCATAGTATTCTTCTATTTCTTGCTCGCTGTGATCTTTAGTTGGTGCATATCTGTGTAAGATTGATATGTCGAATGGCTTTGCTCTCATCTTTAGTAACATCATTCTGTCATTATGTGTCCAGTATCCACATATATATTTTTCTAACTCCTTCTTTATCAACATTCCTACCCCTCTTTCATGTTTTTCTCATCCTGAGTGTAAAAGCGTGTATTGGTCTCTTTTTATGTAGCCTGTATCCAACAGTCTTGCCTCTGCAACTCCCAGTATATCGAGTTTCATGTCTGTTGCCTCTGATATTAGATTTTCAAGCTTTCATTCTCCGTTAGGAGTTCTAACGTTCCATGTTCCTTGTCGTAAATTTATTTTGAGAGAAAAGAGTCTAGAAATAGTAGTCCGGTTTAGAGTGTAGAATGATGATGAAAACTCTGAAAGATTTCGTTATTGCTGGGATTGCAAAAGGTGATCAATCTAGAGAAAAAGATAGAAAACCCATAACAACATAATCATACTTTAAAAATCAAATAATCTTCTAAGCGCGCGATAAATTTCCCGTTAAGACTATTTTATATATACGCTCGCGTATTTAATTATGTATTTAATAAACACTGCGCGAGTTCTAGTGGTTAAATCACACATCTATAAATATAGGACTTAACTAAATTTATTAATTATAAATTCCTTCGCGACTTTAAAAGTTAATTTAAGCATTTCCATCTATTATCTTTTGGAAATAATATAGCAGGTATATCATTACATTTACAACTGGAACTATTGAGACGGTTTAATTTAATAGGTTTAAATTAACACAAAATCCAATGAAATATAATGAATGAACTCGACCACTGATCACTTTACACAATATATATATTACCGCTTTGCACAGAAATAGAATACACTGCAAATAAAATGAAAATCCATGGGATAATCTAGCAAGATTTCAAACATTGCTAGTGCTTCTATCAAGTTCTGGCCAGCGAATGATGAAGTGTATTTCTACGTGATCTGTATATCTACAACTGGAATGCAAGATGAGTGGGACATGAGAACTTTGACAGCTTTTTTTGATCTCATGAACTTTGGGGGATCTGACCGCCAAATCCAAAGAGAGAAGCCGCCCCTGGCCTCTCGTATCTTCGCTCGCTGCTTGCGTCAGCTTTCCCCGTTCGCTCTGGCTGCGATCGGTTCCGTGCTTAACACCGAGATGCGAAATCGTTTCAGGGACCACTACTGTCTTTGATAGCATGCCGCCCGTCCTTCCTGAGATCTCCACCAGTGTCTTTCTTCTAATCGCTCTGGTCCATCTTGCGAGCGGTTGAGTTCGCGCGGAGATGCTAAATACCTGCGAGAAACTAGCTTCTCTGCTCGGGGATCGTCTCAATGTCTTTGATCTCGTGCCGCATACTAAATGAGTCCCGGTGGCATCGGTTCGCTCTGGCGAAACGAAAAGTTACAACAAATGTTCAGGGGTTCTAATGTTATGAAAAGCTAAAAGTCCCTTTAATCATCCATCATATCAGGGAAAATTCACTTGTCGAACTAGACGTACGTCACAATCGTCCCCACTTTTAGACATGAAACCATTTTTCATGTTTCATTTTTTGACAATGGAGGTGACCTGATTGGTGATTTTAGGATGAGTGGTATCTTCAGTTTGCTCTTCTTCCTCTGTAGACCAGTTTCTACTCAGGAAATCAGCCCCGACATATATAGCAGAATTCAATTCACCAGTCTCTGTATGCCTAAACGGGGCACTCAGCCAAGCCACAGTCAACCAGCCAAAACCGGATTTAAAGCCTATTCTAGCGCCGGATAAGCACGCCTTGGGATCAGTTGTCCTCAAGTGACTTCGTCCCATGGCTTATTTCTGGATTATGTAGAACTTCGCACGTATGAGCAGCCATCTATGGACAGAGTTCCAGCCCCACTCACGCTATAAGGGGAGTCACCAACGTTTAGCACCAACAAAGAAAGTTTTGTAGGCTAGTCCCTCACGAAGGATCTACAAGTAATACACTTTCTGGAGCTAGCACATTTGGTCCCATGAAATAGCGGACAGGCTGTCGTTCAGTTTGTTTATTCGAATTAGTGTAGTGACTACATGTCCGCACGAGTGCGCATCTATTGTACACAGTCGCGAGTGACTAATTCAAACCAAAAAAAATATTTTTGAACGGATCTTGTAACTTTCCCGTAAAACTACTAAAAATTAACCCAGACAGCAGTAAGAGTTTTTTATATAACGTAAAGAAGAAAATTCGAACATGACATGAGTTTTGTAAGGGCAAAAAAATATATTAATAACTGCATGGAAAATCTAAGACTGCATGCAAAAATTCATGTCCATAGAACAAACAGTTTTGGAGAAAATTGACGCTTTCTGTGGGCACGAATTTCCGAATGGACTATAGTGCCCTAGATGATCCATTCATCTAGGGCACTAGTTTGTTCAACGCGTGATTTCATAGCCCGCAGCAAATGTTGCTACCTTTTGTAACGTCAGTTGATTGGTCATTTTGTATTTTATTTTTAACACACAAATATTTATTGAGGGAGGGAAATACTGAAAACTCACTTCCGATTTTTGAATTTTCGTATCATCACTTGTGTTCACTGGATAGATATGAAACAGATATTAACACAATTAGCAGTAACTTCCATGTGGATTTATTTACTTAAAAAACCACTTGAATTTATTTATTAAAAAAAAAAAACAATTTGAATGAGCAAATATTAATCATTGTTTTGATATGTGTTTTTTCTTCTTCTTCTTCTTCTTCTTCTTCTTCTTCTTCTTCTTCTTCTTCTTCTTCTTCTTCTTCTTCTTCTTCTTCTTCTTCTTCTTCTTCTTCTTCTTCTTCTTCTTCTTCTTCGAGCACTCTCAGACGTCCTCTTGAATGTTTCCAAAGATAGCAGTAGTCAGTTTGAGGCTATTTGAATCCACGTAAAGCTTTTCCACGAATGGTACTGGTGTCGGCCATGTGCGCTTTCTCTGTTCCGCATATGTTGGGCAACTGTGAAGCAGATGTTCAGCAATCATTTTATCAGTGCCACAGTTACACTCATCAGTAGTTCCTATCTTTAGCTTGTTGAATAGATGGTATTCAATCTGTTATGGCCAGTGCGGAGTCTGAAGATTACCACTTTTTCTCCTCTGTTGAGCTGGTAGTATGCGTCATTTTATGTGTGACCTGTATGCTCTACATCCCATTTATTTCTGTATCTGATAAAACTCTTTGCCTCCTCGAAAGTTACGCTTGCATCAGGATGAGGTAGATGTGCACCTTCCTCTGTCATTCTGTCAGGCTCTTCATTGCACGTGATATTACAATGAGATGGGATCTATTGGATAATAACACTTTTGAATTGTTGACATAGTTTGTGGAGCGCTATTGTTAGGTCAAATATGTGTTTCATGTATATCCAGTTGATACAAGTGGTGATACAAAAATTCAAAAATTGGAAGTGATATTTCAATCATCTGTAGGTGGCTTATAAATCTAATTGTTGAAACAATGATCTGCTTTCAGGAGCATCATGCAGGTATACCGACTGTGTTTTTCAAGGACTTCCTAGGAACAGCGGCGTTGAGCAGTACATCCTCTTAATGAATTTTAGAGATGTACCTAGCGACTTCATTAATCGTTGTTCAGCACTCATAGCACGCTCGGATAGTTGCCGAGATCAACCATGTGAAGATCGGGCACGAAAGACATGGGCACAGCGATTTTATGATTATGAGTATGTTAGATATGTTATGTCGGTGGGTAGTTACTATTGCAACCATGAAGTCTTGCTCACATCATTAAAGGGGTGCTTTACTTTCGACCAACTTTCGACCAATTTCTGCAGTCCTCTTAACCTTTCGGATTAAAAATTTTCCGCAGACAACTGCATCAATAAACTCCAGCTCATCCTTTTTATTTCTTCTTTGTCATTTGCTCTCTTTATAATTAATTCTTGTTCTCTCATTGTTTAAGTATTGTTATAACAGGAAGCAGAGTAAAGGATAACCTCTCACTGTCGAAGTGTTGTCACAGCGGGAAACAGAGTTATGAATGAGCTCTCATTTCATTTATTTACATCTCTGTTCCCTTCAGAGAATAGAATCACAGCGGTACTTGGTCACTTTGCAAGAATACAGCATAAAAACAGTTGTGAGTTCTGGCAGCAGTGGTTACTTTAGCAATCTGTTTTACATGATGTTGCTCCCAGCCACAACTACAATCTCAGATTAGTGGTATCTTACGACATACTTAAACGAGCAGTAAACTTACTTTTTCCTTTTTTTTTCAAATTTCCAACGAACCCATAGAAACTTTACGTGATGTAATTTTCTCAACGTTGTCTAAATTAAATCCAGGGAGTGTGTAACATATAGTCTATGGCAGTCCAGCTCCTAGCATTTTCTTGGCGACACTGTTTTAATTAAAGGAGAATAGGTGAGGTCGAGTCTCTGGTGCGTTAAAACTAGAATGCTCAAGTCTGACGAGGCTTCTAAGTTACGGCTGGCAACCTTTCCTTCTCTACAAGTGCCATTCTACTTGATGATCATATCTTTTTACAGATCGTTGTGCCTCTGGTGCTGTTTATCAATTTTGTTGATTTCTTTCCAGACTATGATAATAAACTTTCCATTGTTCTCTCTATGTCTTCCTGCATCTCTTTTTCCCTTCAATCTTTCCTGTTGCTACATTATATTTCAACGTTCCCGTTCTCATTATTTCTCCACTGAAAGTGTATTGTTTCCATTACAGGAAATTAGCATCCTTCTTTCAGTTATCTCACCAGGACATCTTCATAACGTTTATAGCTATCCAAGGTACTATTAAGATGGATTTCTAAATCCAGGTCTCAATGCAAACATAACTTGATTTGGTACCCACGATGACTCGATTCTGTATGACAGGATTGGCTTTATGTAAACTGAAGAACTCACATTTTTATTTCCTTTGCAAAGATTTTATGAGAGTCTACAACTACGTGGTTGTCTTTTGAGTTCATGAGACTTCATTATACAGAATACAAACTTGAAGATAATTTCGTGTTCATTGATATGTGTGTAGCAGTAAAGTAGACAATAGACGTCATAACTACTAGAAACATTAACCGTCAGTGTGCATGGCCAATATTTGACGGAAAGTAATTACTCAACAACGTATTGCTAAATAATAATAATAATAATTCTTATAAAGAAAGGGAAGGTACAAATTTTAAAACATGAAAGATTTGGAAGAAAAAAAAATATGCTGGTGAGGATTTCAATTTTTCGTTGTTGGGTCGAAATGTGAGACGATGGGGAATAACATATACAAATATAAAATTCCTGACCACATATTTTCTAAACAGACACGTTTATTCGTTAAAGGAAATATTGTACGTACTATCAAAAATTACATTTCTATTGTCAGCCATTGTTGTGTGGTATACTCTTAGATGAACGAGCCTTATTATAAATGTTGTTATAAATCCACACTGCAGTGGTGTAACCAGTGGAGCATTCTCCACGATAACTGGTTCTTGACAATATATACTTTTCAAAAATAGAAACGCAACATTATTGCAGTGGTAATGGACACCAAATTTCAAACTTGTACCAACATTTTATTTTACGGAATTAAAGTTTCAATCTTGGCACGAAGAAACTTTCAGACTTTAACAATGAAATGATGTTCATTAAATTTGGTTTGGACTTTTATTCTTTGCGACCGAGGCGTCCGTTTCAGTAAGGTGTATGGCCTCCTCTGGCCTCTATCAGAGAACGACATCTCCTTGACATGGATCCGATTAGCCGTTGGATCTGCTGTTGTGGGATGGCTGCCCACTCTTCCCTCAGTGCAAGAGACAACTGTCGGAGATTGGCTGGAGCCACGTCTCGCTGGCGGAGTTGTCTGTCGAGTTCATCCCATAAGTGTTCTATGAGGTTCATGTCTGATGACATGGCTAGCCACGGAATGGCCTGTGCGTTGTTGTCACCGAGGAACTGGGTGGTGAGTTGTGCCACATGAGGTCGAGCGTTATCCTGCTGAAAAATCGACCCTCGTGCAGTCAGAAGTGGAAGGACGTGAGGACGAAGAATTTTAGCGACGTATCGTTGGGCATTCAGGCGTCCTTCAATTTGCACCAGGTCACTTCTTCCCATTAAGTTGATCGCCATCCACATCAGTACACCTCCACCACCTTGTGGAGGAGCCTCTCAACGCTGTTCTGGGTGTAGCGCTCATGGATTCTGCGGTAAACTCTTCTCCGTCTATCGTGTCGCTGGAGCACAAAAAATGATTTATCACTAAACCAAACCCGTATCCAGTCATTCCCAACGGTCCATTTGGTTTTCACACTGCATTCGGTTCTGGTGATGCCAGTTCGTAAGAACAGGACCTCTGTAGGGTCTTTGTGGCAGGGCAGGTCACGGCATCAATTAGTACATGTGTGGCCGGGGTCAGTCACGGCACGAATAAGTAAGTAGTGTAACCGGGGTCAGTTCATTTAATGGTGTTGTGCGCAGGTATATATTATAATATGTATACACAAACAACACACAACAACACACTACACACTTATCTCCCCTTAGTTACCTACACGCCCGCCATTACCGAGCGAAGTATTTTACTATATAAAAAGTCAGCTCCGCCTGCACCATCGATCGGAGTATTTTCTTATATAAAAGTCACGCCCCGCCTGCATAATGCTAACCGTAAAGAACATGACATACTACTAGCCTATCATTTACGACTGAGATTTGTTGATCAGACAGTATACCTCTCGGTACATATTAACATATACACTATTACCCATTCACGTACACACACACAGATAAGTGACGACAATTAGAGGCACAAACGTGAAACTATAATACTGGACAAAAGTTAAGGGCCGCCATTCAGTTTAGACAAGGTTTATATAATTCTTCGTGAGCAGGGTCGATTTTCCAAATGTCCGGTAGCTTGAAATCTCTCAAGAAGTCTCTGAATGGTAAAGTGGGACACTGCTAAACGTCTTGCAACATGACGAACTGATTGACCATCCTGAATCCATGCTATGGCTCGACCACGGTCTACAGTGCTGAGACTTCTCCTTTGTGGCATGGCTAATGCAGTGATCATTTCGACCACTTGTCATACTGATTTATTGCACACCAACGGTGAACACTCTTTACCGGTGATCATTTTCCACGTGCATTCAAATTCAACTCACTTTTTCACCTTTTGAACTAGTGGGGCGTGTTGCAAAAACCACGAGTTTTTGCAGCAAAAATGGCAATTTTCACGTGCAGGTTAAAGTGACCAGTTTTTGGACATTAAAAAAAAGATTAACCTAGTGCACGCAGAAATGTATACACATTTCTCTGTGCTCAGTTTTAATGACATTTTCACTTGTCTTTACAGTTTGCCAATCAATTATATAAACCTTGTCTAAACTGAATGGCGGCCCTTAACTTTTGTCCAGTAGTATATATTAATGGAGTAGGGATATTGGGAGGAGCTGACCGACACAGGTAATTAAGTTTTTATGTTCAGTTTATTTATCATAAAGAACCGTACAACATTTAATATCAAGATAGAAAAATACAAAATCATATGCTACAGAAATAATAAAAGAAATAAACCCGTAAGTGCAATTCCGTCTGTTGAGACAAGATCCCGTTAGAAGAAGGTATTAACCCCCAAAAGGTCAAAAAGATTAGCACTATGGTATAGAATTTGACTATACTGTAAAGAACAAAGTTCTAATGAATCTATTCGGAAAATAAAAAAACAGTACTAGCAAACTAAAAGAAAAGCAAAACAAAGTGAGTACAAATCTTATACGTTGAAAAGAATTACTCATTACTTCTTTCTCTCTCTCCAGACAACCCGTGGCCACGTTTATTCGTTCTTACCTAATTGTTGATTAGCAACGTCTAGAGCAATCTTTAGGATACACACAGCAAATCCAGTGTTATTTTGGCAAAATAAACACCAGCTCCTCAAAGACTGATTAAATCCTCTTCTTCGGGGAATAAATATACTACTCGTCAAAAGTCAAGGGCCACTTAGAAAAACCTTGGCTGAAACCATAAAACAAATATGATAGAAACGTAATTGGTATCAGTCAAAACGGCATTTATTGAATACCAAATTGACATGTCATGCAAAGAAATGGAAACACACATTCAAACGCAATGAAGCTGTGAAGTGTGTCACCCACCTTTTCAAAAGTCACACAATAGATATTGGACAAATAGACATTTCAAAATCGGGTATGACCACCGTTTGCAGCAAGGCATTCAAGACAGCGTAGACGCATCGAGTCCACAAGGGTCCGAAGAGCATCCTGAGGAACAGCTTGCCATTCCTGAAGCAGAAATGCAGTCAGCTGTGCAACATCCATTGGCAGGTGGGGATTTGTTGACGATCTTCGACCAAGGACATCCCAGAGGTGATCAATCGGAGAAAGGTCAGGGGAATGGGCTGGCTACGCCATCCTGATGATCCCATGTTGCTGAATAAACTCATTTACCACACAAGCTCGATGGGGTCGAGCCTTATCGTCTTGGAGGATGGCATTACGACCTATGGCCTCCACAGCAGGCTGAACAATTGGTCTCAAGATTTCGTTCTGGTATCTTGGGCCGGTCAAGTTGCCTTGGATGATGTAGAGTGGGGTCCTGCCGTGTCTGTAGAAGCCTCCCCAGACCATGACAGAACCCCTAACATAACGATCCACCTCTCGAATTGTGTCATCAGTAAATCGCTCTCCTGGTCGTCTCCAAACTCGAATCATGCCAACATTGAATGACACAGTGAAGCGAGATTCATCAGTGAAGAGAACTTGACTCCATTGTTGCCTTGTCCGTCGGATGTGCTCGCGACACCAAGCAACACGGGCTCTGCGATTAGCAGGAGTAAGAGGGATTCTGACTGCAGAACGTCGAGCAGCCAGTCCAAATTCATGTAAACGTCTGCGAATGGTGCTTTGACTGACATTAACGTTTACAGTTTGTCTCAGCTGACATCTTAGAGTGGAACAAGTCACTGTTCGATGGCGCAGGGCTGACAACAAGAGGAACCGTGATCATGTCTATTGGTGCATCTAGGGCAACCTGGCCGGTGACGATCCTCCACACTTCCTGTGGCCTGAAATCTCTCCAAAATTCTTTGGATAGTAGAGTGTGACACTGCAAGCCGTCTAGCAACCTCACGGACAGATAAACCACTTCTAACCCACGCTATAGCCCTCATTCTTTGTAAGGTGTCAAGACTTCTTTTCGGTGGCATGGTATTTACAAGTGATGAAACTACCCTAAGTCTGCTGATTGTAAAAGAAATTAAGAGTGAACTCTGTTCACGGAAAGTCGCCATTGCACGAGGAATGTCAATCAGCACGATTACTTCACCTGTTTGGTTGTACGGAAGTTTGAAAAAACAGATTAAAAATGTGAATTTATGGTCAGCAAACCAAATTGCACGTGATCACCATGGTTGTCGGTGAGTTGTTTTTATGCTTAAAGGTGCATAGAGGACTGTCAGAGGAAGATATTGCGCCCATTTTTACTAAAAACTTCCTTCATTTAATCATTCTATGCTCTTATATAAAAGTGTATTGAAAATAATAGAGTGGCCCTTGACTTTTGACGAGTAGTATATATATATATATATATATATATATATATATATATATATAATATATATATATATATATATATATATATATATATATATATATATATATATATATATATATATATATATATATATATATATATATATATATATATATATATATATATATATATATATATATATATATATATATATATAATATATATATATATATATATATATATATATATATATATATATATATATATATATATATAATATATATATATATATATATATATATATATATATATATATATATATATATATATATATATATATATATATATATATATATATATATATATATATATATATATATATATATATATATATATATATATATATATATATATATATATATATATATATATATATATATATATATATATATATATATATATATATATATATATATATATATATATATATATATATATATATATATATATATATATATATATATATATATATATATATATATATATATATATATATATATATATATATATATATATATATATATATATATATATATATATATATATATATATATATATATATATATATATATATATATATATATATATATATATATATAGGAGGTCCCGTGTTCAAGTTGCGGACGTTAAAAATCTTACGGCAGTTGGAAATCGTCCTGATGAAGTACTAGTTTCTTGCTGTTCAAAAAATTACATCATAAAGCCACGTGACTTTTTAGCTTATGCTTCTTGGAGCGTAGTGCTTCAATCAGATTCTTTTTGTGTGGCAATATTCGTTTAATGGTAACGCTATCTGGAAAGAAAACAAAAGAATGAAAACATGTGTGTGTTGAAATCGCACCAGTAACACAAACATATTGAGACACAAAGTAAACACACACTGGCAACACAAATTAGGGACACCAGAAATAAAGGCAAAAACTGGATAAGGACAGCGATGAATGCAACGAGCACATGCTGCTTTAGGATAACCTTCGACAAAATCTGACACGGAAATAAATAGAGCAAACGGAGGGGGTGGGGGGGGGGGGGGGGGGAAAATGATTGTGACGTCACAAGAATATATAACATTCTCTTAGCCCGATTCCCAAAGCCCAGCACTTCCAAAAACCTATGGATTCTGTCCCCCCTTCATCTTATTTGCGCCTTAACTTTACTCCCACATCTCCTATTGCTGACATTTGCAACCCTACGTACTTGGAAGTACTCGTCGTAGATTTTTGATAGGAGAATTAAGACTTGGGTTGGTCCCTTCTGAATAGATTAGAATGAGTGATAGTCACAGTGGAGATAATGATAGAAATAGATTTCCCCGAGTGAGATGGTGGAATGTGATAGAGGCTGTCTCTGAAATCGAGAAATCTTCTCTCTTTCACCTATCTTCTACGACAGATTTAGAGGAGTCAGACAGTCTAAACGCGTATATATCATATATATATATATATATATATATATATATATATATATATATATATATATATATATATATATATATATATATATATATATATATCACCACTCACATACACACACACATAAGACGACAGTTAGACGTACAGAAGTAGAAAAACTATAACAATGATTATATATATATATATATATATATATATATATATATATATATATATATATATATATATATATATATATATATATATATATATATATATATATATATATATATTCTAGAACGAGCTGACCAACACGCTGATTAAGTTTAAGGGCAGTTTAATTATCATTATAAACTTCCACCACCATAACATTCAAAATTTACATCAAAGCATATACAAATAGTCACACAAAAAATCAAGAAAATGCTACAAGAATGATAGCCCCGTTATGCTCTTCCCTCTAGGTTTAGCCCACAGTCCCGTTAGGAGAAAGATGATGGCCCAAAGAGTCACAGATACATAGGATTAGGGTCTAATATTTTCCCCTTTGTGAAGGTATGAACTGACTTTGACAGCAGTATCTATTCTAAAGGAAAAATTTAATTAAGCAGCAAATCTTGCATAAGGAAAGTTACAAAGTGAGTGAATCAAACAAAGAACATCCTTCCGTCTACTTTCACTCGGTTCTTTCATCAGGGCCCTGACTCACGCAACCTTACCTACAAGCTTCCTGTTGTAGCCGTCTGGCGCAAACCTTAGGACACTTCTCTACAGTGAATCTGTATTCTTTGGATAAAGAGAATCCCAGCTCTGCAAATACAGGTTTCTTCCACTGCTCCGGGGAGCGTTCACTTCACCAGTTAAATTTTAGATTACTGTTAAGGTCACTTGAATCAGTTTAGGTAAGCAAGTTTAAACGGGCACACAGAGTCAGAAACACGAGGTTTCCCTTAATTAGGAAAAATGACCAGTGGACAACTTCTCTCAAAAGATAGTCTTGGTTCACTATACACTCTTTCAACAATGTCGGAAATGTTAATGTTTTTTTTTTCTTGTAATTATTCTCGCCGCATATATATATATATATATATATATATATATATATATATATATATATATATATATATATATATATATATATATATATATATATATATATATATATATATATATATTTTTTTTTTTTTTTTTTTTCTTTCGCCCGCTAATACTCGAGGCGAAATCTCAGGTTATTATTTATGTCTAATCTGACATTGATTTTACGTGAGTATCTCTTTATTTCTTGTACAGAGACGGTTGTCCCTCGCCATTCAGGCAAATACTCGCCGATTTCGGAGGTACCCATTGCAGCTGGGTCGGCTCAGGAGCCGCCAATCCCTGGTCGACGACACTCCTTCAAATGTTCTCGCCAGGTCTCGAGTTAATCCAGTCCAAATCCCGGTCGACGAAAAATCCTCAAATGCCGTAGCCCGGGTTTGAAAAGTTATATATAAAAATCAATCAATCATCATGAATTAGGAATACATACGTATTCCGTCAACACTCATGAGGCATCTAGCATTTATAAGTTGGATTAGAAAAATTATACTTGACTGAGTAGTTAGCAGTTAAATTAAATTAATTATAGCTACATGTTTAGTAAGCTAAAAAGTATAATTTATTATGTTTTTTCACTGCAACTCGTCGACTAGAGAATATAACAGACTTATAAATTAATCACTCTGCACAAAGAAACTAGAGAAACAAAATAAGCGATTTAACACTTAATCACTCACAATATCTAGATATATTAGATATAACATTTACCTCAACACAGAACTACGGTATCACAACGAAACTAAGAGATATCACTTATAAGTTTAAGTATCTAGAACGAAGTGACCACGTCTACTGCAAATGGAGAATGAGTGAAATCGAGTTTCAAACTCAGGCCAATATCTTAAAATCAGACAAAGAGGCCCCAACTTATTTCGCAAACGAAATAATCTCCCCTTTCCGTCTTAAACACCTTACATATAACACTTCCCATTACTAGACGTTTGCCATAACTGACACTTCTACTCTTCACACCTCACGCTGACCAGGGCCAACAGTGAGCGCCGTGTCAGCTAGGATTTCCAGACGAATGTCTCAAACTGCGCCTTGGAGATGTCGGTTATCGCGCTTTACCTAAGCGCTCAGCCGAAGAAAACGCGCTTGTCAGCTGAATGTTCAGACAACAGTCTGCTCGTATGTCTGAGATAGCTGCATATTCACAGTTTCTCGTCTACCTAAGTGGCTGACGTCTTACATAATAGAAATGCGTAACCCAGTATGAGAAAGAAAGCGGGTAAACGTTAGAATGGGAAAATAGTAATGTTTATAGTCGCAAACGCACGAATGCGAAAAACATACAAACCGGATAAAAGAGTGATCATAAGGTAGAGGACACGGGTAGAGAAAAAGAGGACAATAGAAAATTTATTGATCATAAAACCTCTGTGACAGAACGTTCCCGCTTTAAGATATGGAATCACTCCTTGTCTACGTTATGGAAATAAATTCCCTATATCCGTAGCTTCAGGGTGTCTATCCTCTTCCCTCTCATCTCCCCCCTCCATCTCTGTCCAATTCCTACTCACGTCTACTCCCAAAGTTTTCTTTCTCTGGATTGTCTCCCATGCGCGCTTGAAAGAGCGTCGCCGCTTTTGACATTTTTGAAAGATTTCGTGTGATTGCAGTGGAATATCCCTGCCACTATCATCATCTTCGTCAATTTTGGCGATCGTCAGGAGATGGTCGGAGGTTGGCACTGGTTTTTCCAAGAATTTCTTTAACAGATTTAAATGGAAAACCTTCTCCTTTCCTTGAATAGAGATCTGGTAGTTAGCCTTAGAAATCTTTTTCAGGACGGTAAACGGCCCTTGCCATCCGATCTTCAGTTGGTTGTTTCCGGTAGGGAGTAACACCAAAACTTTCTCTCCTGCTTCCAGTTC
Source organism: Oreohelix idahoensis (assembly GCA_024509875.1). Lineage (NCBI taxonomy): Eukaryota > Metazoa > Mollusca > Gastropoda > Stylommatophora > Oreohelicidae > Oreohelix > Oreohelix idahoensis. The sequence goes on from JAMPIV010009880.1 coordinate 118,428, forward strand.
TCTCTCTTTCGCGACTTTCCTGTATCGGTTAGCGTGCTTTGTGCGTGCTCGCTTAAAGTTAGTCGTTGCTAGGTCCCATCCTAGTTTCAACCTTTCCTTTAGAACCGACACATATTTACTGCTGAGACGACTGTCTCATCAGCCTTCTCGTCTGTCAGAGACTAAAGTAAGGCTTCAAGTGGCCCCTTAATAGGTCTGCCGAATAAAAAGCGTAGCTGGCGGAAATCCTGTGGAAGTATGAGGAGATTCTCTGTAGCCAAATAACGCTGCCGGAATGCAACAACCCCAATCTTCAGGTTTCACTTGTGCCAGTTTACTTAACATCATGTTGAGGTTTCCATTAACACGTTCCACGAGCCCATTTCCGGCCGGAGTATAAGGCTTAGTGTGGATGTGTTGGGTCATCAAGATCTTAACGATCTCATCCATCACAGGTTCCGGTATGAAGATCCGTTATCCGTCAACACTTGCTGAGGGAATCCCAACCGAGTGACAATCTGCACTAGGGCTTCTGCGACATGCTTGGCATCTGCGCATGTTAGCGGGATAGCTTCTGCCCATAAAGTGCATGTGTCGACTAAGGTCAGGATAAACCTGTTCCTTCTTTTAGTCCTTTGGAAGGGTCCTAAAATGTCGATCACTACCCGTTCAAATGGTGTTCCCATTATTGGCATTTCACCCATGTGGACTGGGGGTGTCCGTTGCTTGGGTGGTACACGTTGGCACTGGGCACAGGATTTGACATACCTGATAATATCGGTATTTACTCCTGGCCACCAATAATGAGTGGTTATCCGTTGGTTTGTGGCGTTCTGTCCCATATGTCCGCTGAAGGGAAGAGAGTGCCCCATTTCTAGGATTTGGCTTCTGTACTGTTTCGGTACTAGGAGCTGATTGTAACCTTGGTCAGGCTTGCCCGTTCTGCGATAAAGTACGCCATCCTTAGAAAAAATGTCCCCGTGCTGTCTGGGTTCCTTAGCCATGGGCAGTTTCCTAAAGCAGGGTGCCAAAGTAGGATCCTTTTGTTGCGCTTCTTTAAGTTCCTTAGGTAACAAATTAGGCGCAGGCTCCTGTTCCTTCTTAGTTTGCCCTCTTGTAGTTACTGCTGCCACAATCGGCTCTTCCGGTTTCCCAATAGACACGTATTTACCGCCAAGATCACCTGCTTGCTAGCCACTTTGATTACGGAAACAATGATAGACTGTTTGGTCTGTTGCTGCCCCACAAAGACGCCAATAGGCGTGGTGGAAGCAGCGGTGGATTGACCAATCTGTTGTTGCCCTAAGACGCCTAAAAAGGCGTACTGGCCACATACTGCTTTGCCGGTTTGTGGCTAAGGATGGAAGAAGAAGAAGATGACTGGGTAGATGGGGTCATCCATAACAGCCGCTTTGATCACACCTCTGACAAAGTCAGAGTGTATCTCCACCCATGCGATGGGAAGCGCTGTAGGTGCCTCACTCTTAGAAACTCCACAAAGTTGGACGGTCTCTCCTGTCTCTTGACCGGGTTTAGCCAGGTTTCTGGCAACAATGCAATCATAAGAAAGCCCCGTGTCAAATAAACAAAGACTTTGAGAACCGTTCAAAATAACATTACCTCGCGTTGAGGGTCTATCTCCAACAGGTTGGGAATCACTGTCAATAATTCCGCCTTGCGAGACTGTCAGTAAAGCGTTTATCGTGCTCACTCTGATTTAGGCTCAGGGGTTCTCCCTTTGCCACCTTGTCCTTTCTGCTGCGCTGCCATGAAAGGCTCGGATTGATCTGACTGTTTACTGTGGTTGCTGGGGTACCGTGCTTTTCAGGTTTTGGGTTCAGTTTCCTTTGCCTGATTACAAGCTTGTCTAGATCTTTCTTTCGAAAAATGCTCTTCTGCGGCGTTTTTGTGCGGCATCGGCCAGCGCATTTTGATAACGGTCGGACTTTTCTGATGTCTTGAGCTTTTCTGTTTACTGTGGTTGCTGGGGTACTTGGTTTTGTAAATTTAGACCTTTAGTCAGGAGGGAGAGCTCTTTGAGGTAACCCAGTTTTAGACTCTGCGGTTTATTCTCCTTACTGCTGTTACAGAAATTTGAGAAGATTTGGTCTAGATCATCATTAGTTGTCTTGTTGTCTGCTTTCTAATTTCGAGTAAACATCATACGCAGAACTTTTCAAAGCCTGGGAAAGCTTCATATTCCAACGCGACCTCTCTAAACCGTACAGAGTTGCAATTTTCTCAAATTTTTCTAGATACGTGTCAATCTTCTCATTAGGACAAGGGAAAGATTCTAGAGCGAAAGACATAGCGTTGAGTTGAAGAGATTGAGTGTTAGTTTGATCAGTTAAGGAAGAATGAGAAGACTCTCCCTTGCTGGAGGTAGAGGCAGCGCCACGACTTTGGAATTCTAGAGTTTTAAGAGCCAACTCATGCTGTCTCTCCTTCTCTCTTTCCTCATGCTGTCTCTTCTTCTCTCTTTCCTCATGTTGTCTCTCCTTCTCTCTTTCCTCATGCTGTCTCTCCTTCACTCTTTCTCTCTCCCTGCGGATTTCCATTTCTTCCTCAATCTTCTTCTGCTGTAATAGACGGTCTTCCCCTTCTTTCCTCCTGAGTTCTTCTTTTTCCTCTTTAGCTTCAGCTGCTTTCCTCTCCGCATCATATCTCTCAAGTTCGTCTCTGACAAACGCTTTCGCTTCCTCTCCTTCCAGTCCTTCCTCTCTCGCTTCGTCTCTGAGGAGTTGTCTAAGCTTAGCCCTCTCGGCCATAATAAGTCTGTGACTGAGACTAGTCGAGAACGAAAAGAAGAAAAGGATACACTGGTTCCTACCACTTACGAGAAGAAAATTACCAAAAATCCAAAGATGATATACTTAACTCTGGGATACCTCCTCCAAAAATATAATATCTAACTATCGCTGCTATTAATCGGCAATAAAGCACCTAATGCAGACGACTACGCCAGCTAAATGGTAGTATAGATTATTCACTGAAAAATAAGTTGCTACAGTGGAAACAAAATAATATTTGATAAAAATTTAAAGAGAAAAAAAAATCTCTTAATTTTTAATCCACTAAAAGTTCGCCCCTGAAGACAGTTAGGGTAAGGGAGGCAATTTACAGGACGTAATTGTCTGAACGCACTCCTTAGCTTAGCTCAAACACCTACTTCTTCAGAATCCAGTGAATGTTATACACTCACAACATTACCAGCGTTTAGTATTACAAAGTCAATAATTAACATATATTCCGACAAAATCAAAATGTAACTCAAATGTATATATGCTCAAAATGCTGTGGAAAAACAATCATTAATTGTGTGGTCAGCACGCCCATATACAGATCGATAGTCTAGGGGATAAATTATTTTTAAAGATATAACAACTCACAAGACATCACACCCTTACTCTATATCAGAATACAGAATCTTACAGACGAGCTGATATTTGTCGTCTGGTCTTCCTATTCAAAGTTCAAAATCCCGTTAGACGAGACCCCATTTGTCGTACTCGTCTTCCTATTCTGAGTTCAAAAATCCTTACGACGAGACCACATTTGTCGTAGATTTTTGATAGGAGAATTAAGACTTGGGTTGGTCCCTTCTGAATAGATTAGAATGAGTGATAGTCACAGTGGAGATAATGATAGAAATAGATTTCCACGAGTGAGATGGTGGAATGTGATAGAGGCTGTCTCTGAAATCGAGAAATCTTCTCTCTTTCACCTATCTTCTACGACAGATTTAGAGGAGTCAGACAGTCTAAACGCGAATATATCATATATATATATATATATATATATATATATATATATATATATATATATATATATATATATATATATATATATGACTACTCACATACACACACACATAAGACGACAGTTAGACGTACAGACGTGGGAACAACTATAACAGTGATTATATGTATATTCTAGAACGAGCTGACCAACACGCTGATTGAGTTTAAGGGCAGTTTAATTATCATTATAAACTTCCACCACCATAACATCCAAAATGTACCTCAAAAAATAACATATACAAATAGTCATAAAATATCACGAAAATGCTACAAGAATGATAGCCCCGTTATGCTCTTCTCTCTAGGTTTAGCCCACAGTCCCGTTAGGAGAAAGATGATGGCCCAAAGAGTCACAGATACATAGGATTAGTTTCTAATATTTTCCCTTTTTGAAGGTATGAACTGACTTTGACAGCAGTATCTATTCTAAAGGAAAATATTAATTAAGCAGCAGATCTTGCATAAGGAAAATTACAAAGTGAGTGCATCAAACAAAGAACATCCTTCCGTCTACTTTCACTCGGTTCTTTCATCAGGGCCCTGACTCACGCAACCTTACCTACAAGCTTCCTGTTGTTAGCCGTCTGGCGCAAACCTTAGGACACTTCTCTACAGTGAATCTGTATTCTTTGGATAAAGAGAATACCAGCTCTGCAAATACAGGTTTCTTCCACTGCTCCGGGGAGCGTTCACTTCACCAGTTAAATTTTAGATTACTGTTGAGGTCACTTGAATCAGTTTGGGTAAGCAAGTTTAAACGGGCACACAGAGTCTAAAACACGAGGTTTCCCTTAATTAGGAAAGATGACCAGTGGACAGCTTCTCTCAAACGATAGTCTTGGTTCACTATACACTCTTTCAACAATGTCGGAAATGTTAATGTTTTTTTTCTTGTAATTATTCTCGCCGCATGGCAGCATGTACATTAGAGTTTGTGAAGAAATATGAACTGGCTCAAAGGCCCAGTATAAACATTTAGTCTTTAGAAACCGTTAGTGGGATTGGTATTCTGTCTATCTGTGAAGGCACACGCACTGTCAGACAGGTGTTACTTGAAAACCCACGTGGTTAAAGATAAGAAATGTCTATGCTTCTCACAAGTATGTCTCTTTACTAAACGCCGGCAAAGTTTGGGTTACCCCAGTATTCACTGAATAAAGAACAAAACACATATGAAATATTTTACATAATAGGTACTAAATATAACTTACATTTAGAACTGCAAGCGTAGAGCTTGACTTGACGTCTAAACTTTCCCGTGAAATAAGTTATATATAAAAATCAATCAATCATCATGAATTAGGAATACATACGTATTCCGTCAACACTCATGAGGCATCTAGCATTTATAAGTTAGATTAGAAAAATTATACTCGACTGAGTAGTTAGCAGTTAAATTAAATTCATTATAGCTACATGTTTAGTGAGCTAAAAATTATAATTTATTATGTTTTTCCACTGCAACTCGTCGACTAGAGAATATAACAGACTTATAAATTAATCACTCTGCACAAAGAAACTAGAGAAACAAAATAAGCGATTTAACACTTAATCATTCACAAAATCTAGATATATTAGATATAATATTTACCTCAACACAGCATTACGGTATCACAACGAAACTAAGAGATATCACTTATAAGTTTAAGTATCTAGAACGAAGTGACCCCGTCTACTGCAAATGGAGAAGGAGTGAAATCAAGTTTCAAACTCAGGCCAATATCTTAAAATCAGACAAAGAGGCCCCAACTTATTTCGCAAACGAAATAATCTCCCCTTTCCGTCTTAAACACCTTACATATAACACTTCCCATTACTAGACGTTTGCCATAACTGACACTTCTACTCTTCACACCTCACGCTGACCAGGGCCAACAGTGAGCGCCGTGTCAGCTAGGATTTCCAGACGAATGTCTCAAACTGCGCCTTGGAGATGTCGGTTATCGCGCTTCACCTAAGCGCTCAGCCGAAGAAAACGCGCGTGTCAGCGGAATGTGCAGACAACAGTCTGCTCGTATGTCTGAGATAGCTGCATATTCACAGTTTCTCGTCTACCTAAGTGGCTGACGTCTTACATAATAGAAATGCGTATCCCAGTATGAAAAAGAAAGCGGGTAAACGTTAGAATGGAAAAATAGTAATGTTTATAGTCGCAAACGCACGAATGCGAAAAACATACAAACCGGATAAAAGAGTGATCATAAGGTAGAGGACACGGGTAGAGAAAAAGAGGACAATAGAAAATTTATTGATCATAAAACCTCTGTGACAGTACTCACTTCTTCCAACTGGTGCTGTTGCTCTTCTCCGCAACACACCATCACCTCACTCTTTCCTGATATTATACATACAAGCACATACATGTTAAGGGGTATGAATTTGAATGCCGCAAGCGAAATGTGGAGCAGTGAAAATCGCGCCATCAATATAGCGCCTAGGAAGCGTGCCTCACCTATCTCACCCTAGTTATGGCACTGTTGCCAATTCCATGCGAAAGCTTACAGTAGTTAACTCTTACGACATACCTTAGGAAAGATTAGTTATAAATTTTTTTTTATTTTTAATCTCCTAACAGACCCCCGTAAACTATAAAGGGCAGAATGAGGAATGACTTCCAAAAAATAGTAGACTCAGGGAAGCGTCTATCTATCTATCTATCTATCTATCTATCTATCTATCTATCTATCTATCTATCTATCTATCTATCTATCTATCTATCTATCTATCTATCTATCTATCTATCTATCTATCTATCTATCTATCTATCTATCTATCTATCTATCTATCTATCTGTCTATCTATCTATCTATCTATCTATCTAATCTAATCTATCTATCTATCTATCTATCTATCTATCTATCTATCTATCTATCTATCTATCTATCTATCTATCTATCTATCTATCTATGTCCTCGCCAGAGCAGTGCTGTAACCATGACACCATCCTGGCTCCTAAGTCGTCTAATAAATCATGGAGCATGTGCAGATCAGATAGGCATGTTGAGATAAACGGTGACACAATGTCTGCATTGGACTCTTTTTATTGACTTTTTATGTGGGGACTAACAAATAGCATTTGACAGTGCTGACAGAGAATCACTTTGGAAATTAATGAAGTATTATTCAGAGAGCCCGAAGTTCACTAACGTGAAAAAAAACAGACATGAAGACATGACATGCATTGTTCTATGTTCTGTGGTCTGGTGATATCCCTGTTGCGTCGTATATTCTTTTATGTGCAAATCCTACAGCCAGTTTGATTTCAAGCATAGAAGTTTGTGAATAGTTCCCCATTGTCGTTCACTAAACCTTATCCATGTTTGTTCTTAATTTTCTGTAAGTAGATGTTGTCCATTTCTATTTTAGCGTTTAGCAATTAAAAAATTGTGATGTTCTTACTTCTCTTTTTGAAAAGACTATTAGTAAGCAAACAGGAAAAGCACTAGAGGCCACAGAGATGTGGTTTTACAGAAGAATGTTAAATACCTAAATGAGTAATGACGATGTCCTGAAAGAAGCCAATACATGAAAACAACCTTATTCCTCAGGTTAGAAGTAAGTAATCCAATTTCTTTGATCAAGTTATGAGAAGAAGAAAGTTAGAGTACATCGTGACAACAGAAAAGATTGAAGGAAAAACGCTGGAGGACAACAAAGAAAGAAGGATATAGTCCGTTCGGAAAAAATTTGCCCACAGAAAGCGTCAATTTTCTCCAAAACTGTTTGTTGTATGGACATGAATTTTTGCATGCAGTCTTAGATTTTCCATGCAGTTAAGATTTTGCGATCATTACATCCACAGCTGTGGCGAAATTTGCAAAACGGCGATTTTCTTTGATCTTCTTGGAACATTTGCCTAAATCTGCCCGTAACATTAATTCTTACAGTAAATCACAACATTTATGCGACAAGACGGTTCAAAGGCGTGTCCTAAATGTGTGATTGGTCGTTCACGTGATTTTGATACGAGGAATGATGTTTTGATAATGAACCATGATAGCAGTAAATCATCAGGAAGCTATGACGAATCGTAACTGTTTATGTGTTATTATAGATTGGCATATGAAATTAGTTTATCACAAACGAAGGAATGCGATCGACGTGCCTCATTCCAAATCGGACGACTCCAATAAGTTCACAACAGTTATTGGTTGGATAAACTGCAAGCCATCTCGCTGCCAGTAATCTTCTTCTTCCTGTAGCACGTGTTCTTCCCATTTACCCCAGTACTCTGTGTCTATTCGTGAAAGGGCCTCACGAGTCATGTCTTTAACATCGCACATTTTAAAAGTGGTTTTCTGGGCGGCCACTTGCCTTTTAACTCTAGCCCAAACCAGCTCTATTGGGTTAAGGTGAGAATGGTAAGGTGGGAGTCGAAGAGAAACATGTCCCTGCTCTTGGATGATTTTATCAATCAGATACACTTTTGTCTTATTCCTCTGTCTCACAAGCTGCAACAACTCTGGTTTTAAATAGCTGTTGTCAGCGAAGATATTTTTCGCAGCGATAAAGATATTTTCATTCACAAGCCACCTCCTGATTTCGTCTTTCGTGCTTGCCGAAGTGGGAGCTTTATCTTCCTGCGCTAGAATATTATGATAGGAGGCATTATCCATCACCAGGCAAGACGGCCTATCTAGAGTCGTGAGGAGTGTATTCACTATCCAATCTAGAAAAATTTGCTCATTCATTTCACTGTGGTAGTCCCTACCATCTGCAGACTTTGATAGAAAAATAAGCTCTGCATCACGGACAAGCCCATTCTGTCTGCTGCCAGCATGTGCTAATATAATGCGTTGACCTTTGCTGCTGGGAATTTTCCTTCTATGGTCTCCGTCAACAGATTGCCATTCTTTCTCGTTCGTATGATGAGCATTAACCCAAGATTCGTCCAAATACACTATATCATAGCCGTCCTGCCTTCTATCACGAATCTGCCTAAGGTATTTCCTTCGAGCTGCAACCAGATGTGGTTTTTCGCATAAAAAATTCCTTCCGCCAGACGTTTTTCTAAAAGTGAAGCCGACACTTCTGACAAGTTGTCAAAGAGTTGTTTTTGAGACGTTAATATCGCATTTCAGCATGCGGAGAGTAACAAGTTGATTGGCATTAAACATTTTCAAAATCAAACGTCTAATGACATCCTTGTCAAAATCATCAATTTTTTTCCTTCCTTGCTTAACCACAGCCTCTGTACAATCACCGTGCTGTTGTATCCAACGTCGAAAAGATGTTCTATCCACATCCAGGGCCTTTCGTGTTCTCCTACCTAGTTCTTGGATGTCGTGGTATAAACAACCCATCTTAGCCTCTCTGCGAAAATGCCTGTACAATATAACAGTTACCTTCTGCAAAGTGATAAATTTGCATTTCAGATTCATTGCGCTTTTCATAATTATGCAGTTTAGTTTATTAATATATTATACGCTGGTGTCGTTTTGTTTCGTTGCAGCCAACTCATTGCAATTAGCATACGCCGCTGAAATAATTACTCGCGACTGTGTGCAATAGGTGCGCACTGGTGCGGACATGTAGTTACTACACTATTTCAAACAAAAAAAAATATTGAATAGCACATTTCATCGCTTGTGCTGTGCTGCAACAAAAATTAAGTGCGCTTTTTTAACGGATCTTTTAACTTTCCTGTAAAACTAATAAAAATTAACCCAGACAACGGTAAGAGTTTGTTATATAACTTAACGAAGAAAATTCAAACATGACATGAGTTTTGTAAGGGAAAAAAATATATTAATAACTGCATTGATATCAGTAGGGCACGTAGCAAATTTCAATAAAATCCGTCAAGGGGTTGCAAAGTTACAACGTTCAATGTGTGGGCACGAATTTCCGATCGGACAATAATAGACAATCTGACACATGTAATGGAAAGAAGCAAACAGCAGAATTGATAAATAGTCCTAGAGACATGAGGTTTTAGAGAGACATGATCGCCTACGCTAAAGGGTAATGTACTCAAAGAAAAAAATAGTGAAATTATTCAGAAACTTTCATATCGTATAAAGATCTTGCATATGTTTCTCTTATTTGTGCCACTGACAGTATAATCATGGCCGGATTATCCATAAGGCTAAGTAGGGGTCTGGAGCTCTTGGGGTCTGTGCAAAAGGAAACAAAAAGTAATATTTATAAATGCATTAATTTTTAAATAAAATGTGTTTCTTGTGTTTACCTTAATGATAATAAAAATAATACTAATAAACATTAATACAAAATATTTACTAAGAAAATAAGTAAGCAATGCTAACAAACTAACATACCAGTCTATTAACACTACTAGTACGAGTACATAGTATATACTATCACCATGCTAAGTGGGCTTGAGAAAATGTATTAAAATTATTGCCTATTAGATGAAGGGAGGCCCAAACACCAAAAAGCCTATAGCCCCGTCTTGGCTTAATCCGGCCTTGTGTGTCTATCTTCCCTGCCAGTCATTTCTGACCAAAGGAGCATACCTCCCGAAATAACTTTCGGTGGCACGAGGTAGGGCAATTGTAGATCGAGCTGTTGCCCATGCAGCAAGACCCGGCCTGGACGTCAGAGGAACGGTCTAGCCGATACAGTCTGACACTAGTAGCAACAGCCTGTCAATAGTAGGATAGGGAACTTGCCCTCAATCCATCTTCCCTTTCAGTCACTTGTGACTATATAAAGGGTGGTAAGCATGTATTAGCTCTAGAATTGCCACAGTTATCTAAGTATGATCGTGTCATCTAAGGAACCTCGACTGATTTAATGAGCCATTCGCGGTTTCAACGTGAGACAGTGTGAACTTAGACATGCATGGCTTAATCTTTGAGACAAGCATATGACTACTGGCAGGATCAGCCAGATAACTGTCCGAACAGACCATTTCGTCGCTCGCGCGGGGAGGGAGACAGCGCTCTGTGCAGAGCGGATCCCGGCGGCCCCGGCGATTTTATTCTTGCGAGAACCACTGGCCGCCTGCCGACAAAACGTTCCCCTAGTCGGACAGGACGGGCCAAAAGCGACACCAGCTTACTGACTGCCGGTCCACGACTCGTTGCGAGAGCGGGGCCGTTTTCGAGACTGTTGTCGAGCCACGATACGAAGGCTTGCTAACATCACGAACGGGGGAGCTGCGATTTACGGACACAGGAGCCAAACTACTGCCTCGCTATACGATGAACTGGGAGGGCCCGGTCGTACCGGGATCACCACGCGCAGTCTCTCGAGACTGGGGGCAAGCGTCAAGAAAATTGTCAGTTTCGTTTCCCTCCTCAAGAACGCTGGCGGTCGCTGTCTCGAGAGACTGCCTTGTGTGTACTGATGACCAATAAACGTATATATGTCTTCTTTTCATCAAGTACCATGCCAACTGGCGTAGATGATAATTTCTCGCCACAGCATCCTGTCCCTAGAGCTTTTTATGAATTATTGTTGTTGATATCTTTCTATGCAACTATGTTAAACTGTACAATGTCTTTTCTCCTTGTCGCTTTCAGTCTCTTCTTCGGAACGGACTACAGACTACGACTTATGGAACTTGGAACACAAGACACATAAATGGGAAAGAAGAGGAGCTGGTGGAAGAGATAAGGAAAGCAAAATTAGAAATCCTTGCTATTACGGAAACAAAGAAAAAGGGACAAGGAGTCATGGATCTCGATAGCAACCGCTGCTCTACAGTGGTGTACCCCCATCTGAAAGAGCTAAAGGGGGTTTGGGTTGCATTGTGGCCAAAAACCAAAAAGATAGTATCAAGGGATGGAACTTTGTCTCGGAGCGCATTATCGTTGTAAAACTTAAAGACGGAGATACCATAGTCAACTTGGTCACAGAGTATGGGTAAAATGAGGATGAGAGAGCAGAGGTCAAGGAGAAATTCTTCGAGCTGCTTCAAAGGTCAGTGGATGACTGCCTAGATGAAATTATCATGCTGGGAGATTTCAATGCCAGAGTTGGAAACGACCATGCTAGATGAGGTGGAATTATCGGATGATGTGGAGAAGATACTCTCAATGACAATGGAAAGCGATTCCTTAGATTCTGCAGTGAGCAGAATCTGATCATTACAAACACAAAGTTCCCCCATAAGCACATACATGCATACACTAGATGTGAACCAACAAAGAATGAGAAGTCAGTGATCGACTATGCCATTGTTAGGAGGAGCTCATTCAAATATGTCCGGGATGCTAGAGTCTGGAGGGGGCCAGAGATTAGAAGTGATCACTACCTGTTTACAATCAAAAGAACTACTGACAGAGTTGCTCAGCCTAGGTGCTGCCCAGCACCACGCAAGAAACCAAGTAAATGAGCGAGAGAAATAAGCATTAAGACATTGTAACGGTGGATTTTACTGGCTGCTGTGGTGTAGATGTAAGTCTAATGTTGTTGCTAAGATGTAGCCATGTAAGGTACCACCATAGACACCAAGGATGTCGAAGGCTGTGAAGTAAGGTGTCTTGTCTGGTCTGTTGCTTGCTGTGAGTGTAGATGAGATAAAGTTCCAAAGGTCTACAGTACAAGGGTCATGAGGATATTACTTTCACTCACGACGTATAAGTCATAGAAATATGAACTGCTGGTGACGTTTTCCATCATTTATTAACGACGCCACAATGACAAGTACGTTGACATTTATATATATATATATATATATATATATATATATATATATATATATATATATATATATATATATATATATATATATAAAGTCACAGACACTGCAGGACATAGTAATCAGCATAAACAAAGTTCCTCAGTCAATCGTGCATATCATGTAAGCTGATCTAGATAATTCCAGCTTACGACAGCCTCAGCTCCATATCATCACTCTATGAGTGTAACAAACTCCACTCTGATACTAGTAGTTCAGGTGTGTAAATAAGTCTACCACAGGCCGCACGGGAAAGGCGGGTTTAGGTGTACAGTTCAAGTTGACCTTTGTAGGCATTTCTAAGTCTAACCTTAATGAAGGTATAATCGCTGGCATAGCGAAGTTCAAAGGAGCATAGAAACTGTTCTCTGGGCCTAGAGTGACCCGTATACATATAAATCTAAGGTATGAGGATACCTGGGTGTATTTCCTAGTAGAAGAGCCTCTCCTGTCTGTAGATAGTGAGCGAGCAGAGAACGACAATGTCAAAAATCTAAGGTGACTACAGATTTCAATATTAGGAGAGCATTTACCTTGCTTCGGAAATAACACCAAAACACACGCCTCCAGGCGTTTAGAATCATGTAGGGAAAGACCTCGTTAGATAAACTAACACACAAGAGGACTTCGAATTCCCCATCAAAAGATCACCGACGCTGAAACGTGTCTACTCTGCTCATCACAACTCATAGACTCCACGACCGGAAGACTTTCCCCAACTATCCAAAACTCCAGACATGCGCAGAAGACCAGGACACTTGAGTAAGACTCAACGAGCCGATGTTGGACACCTACCAAGCAAAGATATTGACCGAAATCGAGCCTTATATGGTCAGGGAATAAACATCAACTCTGGTTGCAAACATTCCAAGAAAAGTTGACCGATACAGCCATATAAGGATAATAACCAGACATCGATCAAAAAATTAGACCGGCAAGTTAAGACACAAGAGAAGGTAACTACCATTGTAAAGATGTAACCTCAGTTCCAAGGGTTATGCACCTTTGACTACAACAAATTAAAGTGTACAAATCAGACAGGTGGATTATACACTGTCTCAGAAAAAATCTGTGCGTAACAGTTTACCGCATCCCCCGGGAAAAAAAATGAAATTTTTTTTAAATCCTAGAGCCAGATCCAACAGGCTCCTAACGCACGTATGATGCGCGGATAATATATCACCAACAAATATAATGCCTAAAGTGAGGCTAGCTCGACGCATGGAGCAACATGTGAGATTATATCTTAGATCCTTAGAGAAAGTATTTCCCTAAGTATAAAAATATATTCCAGGGAGGTGCCACCAACATACGCCACAGTGCTGGCAACATCATAATGCAAGCATAATTATACATATACAAATTTACCTGACATTAAATATATTATCAAAGGATTAAACCAAGAAATGTCATCAAAACAGCGGTGTCATATACTATTATACCGCATAATATAGATGTACATATCTTAAACCAACTAGTACATTACATAAGTATGTAACAATATTTTAATACAATGCATTATACATTATAATAATTAAGTAGATGTTTCTCGAAGACGTGGACATAAATTAAGAGGTCACATCTACTGAGTCGTTCCAAGGTAAGTTAGAACTTGACATACTTCATGGTTGACATAATGTACAGAATCTCGCAGACGTCAATGATTTGCTGCGAAAATATAAATAACATAATTCTATATGATAAATGTTAGTTTTGCTAATACAGTAATCAAAATACATTCTATAAATTGTGGCCATGAGAACTTTTGGCCCATATATTGCTAACTTAGCCTTCTTCTGTTATACCAAAATCGGTAACAGAAAAACGAAATTATACAGTACAATGTTATAAATTCTTAAAAAGTGAGAACAGATGTGCTGATATATAATTATAGTAGAGAACTGTTATAGATCTCGACGTCTATCAGGAAATATAGGACAGAAGAATCAAGTTGAATCATGTGGGCATCTGGACAGAATGTCTGCCATCACATTATCCGAACCACGGATAGCTCGCACCGTGAAATGAAAGGGTTGAAGAGCTATGGCATATCGAATGGACCTCGAGCTCTTCAAGTTTTTGCTCTGAATAGCAGTAAGAGCTTTCTGGTCGGTTTCCACAATGAAATGCGCGCCCAGAAGGAATCTTTGTAACTTGAGAATTGACCAAACCATAGCCAACAATTCACGGTCTAAAACCGAGTAATTCCTTTCTGCCGCATTTAGTTTCCTAGAGATATACATCACCGGATGCAGAGTATCTGAATACTCCTGCATTAGTGCTGCCCCAATCCCAGTGGACGAGGCGTCACTTCGAAGAAAAAAAGTCTTCTCAATAGTAGGTAACCTTAAGATAGGTGGAGATGAAAATAAATTTTTAATCTGGTCCAATGAAGATTGGCATTCTTGAGACCAGCGGATCAGATTAGGCGATCCTTTTTTCAATAAGGTAGAAAGAGGTGCCATAATGGAGGACAGATTCGGAATGAATCGTCCGTAAAATTGTATCAAACATAAGAGACTACGTACTTGTTTTTTCGTCTTAGGGACAGAAATGTTAAGTATTTTTGAAATATTGTGGTCCTCTGTCTTTAAAAGACCATGACCAACACGGTGACCCAGGAAAGAAATCTCACTAAATCCTATAAAGGCTTTAGAGGGTTTTGCAGTTAAATTATACTCGCGAAGAGTAGACAGCACTGCTGACCAAATTCGACGATAGTCGAATTTCCGGTTGAAACCCTTGCTGACCAGATTCGACGAAAGTCGAATTAGTAACTCTACCAACGCAACAGACAGCCGTATCGATAGTTTTACGAAACAAGCCTCATCCGGGTATTTTTAACATTCCAAAATGGCTGCGCCCATGAATGATATCGTGAAGCGCTGTTTCTAGCGGAGTTTTGATTAAAGTTTCATTATTTTTAGTACAAGAGCCCATTCTTTGTTTTCATCATGTGTGATGATGAAAACCAGACTTATAACAGAGATGATTCTGACTCTGGCAGCGAATCTGGGGCCGAAAGTGATATCTCATGGCTAAGCAGAGATGTATCACTCAATCGTAACGCAACTGATAGCAGCGACAACGAATTTGGATTAGATGAAGGTACATCTGAAGCAGGAGATGGGCGTGGCACAAGAGACCACAGCAAGACTGCACATCAAAATAATCTGTGGAGATGGAGACAGCTTGCTCAAAACGAACTTGTTGAGCTTGACATGCTTCCTCCATATGAAGAACAACAAGGTGTCACGGCAGACACAACTGAATATATGTCCATTGATTTTTTCAAAATTTTTTTCCCCGACACTGCCATAGATCTGATCACTGACGAAGTGAATAGGTACGGAGAAAATCACCTCTCTCAGTACACAGGAAATGCTAAGTACAAGAAACGTACTTGGGATAAAACTGATGCAGTTGAAATTTCTGCATTCATAGGCCTTCAGATTGGTATGGGAATGTGTTGCAAACCAGCAGTCTCAGACTACTGGTGTAAGAACTTTTGGTTAAATGATACACCCTATTCGAGGGTCATGAGTCGGAACAGGTACCAACAGCTCCACAGAAATCTCCATTTTAAAAATAATGATAACAGAATTGAGAGGGGGCAGCCTGGGTATGACCCCCTCTTCAAGCTCAGACCCATACTGAATATTATTTTGCCCACATATAAGCAACACTACACACCTGGGCGGGAGTTGTCAATAGATGAATCGATGGTGAGGTTCAAGGGTAGAATATATTTCAAGCAATACCTGCCAGCAAAACCCACAAAGTGGGGATTCAAAGTATTTGTACTCACTGATGCTAAAACACAATACTGCCTGAAATTGAAAATTTATACTGATAAGGCAAATGATGAAGGTTCTGTTGGGGCATCTTCCAGGGTTGTGAAAGATCTTCTTGATGGATATGGCAACAAAGGACATATTCTCTACTGCGACAGCTTTTATTCAGCCCCAGCTTTATTTCAAGAGCTGAAAGAAATTCAAATTGGTGCATGTGGAACAGTAGCTGAGAATAGGAAGCATTTTCCTGAAGCACTGAAGAAAAAGCAACTCAAATTGAAAAAGGCAAATCATCCTGTGTTTTGTGCCACAGAAGATAAAGGCCTGTTGGCAGTTACCTGGCATGATACGAAAAGAGTTAACCTTTTATCTACTGTTCACTCCAATGATGTTATGGACAAGACAGTTAGAAAACGAGGAATACCTAAGGGCAGAACAATTCAGAAGCCAGTGCTAGCAGAAAAATACAACAAAAGTATGGGAGGTGTTGACCACTTCGGCCAACTGGGTGCAAGCTATCCCTACCCACACAGATCCTATAAATGGTACCTTCCATTATATCATTTCTTAGTTGAAACTGCCCTGGTTAATGGGCACATAACCTACAACACTGCCAACTCTACAAAAAAGATCACAGCAAAGAAGTTCAGGCAGGATGTCAGTCTCACTCTTATTGAACCTGCTATTCTTCGACGCAATGTGACACCTTCAAAACCACAAGTCACAACAACACGACTTACTGAGCGCCACTTCATTGATAAATATGAAAGGGCAAGGTACAAACCAGACTGTAAAGTGTGTAAGGCTGCAGGGAAAAGAAGCCAGACTGTCATGTACTGCCCAGATTGCAATGTACCTCTATGCACGATACCCTGCTTCAAGTTATACCACACAGTCGAGGATTATCAACGATCCAGACAAAGACTCTTGCAGAGGCCTACAGCTACAACTTCAACCCCAGTTAATGAAGGAAGCAGCTCAGACTCCAACTAGAGGTACGTAACTATTCAAAACATTCACAAACACTCATTGTCAGATTCCGCAGACACAGAATACACTCAAAAAAGACAAATACAAAAATTAAATTTTCTTTGCATTTTATTCACAATTTTTGTTAGCCTTTTATGTTGAAATACATGGTTATCGTTAAATCAGTACATCAATCAAGATTATTTTCTTCATTGCCATCAATGTCCGTAACATTTTATTGCACTGACATCGAACAAATTCACTAAACACTGGAAAAATATCATGGTTTTAAAACATCTCCTGAAATATCTCTAAATAACCATACAAATTCAAGATGGCTGCCATGATCATGTGACCATTTGCGTAAAATATATTTTTTCAGATGTAGCAACCATTCATAATGGCGCTCTGAAAATTCCAAAACCCTATGTCTGTTTTTCAATTTTTTATGAATTTAAAACAAAACCAGTTATTTTTAAGGAAATTGGCAAACACCCTTGGTAATGGAAGACATTAGTGCTCTGGATTGCTGGTTAATCGTTAAATCAGTACGTCAATCAAGCTTATTTTGTTCATTGCCATCAACGTCCCTAACATTTTATTGCACTGACATAGAACAAATTCCCTACACACTGGAAAAATATCATGGTTTTAAAACATCTCCTGAAATTTCATAAATAGCCACACAAATTCAAGATGGCAGCCATAATCATGTGACCAATTTGCATGAAATATATTTTTTCAGATGTAGCAACCATTCATAGTGGCGCTCTGAAAATTTCAAAACAGAATGTCTGTTTTTCAATTTTTTATGAATTTAAAATAACAGTTATTTTTAAAGAAATCTGCAAACACCCTTGGTAATGGGAGACATTAATGCTCCGGATAGTTGGTCAGCAAAGTGTTACCAAAATCGGTAACAGAAAAAGGAAATTATACAGTACAATGTTATAAATTCCCAAAAAGTGAGAACAGATGTGCTGATATATAATTATAGTAGAGAAATTTTATAGATCTCGACGTCTATCAGGAAATATAGGACAGAAGAATCAAGTTGAATCATGTGGGCATCTGGACAGAATGTCTGCCATCACATTATCCGAACCACGGATAGCTCGCACCGTGAAATGAAAGGGTTGAAGAGCTATGGCATATCGAGTGGACCTCGAGCTCTTCAAGTTTTTGCTCTGAATAGCAGTAAGAGCTTTCTGGTCGGTTTCCACAATGAAATGCGCGCCCAGAAGGAATCTTTGTAACTTGAGAATTGACCAAACCATAGCCAACAATTCACGGTCTAAAACTGAGTAATTCCTTTCTGCCACATTTAGTTTCCTAGAGATATACATCACCGGATGCAGAGAATCTGAATACTCCTGCATTAGTGCTGCCCCAATCCCAGTGGACGAGACGTCACTTCGAAGAACAAAAGTCTTCTCAATAGTAGGTAACCTTAAGATAGGTGGAGATGAAAATAAATTTTTAATCTGGTCCAATGAAGATTGGCATTCTTGAGACCAGCGGATTAGATTAGGCGATCCTTTTTTCAATAAGGTAGATAGAGGTGCCATAATGGAGGACAGATTCGGAATGAATCGTCCGTAAAATTGTATCAAACCTAAGAGACTACGTACTTGTTTTTTCGTCTTAGGGACAGAAATGTTAAGTATTTTTGAAATATTGTGGTCCTCTGTCTTTAAAAGACCATGACCAACACGGTGACCCAGGAAAGAAATCTCACTAAATCCTATAAAGGCTTTAGATGGTTTTGCAGTT
Organism: Oreohelix idahoensis; assembly: GCA_024509875.1. Taxonomy (NCBI): domain Eukaryota; kingdom Metazoa; phylum Mollusca; class Gastropoda; order Stylommatophora; family Oreohelicidae; genus Oreohelix; species Oreohelix idahoensis. Next base: position 137,390 of record JAMPIV010009880.1, read on the forward strand.
ACATTATACTCGCGAAGAGTAGACAGCAATTCGTATAAACCCAAATAGTGATCTTCTTAGGAATCACTGAACAGACAGATATCGTCTAAGTATGCTATGACATCTGTACGATATGAGAGAATTCGACGCATCATGCGTACGAACGTAGCAGGGGCGTTCATAAGGCCGAAAGGCATGAAATTAGATTGAAATAAACCCCTAGGTGTAGAAAAAGCAGTAAGAGGTTTGGCGCGTTCAGTTAAAGGAACTTGCCAATAACCTTTCGACAAATCGAGTTTGGTAAATAATCTAGAATTAGAAAGTTTGTTTAGTAGCTCTTCTAATGAAGGCATAGGTTCAGCATCAAACTTCGTAACTTGGTTCAATTTGCGATAATCAAAGCAAAGGCGAATGTTATTGTCTTTCTTTCGAACAATAACCATGGACGAAGAGTATGCTGAATTGGATGGTTGAATTATTTTCAATTGTATCATTTCATCCAATTCTTTTTCGACTTGTGACTGAAAATGGATAGGATAGGGTCTGACTCTAATAGGGTTATGGTCAGTAAGTATTATGTCATGTTCAATGACATGTGTGTGTCCAGGAATGTCTGTAAGGACATCCTGAAATGTTTGTAACATCGAAGAGACTTGTCGATGTTCCTCAGCGGAAAGATTAGGAGAAACAGTAACGTTTTTCCAAGTTTCCGTAGAATGAAGTGGGATCACAGGAAGAGGAAGATTGACATCAGAAAAAGTAGTTTCCTCATCCTGTATAACTGACAGGGATGAGTAATGACCATGAGGTACTGGAGAATCGTCCGTCGCCTGGAAAATAGGCTGCAAATAGTCCGGTCTTTCATGAAATTCCGAGAGCATATTTATATGGAAAGTTTTATGCTTCCCATCAATATCGACAACGTAGTCGACATCGGAAATTTTTGAGACTATTGTATACGGACCTTTCCATGCAATAAGAAGTCTGTTCTCCACAGAAGGAAGTAGAACGAGTGCTTTGTCACCCGGACAAAGTTGACGTAGACATCTATTCTTATTTGCAAATTGCCTTGCCCTTTCTTTAGCAAATTCAGATGAAGAAGTTGCTAGTTTGCATGCCTCGATGATCTCTTGCCTCAGGGCAATGACATACTCATATGAAGATTGTGTGTCATCGCTAATATTATCGCCAGTGATAAGATCCTGGAGTAAAGACATAGGGCCGCGCGGTCGCGCGCCAAAGACAAGTTCAAAAGGAGAAAACCCTGTGTGTTCATTTGGAACCTCTCTATAAGCAAAGAGAGCCGCGGGTAAAACCCTGTCCCAATCCTGAGAATGATCCTCAGTTATCTTCCCAAGTAAAGTCTTGAGTGTTGTATTCAAACGCTCAACTAACCCATTAGAATTTGGGTGATAGATACTGCTGAGAGACCTTTTAATATGTAGAGTAGACATTACCAGTGACATAGTGTCAGATATCAGTTGAGTGCCATGGTCTGACAATATTTCTCTGGGGAATCCCAAACGAGAAAATATCAGCCAAAGAACGTCTGCGATATCGGCAGTGGAGATGCTCCTAAGAGGTATAGCCTCTGGCCAACGTGTGCACATATCGACACATGTAAGGATAAACTGATGTCCTCTGGCCGACTTGATCCTAAAAGGACCGATAATATCTATTGCCATTTTCTGAAACGGTCGAATAGGAATGTCGGCAGCCTGGATAGGCGCAGCATGTCGTGGTCCTCTAGATTTGACCTCTTGACATATTTTGCAAGATCGGCAGTAGATACGTATGTCCTTGTTCACAAAAGGCCAAAAGAAAGCCGCAAGAACTCTCGACTTTGTACGGGAAAAACCCATATGTCCATCACATTGCGAGTCATGAGCATGTTGCAATATTTGTAATCTCATACTCTTAGGCTCAAAAATTTGTGAATGTGTAGACGCAGTCGAGTCTTGTACCATACGCACAAGTACGCCGTTCTTCATAGTAATCCAAGACTTTCTATTTGTATTTTGATTTGGATCACCTTTTTTTGCTAGAATGAAGAATTTTTGTACAGAAGGATCTTCTTCTTGCAATTTTATGAAAGAGTCACGTGAAATAATCAAGTGAATATTTTGGCTATGTACTTCATTATTATCAGTTAATGAAGTTTGAGGTGTCTCCAGAGCTTGTGCTCTTGTGACCACTGCATTGGTAGCTTGAATATTTTGTTCTTCCCAAGCAGCAATCTGCTGTGGGGTACATTCTCTAACTCCGTGAATACGACCGATAATAAGGTCCGCAATAGGATTTGGCAGAAGACACGCGTGGACATCTCCCGTAAGGAAGGGAGTAGCAATATGTATTATGGCATTAGGATACTTTTCCAAAGTGCCACCAAATGTGACACATTTGATCACCTTTCCTGTAGCACAGGATGGATCTACAAGAGATTGCCTAACACCAATAGTAGTGCATCCAGAATCAAAAAGAACTGAGACTGGATTATTATTTACTAGACCTTTATGTAGGATAAGAGAACCTCTCCCGTCATGCACAACTGCAGCAGGAAGAGCGGGAAGAGGGTGACCACAGCTCAAAGTAGTTACGGTAGTCGGTTCGAACAAAGTACTGCATTGGGGGCATTTAGCTGCTCTCCCAAAGTCAAAGGCAGAACATGTGATAGCGCTAGAGTTTTTATTATCATCAACCTGTTTACAGGCTTCCTGAGACTCTTGCTGTACAGAGTTTGCCTGTTGATATCTCTTTTTTTATGTTGAGATCTACCGCGACTATTATTGCCTCTGAAATTATCATTGTATCCTCTATTGTAACTGTTATACTGGTTTGAATCCCAGTTTCCATAGTTATCATTATCATTTCCAAATTGATGAGAACATCTATTAGTTTGGTTTTGAGGTCTCCGCGAAAAATAGTTTTGATAGCCTCTATTATTCCCTCTGCGAAAATGTCTATAATTATTGGGTGTAGAATAACGAGGACTGTCAGCTCGTCTCCAATTCTTCGAAGAAGAATCACTATGTGATTGATTGCCATGATTCTGAGCATAATTACGGTTACTCTTCCTATTAAAATTTTGTTGAGTACCCTGAAATTTATGACTGAAGTTTGGGCCATATGGTGCTGCCGAAGCAACTGGCAAACCTTCTTTCACTTTAGAGTTGCTAATGGTTACGTGAGGGTGCGCAGTGACATACTGGCAACATTATTCTTCCATTTCTTTTATGTTTTTAGGTTTACGCTCATGAAGAAAAGCAAGAAAAGACTCATTGACAGAAGACATAACTTTGTCTCTAAGTAGTAAGTCCATAAGTGCTTCAAATGTATGTTCTGTCTTAGACAGCTCAACCCAACGTGTAAAAGTGAGACGTATTTTTGCAATAAATTCAGAGAATTCTACTCCAGTTTCTGGCAACATATTTTTAAATTGAAGACGATAGCCGTCTTCGTTAAGTTGGTATTTCCTTAACAAAGCCGCCCTGACAACCTCATAATTGTTCTTGTCAGGCTCATCTACCATGCTTAGCATACTCAGAGTTTCACCTTTAAGTATATTGGACAACTGATCAACATATAGTGATTTATCTATATTATGTGTTTTACATGAACGTTCGAATCTATCCAGATAGAACGTTAAATCGTCACTGGAAGCATTGAATGCTGGTAGTTTAATCTTGAAAGTACTAGCATTAGACTTATCAGAAGATGGCACCTTATTTGGATCATTAGCATTACCCATGTTCATCAACTTCAACTTCTCTAACTCCAAAGCTAAGAGTTTTTCTTCATGCTCCATTTTTGCTTTTCTCTCATCGGCTTCTCTTTGCAACCTTCTTTCTTCAGCCTCTTTTTCTAGTCTTTTATTTTCAGCCTCAACCTGTAGTCTTTTAGTTTCAGCTTCAACCTGTAGTCTTTTAGTTTCAGCTTCTGCTTCTCTTTGTAACTTTCTCTCTTCAGCCTCAGCTTGTTTTTCTAACCTTTTATTTTCAGCCTCTATTTCCAGTCTTTTATTCTCAGCCTCTTTTTCCATTTGTAGCTGGATTTTTTTCTCATCAGATTATCTTTTCTGTTTTTCCATTTTCATTTGGAATCTCCTTTCATCCACCTGCATTTGTAATTTTAAATTCTCAGCATCTATTTTCTTTTGTTCAGCTTCTGCCTTCATTCTTTTTTCTTCCGACTTCAATGCCTTGGCATATTGAGCAGTCACAAATTCTTCCAATTTATCACCAGTCTTACCAAGGGATTTACCTTGCTCATTAAAGTACTCAAGTGTAGACATATTGTCTAATAATATGAGTCCCATAACCTGAAATAATTAATAATCTTATTTCAACCTTAATGGTAACAAGACTTAAATAAAGTACTTGTATAATCACATTACTCTACCCCAATCTCTGTGGGAAACAAGTCTTTGGCAAAGAACTTGTATTATCAACTGTATAATAATACCACCAGTCAATTCTTTATCATAAGTGCACTACACAGCTAATAGTACATGACCAAATATCCATCAGTTAGTTATCATAAGTGCACTACACAGCTAATAGTGCATGAGCAAGTCCACCAGTTAGTTATCATGAGTGCACTACACAGCTAACAGTGCATGACCATATATCCATCAATAATGAATGCTAACTAAGAACAATGTAAACAATAACAAAGATCAAAGAAAATACGAAAACATTCGCAGAAGTCAACTAAATAAACAGCAAAACTAAAGAAAATATCACAAAGAATGTGATGATAACTGCGAAAAAGTAAACAATACAAATGACGTCACAGTGTATAAACAAAAGGGTGTATAGAACTAAATAATAGGAAAGAGGAGACCCACAAATACAAACAAGCAAAACAAAACTAAAGAACAGAAAAAATATAACGAAAACAATGAAAAGGTACACCTAGTCACACCTAATCAGAAAAAGCAACCAAAGTCGCTAGCAAATTTAACACAGAAATTTGCAGAGTCCCTATAGAACGCTGATATAGGACCTCTGTCACGTGGTATCACCTATAATCAGACACCGCCCAACCGAAAAAACCCGCTGAAATATAAACACATGTAAATAATATGTAACATATAACATATAACAAATGAATGAGAAAGTACAGAAGGCTCAGTTAAGACAATATAAGGGCACAGTTCACAAACAATTAGGCCACTTATATTATATCAATCCTATCGTCAACACGGTACAGAACAGGCGGTAATCAGCATTCTAAAGATTTGATGATCCAACGCTGATCACACATCTGGACTTGCATCAAGAAAACTGTAAAGACGATGGCTACAAACTTGAGCCTCTGTTGAAGTACTGAAAAAAGTACGGAACTTGTCCTTCTCATATGTAGCAGCAACACGCTTCAATCGGCACTTGACCTTCTAAATACAGCAACTCGATTCAATCGGCACTTGACCTTCTAAATACAGTAACTCGATTCAATCGGCACTTGACCTTCTAAATGCAGTAACTCGATTCAATCGGCACTTGACCTTCTAAATATGAAGAGAATGCAAAGTTGGCAATCTATCGAGCAGCGCCGGGTACTTTCAGCTTCTAGGTACAACAGACATATTGCAGAAAAAACTGTGTAATAAGCTGATATAGCCACTGGATGCATGAAATGGCGACAGTTCACTGTATTTTGGCTTTCCAATGTTGCACGCCGAATGGGTTATGGACCCCGTAATTCGCTGGATACCAGACGAAACCAGCTTTTGGCCACCAGAAATGTAACGGTGGATTTTACTGGCTACTGTGATGTAGATGTAAGTCTAATGTTGTTGCTAAGATGTAGCCATGTAAGGTACCACCATAGACACCAGGGATGTCGAAGGCTGTGAAGTAAGGTGTCTTGTCTGGTCTGTTGCTTGCTGTGAGTGTAGATGAGATAAAGTTCCAAAGGTCTACAGTACAAGGGTCATGAGGACATTACTTTCACTCACGACGTGTACGTCATAGAAATATGAACTGCTGGTGACGTTTTCCATCATTTATTAACGACGCCACAATGACAAGTACGCTGACATTAATATATATATTGTCACAGACACTGCAGGACATAGTAATCAGCATAAACAAAGTTCCTCAGTCAATCGTGCATATCATGTAAGCTGATCTAGATAATTCTAGCTTACGACAGCCTCAGCTCCATAGCATCACTCTATGAGTGTAACAAACTCCACTCTGATACTAGTAGATCAGGTGTGTAAATAAGTCTACCACAGGCCGCACGGGAAAGGCGGGTTTAGGTGTACAGTTCAAGTTGACCTTTGTAGGCATTTCTAAGTCTAACCTTAATGAAGGTATAATCGCTGGCATAGCGAAGTTCAAAGGAGCATAGAAACTGTTCTCTGGGCCTAGAGTGACCCGTATACATATAAATCTAAGGTATGAGGATACCTGGGTGTATTTCCTAGTAGAAGAGTCTCTCCTGTCTGTAGATAGTGAGCGAGCAGAGAACGACAATGTCAAAAATCTAAGGTGACTACAGATTTCAATATTAGGAGAGCATTTACCTTGCTTCGGAAATAACACCACAACACACACACCTCCTGGCGTTTAGAATCATGTAGGGAAAGACCTCGTTAGATAAACTAACACACAAGAGGACTTCGAATTCCCCATCAAAAGATCACCGACGCTGAAACGTGTCTACTCTGCTCATCACAACTCATAGACTCCACGACCGGAAGACTTTCCCCAACTATCCAAAACTCCAGACATGCGCAGAAGACCAGGACACTTGAGTAAGACTCAACGAGCCGATGTTGGACACCTACCAAGCAAAGATATTGACCGAAATCGAGCCTTATATGGTCAGGAAATAAACATCAACTCTGGTTGCAAACATTCCAAGAAAAGTTGACCGATACAGCCATATAAGGATAATAACCAGACATCGATCAAAAAATTAGACCGGCAAGTTAAGACACAAGAGAAGGTAACTAACATTGTAAAGATGTAACCTCAGTTCCAAGGGTTATGCACCTTTGACTACAAAAAATTAAAGTGTACAAATCAGACAGGTGGATTATACACTGTCTCAGAAAAAAATCTGTGCGTAACAGACCTACAATCTGAGAGAGCCAGAAATTAAGATTCAGAAATCAGGGGCTTATTGCTACAGCGGTGAGAAACACAGAAGAACAACCTGATGACTTTGGAACCCTCTGGCTTAAACTGAAGAACATCATAAAGACAGCTGCTGCTGAAGCCTGTGGTGAAGTTCGACTTGGGAACAAGAGAAAGAGGACACCTTGGTGGACAGAGGAAGTTAGAGAGAAAATAAGAGAGAAGAAAATGGCATGGAAACAATACTTAGGAGCTAAAAACACAGCAGGACAAAAAGAGAAATATAGAGAACATGTGATACTCAGAACAGAAGCAAAGAACAAGGTGCTAGCAGCACAATAGAAGTCCTGGAAAGAATTTGGAAAAAAGAGAGCAAAAGATGCGCAAGAAAACCATAAATTGTTCTATAAGTCCCTAAAGAACATGAAGAAGGAAAAACAATGCCCTCTCAAATTTATAAAGGACAAGCAAGGCAAATTGCTTATTGCCCCGAGGGAAGTAATGGAAAGATGGAAAGAACATTTCTCAGAACTCCTTGATGGTGAGCAAGGTCAAGCATCAAAAATGATAACCAATAGCACAGAAACTAATGGTGACGAAGATGACATAAAGATGGAAGAACTTAAGGCAGCACTGGAGAAAATCAAGATGGGCAAAGCAGCAGGTCATGATGGTATAACAGCGTGGTATAGCAGTGTGGTGCAACTGGGCCGTACCGGGGGATTGGGAGATTCCCATCGCGGCACCAATTTTCGAAAGGGGTGACCGTCGACGATGTGGAGACCGTGGAGGCATATCCCTTTTCGGTGTCCCTGGTGGAATCTGTTCTGCAGTCATGGAGCGTGGACTCCGACGCCTAGCTGAGCCACAATTGGATGAGGTCCAGTGCGGATTCAGAGCAAACCGAAGTACTCAAGACCTAACCTTCACACTCAGACAGCTGAGAGAAAAGGCCCTTGAGTATAAGAGTGAGATCCATCTTTGTTTCTTAGATCTGGGAAGTGGAGGGGAACTGCGGTAAGACGTGGAATACAATGGATGGGTTTCAAAAAAATCGAAAAAAGGTGATTCGTCTTACGAGGACAAAAGACAAAGAAAATAGTCTACGTTACGGCCACAAGGCCTTCGTCAGGAAAGGAAAGAAAGTGAAGGCTAGATAGGACACATGTGAACTTAATAAAATAATAAAATAAAACCTAGGTACTTCCCTGAAGTCAAGGCACCGAAATCCTATCAAAATCGCTGTCTGCTGATGAGCGCGTGGCTCAACAGGAAGTGACTTCCGCCGCCGGATGTACACAATACATACTAAGAAACTAAAAAACGAAACCGAACAATAAACTACCCAAACGTGATAAAAGTGGGGACTGGAAATAGAAGAAGACAGAATTAGTGGGGGATAAATAAATATGAAATAAAAAATCAAGACAAATGTATGTAGGCATGCAAATAAAAGAATAGGATAAGAGTGGAAAGAGTCAAAATAGAGCAAGAGAGGAAAGGGTAACCTCAGACAAAGGTGTGAAAAGTGTTGAGACCAGCTGGTTTTAGACACCCCATGCGGTGGATAAGACGGTTCTCAAGCTGTTCTCGGCTGGCAGTGTCAGAGGAGCAGGATCGGATCGCTGTGACCTGGATGTCGATGGGACCATGGTGGTCAGGACCATTGAAGTGTTTGGCAACTGGTGTGGACTTTTGCTGAGCGATGTCATTTAAGTGCTGGCTGAATCTGTCCCCAAGTCGTTTGCCTGTTTGGCCAATATAGGTTTTGCAGCTACGTTTACATATGATCGTATAAATGACATTGCACGATTCACACGTGAAGCTACTAGTGATGGTGTACGTAGCCTTAGGAAAGGACACCTTTTGGGTTGAGATGACATACTTGCACGTGTTGCATCGTGTCCGACCACAGGGTAGTGTGCCAAAGTGAGTGGAATTCTCCTTTGGGAGACGGCTGTAAACAAGAAGATCCTTCAAGTTCTTGTCGCGTCTATATGCCACCAAAGGTGCTTCACCGAATACTTCTTGGGTCACAGGCTCTGCTTGGAGGATAGGGAGGTGGCGGAAAAGGATCTGTTTGACAGCAGTACTGTGAGGGTAATGGGTCAAGAATAATTTGACTCTATCCGAAGTGGATTTATAGTGAGGTTTGAGGGCCTTCTGACGAGAGATGGGGAGCAATCAGGGCAACATCATCAGCAAATGCCAGCTCCGAAATATAGACCTGTCTCATCTTCCAGTACCCCACTGAATACTTTCTTGTTCTCTCCTTACGTGCCTTGATGACATCGTCCATAAAGAGTATGAAGAGTGAGAATGTGTGTGTGACTGATGTGATCATATCTTTTTATATAGATCGTTGTGTCTCTAGTGGTGTTTATCAATTTTGTTGATTTCTTTCCACAATATGAAGTTATCGAAGAGTATGAAGTAATGATTTGAGACCAAAAACAAGTTCATTACAGAAATCGTGGAACAAATAAATATCATCTTTGTATGCGATAATATAAGATCTATCAGAGAAAATATTTCTCATCATTCTAACAAAGGTTGCTGGAGCATTAACTCAGCCAAAGCAAACATATTTCCAAAGAAAATGTCCTTTAGGAGTAGAGAAAGCTGTAAAAGGTTTGGACCTTTCAGTGAGTGGAACCAGCCAATAACATTTGGATAGATCCAATTTGCCGACGAATATAGCATTGGACCGTTGAGACAACAAGTCTTCAAGTAAAGGCATTGGTTCAGCGTCAGTAAATGTTATACTATTGAGGTGACGAAAATGGATGCAAATTCTAAAAGATTTATCTTTCTTCAAAATAATTACCATAGGAAAAGAATAAGGTGAATTCAAAGGAGAAATAATCTTAAGACGAAAGTGCGTCGTAAGTGGGTATGGTCTAAGACGGATAGGTGGTGCGGGTAAATGTTAGAATGTTTATTCTTTTAGGAACCGTCCTCCCGACGTCCTGTGGTAAGAGTGCATTAGACTTCAGGCTTGACACTCTTTAATACAATGGCCTGCTGAGTACCTTCCAGGGTTGTCCTTGGATATTCCATTTCAGGAATTATAATATTTGTATATTGGTTTGGCCAGTTACACACAATCTCCCTGGCCCGCACCTCAGGTACTCAATAACAAGGCCCAACTTCTTGGCACAATTCACATCCATTTAATATACATATTACTCCATTTGAGTATAATACGACATCTTAGCTTTTACTAGCATATGTCTCTACTGTCCTTGATTTCGCTCCTCTCAGTTTTAATCGGACAGTCAACTTACGTGCACAAGAATTCCATATACACTGCTAAGACTAATCTGACATTATACTATTAGTGAAAGCATAAAGCAGTGATGGTAATCGATCTTGCAGGTGACATATAAAAATGCCCAAAGGCAATTAACACATTTTACAAACGGGTCCTACTGGACACATTCCTTGCTCACTGGTCAAACGACACAAGCAGAATGCCGGTTCGAGACGCTAGCTTGTCCCAGATCAGAAATGCCGTCTGCTGTTAATTCAGAGCAGCAGACACGACGTCACTTCCTGCAACCACGGGATACCGTGTGTAAACAATATATATATCAGGAAGTGATCGACATGATATGATATTTACTCATATCAATAGGCTGATCATCAATGAGTTGAATATCATGAGCAATGATTTTTGTATGACGAGAAATGTTAATGAGAACATCATGATAAAATAGTAAAAGACATCGAACCTGACTTTGTTGATCTGCAGACAGATTTGAACAGATGGAGACATCTGTCCAAGATTCAGTAGACTGAAGAGGCAGAAGTGGAATATATAAAGGAACGTCATGGAAAGAAGTTTGTTCTTCCTGAATAACAAATAACGAGGCATGACGATCAATAGGTTCGTCGATAGCATAAAAGATAAGTTGAAGATTATTCGGTCTAGGATGGAATTTTAGGATCATATTTATGTGCACAGTTTTTCTTTTCCTTTCACATCCAGAATATAATGTACATCAGTTATTCTGGAGGCAATTTTGTATTGACCATTCCAAGAAATCAATTATCGATTTTCTTTGGATGGCAATAAAACACAGGTTTAATCTCCATGCGCTTTTTGTCTTAACTTTCGAAGTCAGTTTTGAAGATTAACTGCATATTCGTATGAGGATTGCAGATCAGTACTCATATCTGAAAGATATAGTAGTTGTTTAACGATAGACACAGGCCCTTGCGGCTATGCTCAGAAAATAAGCTCAAAAGGAGAAAATACTTGTTGCTTGTTTTTGACTTCACGATACGCAAACAATACTGCGGTCAGTACTCTATCCCAGTCTTAAAGATATTTAGCAGTTACTTTACACAAAAGTTGTATTAATGTTTTACATAGCCGCTCTACCATCCCGTTCCACATCCAATGATAGACTGCACTGAACGATCTTCCAATTGAAAATAATTTCATGATGTGAGACATGCATTCAGACACAAACTGTGTCCCCCTACCTGTTATGAGTTAAGTTCATAACATGTATGTCGATATCAACTCAGTTCGACATATCGTTGATTTGTTTATGAGACCGTTGCCTTTGTTTCAAGAAGTGATGTCATTACTTTTGGTGGCCTTAGTTGCAGACGCCAGTTTTGCAGTCAACTAACTAAAGCGTCCCTTGGCTTGGGAGAATTCTCTGTGTGCATTTTGGAGGCGTTGGACGCATGAGTTTTATGCTCATGAGAATTGTGTGATTTCACTGGATCTTCATTATGTTGTTTCATCACTAGCTTACCCATATACCTCCGTGTGGTAAGACTAGTTTATTGCATGAAAGAAAGGAAGATGATTCTGTGAAGCACGTGAGTTGCATTAATATAATAAAAACTGTTTGGAGATGTTTTCGACATCGTTCGAGTATACGACTGTACAGCGACACTAGAGACTATCTAGGTACTGTCATAATTTGATGTGCATATTATAAAGTTATATTTGGAGCTTCAAAACGTTTATTAAATCGTTACGTGAATCGTCCAACCTGGCCTTCGGAGTGTCATTTATGTTTTGAAGTTTACGGCGTTTGGCCGGGGACTGAATGGACCTACCCCTATCTATGCTTGGTCTGGAATCAATGTATGATTCTGTGTGAATTAATCTAAATAAATATACGAAGGACATCTAACTTCATAAGATAGCCCATTCGACACGACCGTAACAATGGGGGACAAGCCGGGATCGTTGATATCCAACTACATGAAGAAATATTTCAGTACATGCTAATTTCCAAGATGGCGACTTGCATCGTCTGCCGATCAATATGAAGAATTGAAGGAACGTTATTTCAAGAAGTATTGTTTACTACACTTCAAATTTGAAGTTTTCATTCAGGAAAAGATTTTCCTGCACTAAATATGAGTTCCTGTATTACATTTCAGGCCTGAGATGGCGTATTTTATGAAGATGATGGACCAAAGAGATGTCTAGTTCCAGTCAGCTGTTTGTGACGTGCAGGACTAACCAGGTCTATTCTGGAAGATTTTCATTGTCCCCTACTGAGAGTGACGTGAAATCCAGGAGGACGTTTTTACTGGCATAACAGATAAGTATATTTATGGTTACATACAGCCTGTGTTGCTGATAAGACTGTTTGCCGGAGTTTTTTGTTGTTGCCCTATTAGTATTTTCGTGGTTAAATGTTCTGTGCCTAGTGGGAGGCTGGCGGGACCTGTGAATTTTTTTCAATACCACACTATGTCTGGTCGAGAAAGATTCATAGGCGTTCTTTGGGGTCTAGTTTTGATCTTCTCAAATAGGGGGGCCGGCATTACATATTATGGGTTATCTGCTGCTATTGCTATCATCATTATCTCTTTTTGGTTAGTTGTGCAATATTGTGTTTGTTTTTGTGGTTTAGTTGATTGTAATTTTTTGATTTAGTTGTTATCCATTATTGTTTGTGATTTTGTTGCTCTAACCTTGCTATCCCTAATTTATTAGATGTCATGCTGTTGCGGGCGTTTCTCTGTTTGAATGAGTTAATCTTTTGTTATGTTTTGTACAATTATTTCATTTTGGCTTGAAGGCCACACAACGACTCCCGTAACTATGTCTAACACGTCATGTATCGATATACGCGATCTATTTCATTTATTTATTCAGCCCAGGCGTTACATGGTGCAACAATCCGAGTCGAGCTCAAACCCAGATGCATGTAAACCATGCAACAATCCTCAACACATACATGTTGAAAACTCGTGCTTGTCTTGTCATATATGTGATAGAGCTGCATTGTATTTAATTGTTCTATAATTCAGATATTTCAGCCTTATTTCTACTTTAGTATGTGCTTCATTTAGCTCTTGTCACTGTGACGAAATTCTAAATACAATATCTAAATTAGAATATAACAGTATAGAGCATAAAGTCAAAAATAAGATAGAACTAAAAAATTTGGTAGAGAATTGTCTTCTTCACCCACGCCTTCAGCGTATTAGTTTTGATAACGCAGTATAGCCGAATAAAAGGTACCCAATTTTCTAATTCGTCCTTGACATAAACGTAACACTTTTCCAAGTTCAAACGGAGTATTTGCCTAGAAGACATAGTATGTAGAGAGAAGGGGGGGGGGGGACGGATAGATGGCCCAATGCTAACCGCGTCTCGCATTGTTTTCAAAAATAAAACCAACTCGCAAGCCTTGCCTAGGGCGATTTTTAAAATACGATGTAAAAGTTAAAAAGTGTTCGGGAATTGGGTCATGCAGACAGCATTAATGACGTAAATTCTAACGTACTACGAGAGACTCTCGTAATTAGTTTGACAGTACTTGGAAAAAGAAGTGAACGGGTGGTAGTTCTAGAAATAAACAACTAACATAGAAAACATATGGAATTATGAACCAATACACCTAGCCCCATAAAAATTATATATTCGTGTGCCTTAGGACTTCCTGAGCAAGAATATGTTGTTAGTTACACAAATAGTCCATTAAATAACCAAATGTTGGCAATAATACTATAGAGGATCGGACGGACTGTCAGGACAAGTCATGCCTGCTTAATTTTTTATGGCATATTTTTGAAAAAAACTTTGGGGAAATAAAGACTAAGAAGGTACGGTGAATTGGATTGGATGAAATTTGAAGGAAGGCGAAATGTTATTGGCCGACCTCAAACTAAAAATATATTAACCGAGTAACGAAGGAAAAGTTTGAATTTTATTTTGAAAGACTTTGCTTACAATTGAGATATGCAAATCATTGGCCAGCTTACCAAAGCTGCGTTTAAACTTATACGGCTTTGACGCCATTTTTTCAAAACTGTTGTTGAAGCAAGGTGCGTTGAGATCAGCAGTGTTGTAGACCATATATATATCTCAGCAGTCTGGACAAAGGCAGAGGGAACGAAAGTGTATTTCTATTGCCAGTCAACGTATTACTTGTGTGTTTTTCATTGAAAATTGTGGTAAGAAGACTATTAATTATCTTTTATTTAAAATAAATTGGAGTGTGAGAAAATGTTAGATGAAAATCCATCATGATTAGTAAGCATATAGGTCCCCAGCAAACTCAGTCAGGGCCTATAAGGTATCCATTATATATAAGCTACCAGAGAGAGGTAGATACAAAAGAACATGCAGGTGGCATCATGAATCATATCACCCATCATAATTTATGGAAAAAGATCAGTGCAAATGGCAGAGGCGTAACAGCCATTAGGGAAAAGAAGAGAAAACTGGTATAAATTGTTCCATCAAATTAGAGTGGAGAAGCAAGGTTGGTCAGAAGGAGCTGACCAGGTTCTTTTGTTAAATTGTATTATTATTTGTAAATTGGGTGGAATTGAAGTGAGGTTAAGACAGGAACATAACTTTCATTTACAGTGGTTCTGCTGGCATTTTTCTGGTGTCAGTAACTCTTCTGATTGAGAAAGTCTACACTATTGTGAGAAGTCTATGGTACGATTTCTATACCCAAGCATTGAATATCAGAGGAGACTGTAGCTTGTGGCCGAATCTACTACAACTGCTGTGATTCCAGGATCCAGATAAGTCTTACTATCTGGCCATATCAGAAACATTTAACGAATCTCCAGTATAACAAATAAAGTTTCCACCCAAGGACTAAAATAAACAAGCATAGGTGTAACAGAAGAACAGTGGGATGATGATAAATCCCCAACCTGTCTCCAAATACCAGTATTCACCACATATATTGGGGTCTCCTTATCCGGGATTTGAACTTTGTATAATTAGATGGTTGTTTGAAATAGGAATCTCATACAACACATATTAGCTAACTCCAGGAATTTAAAATTAGCATTAGTAGAAAAATTCAAGATTGTATCACTATTGTTATTAGAGGTTAGGAACACCCCCTAAGAAAAATAATAATAATTTAAGTAGAGATTTCAGTTGATAAGTTGTCACAGCCAGTAATAATTAGTTAAGTATAATTAGTATTTATTTTAATTAAGTTAAGACTGTCTTTGAACCTTATTAGACCTGTTTCAGTTAGAATGGCTGATCTAGCTAAGTTCCGATCTGCTGCTGTGCAGACTGCTAAAGAGATGCATATGGAGGGTCAAGTCTTGATTGACTATGTAACCTCAGAGGTTGATAAGTTTATTGCAAGAGAAGATAAAAGATTAGAGAAAGAAGCTGAAAGAAAGTTAGAGGCTGAGAAGGAAATTAAGAGGTTGCAGATTGAGGCTGACAAAGAAGCTAGGACATTAGAGGCGGATAGAGAGGCGGAGATTAAAAGGCTCCAATTTGAAGAAAAGAAGATGGAAGCAGAGGAAAGAAGATTAGCTACAGAAAGAGAAGAAAAGAGACAAGCTGCAAAAAGAGAAGAAAAGAGATTAGCTGCAGAAAGAGAAGAAAAGAGACTGGCTGCAGAAAGGGAAGATAGGAGATTACAGAGTGAGCATGAATTACGACTAAGGGAGTTGGAATTACAAGGCCATGCTCCTGAAAATGGTGTCAGCCCCTTTGCCTCCGATGCCACTGCTAGTCAGGGAGCCTCAACCTCAGCTATGGGTTTTCATTTAGACCATTTTGTTGAGAAAGACGATGACAGAGAAAGTTTCCTGAGTAGATTTGAACTTTTAGCTACCACATATGGGTTAGAGAGAGACAGGTGGAGTCTCAAGTTATCTCAGGGTCTTAGGGGAACAGCTTATGAAATTTTTGCCAAGATGAGCAGGGATGACCAAGACAATTATGACATGTTAAAGCAGGCTCTTTTGCTAAGGTATGAAAAGAATGGAGAATTTTACAGAAAAAAATTTAGAAATGCCAAGCTACTGTCGGGTGAGACCTATCACCAGTTCTTTGCACGGTTAGAGACCTACTTGGAGAAATGGACTGCTCTGGGGAAAACCCAAGATCTTAAGGAAATGATCCTTATTGAGCAGCTAAGAGAGTCCATGGCTCCAGACCTAAGAAAGTTTCTCATGGAACAAGGAGCAGAGAGGCTTAGTGAGTTACTCAATGTCGCTGAGAGGTATCAGGCAGCCCAAGCAGAGGTAGCTGGCACAAAAAAGAAACAGGTGGACAATTATAAGGCACCACAAAACTCTAATAGGTTTGACAATAAAGATCAGAATAACAAAGGTAAGCAACATTTTGATAGGCCACGCAATGACTATAAAAATTAAACCCCACAATTCAATGATAGAAAATATGAGGAAAGAAAACCTTTTTATCAAGGTAGATTATATTGTAAATGGTGTAAGAAAGACAACCATAACACAGAAGTTTGTAAAAGGAAACCTCCTAATTTCGCTGCAATGTAATCTGGGAAGAAGGGAATAAAGGCCAACCCTACTGAACAGCAGGAACCTTATCACCCCCCAGTGTGTGAAGATGGAATATGTAATGGAGTCACCATAAGGTGCTTGTATGATACAGGATTAGATTATGATTCAGTTGTAAGTTCTCACCTGGTGCTAGCAGATCAATATACCACAGAAACAGTGGAGATTCAAGCTGCAACCAAGGACGTAGCGACCATGACACTTCCCATCGCCAGGATAAATGTGAAAACGCGATATGTGGAAGGAGTAATCAAAGCAGCAGTGATAGATGAACCAATCTACCCTCTGATATTGGGGTGCAGATATGTCTTCTTGGGGAATCCCAAGAGACCTGTGATCATGGCAACAGTGCAGACCAGATCACAGTCTAAAAAGGAGAATAATCCGATAAATACCCATCCAGATGAGATGAGGAAGGCACAGGCGGAGGACAGATCACTCAAGCCGTGTTTTAAGAAATTGCCCAATTGTCATACACCTCCAGGCAAGGGAGATTTCTATATGAATAACAAATTGTTATATAGGAATGCTGGAACTGGATCCACTGGTCACGGACAGCTGGTTCTTCCAAAGGCATATAGGGCAGATGTACTAACGAGCTTACATGTTATAAAAGATGGGGACCACGAGAAAGTAGGTACCATCTGCCAAAATGTTTCTACATATTATTATTGGCCAGATGTAATCAGAGACATTGAAAATTTGGTAGAAGCCTGTGGCATATTTTATGAGGGAACACCCATAAGTGGGGAAATTGATCAGGACCTAGAAACGCCACGGGGCAAACTTAGGCCTGAAAATAAAAATAAATTTTAAAATGTAGACAAAGTGGAATGGGAACCCCCTTCTCACACCCAGTCTTCAATTGAATGTGTTAATATGGGCAATTTGAAAATAGTACAAAGAGTAATTCTACCCCAGAATGAGCAGACAATCCCTCGGTAGGAATTATGTGAACTGGAGGAAGAAAAAAGAGAGCCAAGATCTGTCACAAGGAAATTTAAGTGGGGAGAAAAACAACAGAAAAGAAGTGGTAGTGGACGATTTGTAAGTCATGATACAAGGCAAAAACGTCCTCATTATAAGGCTTCCAATGTTAAGGACCTGACATGTGCCATGAAATATAAGTATGTAAAATTAAAAGTCCATATGTAGCCTTGTTAAGGACGTGGACCGATGAAAAGGCAGAAGAAAATATTACCTCATCATATCAATATGTGAACAAGCTGACCACTCGTCTTAAAACTGGCTGGAAACTTGCCAATGAAAATTTGAGACAAGCCTGGAAAACACTTAACGAGAAATCAGAGGGAGAGAGTTCAACAGGTTCTGGATGATCATACAGATGTGCTAACGGACAGACCGGGGCATACAAATTTATTAGAATATGATATGAAACTTATAGACCCAACACCAATCTGTATGAGAGCCTATTTGATTCCGTTCGCTAAGGAAAAAGCTTTGAAGGAGGAGATAGATTATCTGTTGAGAGAAGGGATTATCTCGCACAGTGAATCTCCTTACAGCTCCAGTGTGGTTCTGTTGAGAAAACCCTCTGGAGAACATAGATTACAGGAAACTGAATGCTGTCACAGAAAGTCAGGTGGATCCATTACCTGATACAAATCAGCTGTTTGCCAGGCTGAACAAAGCAAAATATTTCTCTAAGGTGGATCTGAGCAAAGGCTACTATTAGATCCCAGTAAAGCCTGAGGTTAGACCTTATTTGACCATTAGCACCTCGGAAGGACATTATGAATTTAATATGTTGCCATTTGGGTTGAAAAATGCTCCGAGTGTGTTTTCTAGGATGATGAGAAAAATGTTGGATCCCCTGAATAATCCATGTATCACAAACTTCATGGGTGATATTCTCATAGCTACTGAAACACTTGAGGAACACATTAACTCTCTGAATATGTTGTTTGATCGACTTAGAGAGGCAAATTTGACCGCTAGACCGACAAAATGTTGTGTTGGATGTAAAGAGCTGGAATTCTTGGGACACACAGTACATCAGGGAAACATGACCCCTGACCCCAAGAACCTAGAGAAATTGAAAAGAGCACCGAGGCCACAGACAAAGAAAGATGTGCGATCTTTTGTCTCATTATGTGGTTTTTACCATAAGTATATCAAAAACTTTAACTCCATATGTGCTCCGTTGACTGATTTAACGCGCAAAGGAAATCCTAATAGAATTACTTGGTCAGCGCAGTGTGAATTGGCTTACCAAGAGTTGAAGGAAAAGCTCACAAGCAAGCCTATTTTGAAATTACCTGACTTGAGTCAAGAATTCATTGTGAGAACGGATGCTAGTAATATAGTGTTAGGTGCAGCTCTATTACAAAGGTCAAACTCACTTGATGGGGAATTAACCCCAGTCGCTTATGCTAGCCGTAAGTTGAACACAGCAGAACAAAAATATTCAACAAGTGAAAAAGAATGTTTAGCTGTGATATGGGCTATAAAAAATTCCAGATCTATCTTTATGGTAAATCATTTAAGATCCAAACAGATCATAAACCACTCGTATTTCTGTCACAAGCTAAGCATGAAAATGCTAGACTATTACGGTGGTCGTTGCTATTACAGCCCTATCAATTCAGTATAGAATATATCCCCGGGTCGACCAACGTCGGTGCAGATTTTTTAAGTAGACACCCGTGCGACGAAAATCAGAGTGGTCACCAGGCATAGGTAGTAAATTTATCTATGTGTATTTCGAATTATGAACTGACATTAGATAGTCTGTTCTAAAGTGGGGAGATGTGTGACGAAATTCTAAGTACAATATTTAAATTAGAATATAACAGTATAGAGCATAAAGTCAAAAATAAGATAGAACTAAAAAATTTGGTAGAGAATTGTCTTCTTCACCCACGCCTTCAGCGTATTAGTTTTGATAACGCAGTATAGCCGAATAAAAGGTACCCAATTTTCTAATTCGTCCTTGACATAAACGTAACACTTTTCCAAGTTCAAACGGAGTATTTGCCTAGAAGACATAGTATGTAGAGAGAAAGGGGGGGGGGACGGATAGATGGCCCAATGCTAACCGCGTCTCGCATTGTTTTCAAAAATAAAACCAACTCGCAAGCCTTGCCTAGGGCGATTTTTAAAATACGATGTAAAAGTTAAAAAGTGTTCGGGAATTGGGTCATGCAGACAGCATTAATGACGAAAATTCTAACGTACTACGAGAGACTCTCGTAATTAGTTTGAAAGTACTTGGAAAAAGAAGTGAACGGGTGGTAGTTCTAGAAATAAACAACTAACATAGAAAAAATATGGAATTCTGAACCAATACACCTAGCCCCCATAAAAATTATATATTCGTGTGCCTTAGGACTTCCTGAGCAAGAATATGTTGTTAGTTACACAAATAGTCCATTAAATAACCAAATATTGGCAATAATACTATAGAGGATCGGACGGACTGTCAGGACAAGTCATGCCTGCTTAATTTTTTTATGGCATATTTTTGAAAAAAACTTTGGGGAAATAAAGACTAAGAAGGTACGGTGAATTGGATTGGATGAAATTTGAAGGAAGGCGAAATGTTATTGGCCGACCTCAAACTAAAAATATATTAACCGAGTAACGAAGGAAAAGTTTGAATTTTATTTTGAAAGACTTTGTTTACAATTGAGATATGCAAAATCATTGGCCAGCTTACCAAAGCTGCGTTTAAACTTATAAGACTTTGACGCCATTTTTTCAAAACTGTTGTTGAAGCAAGGTGAGTTGAGATCAGCAGTGCTGTAGACCATATATATATCTCAGCAGTCTGGACAAAGGCAGAGGGAACGAAAGTGTATTTCTATTGCCAGTCAACGTATTACTTGTGTGTTTTTCATTGAAAATTGTGGTAAGAAGACTATTAATTATCTTTTATTTAAAATAAATTGGAGTGTGAGAAAATGTTAGATGAAAATTTATCATGATTAGTAAGTATATAGGTCCCCAGCAAACTCAGTCAGGGCCTATAAGGTATCCATTATATATAAGCTAACAGAGAGAGGTAGATACAAAAGAACATGCAGGTGGCATCATGAATCATATCACCCATCATATTTTATGGAAAAAGATCAGTGCAAATGGCAGAGGCGTAACAGCCATTAGGGAAAAGAAGAGAAAACTGGTATAAATTGTTCCATCAAATTAGAGTGGAGAAGCAAGGTTGGTCAGAAGGAGCTGACCAGGTTCTTTTGTTAAATTGTATTATTATTTGTAAATTGTGTGGAATTGAAGTGAGGTTAAGACAGGAACATAATTTTATTTACAGGGGTTCTGCTGGCACTTGTCTGGTGTCAGTAACTCTTCTGATTGAGAAAGTCTACACTATTGTGAGAAGGCTCTGGTACGAATTCTATACCCAAGCATTGAATATCAGAAGAGACTGTGGCTTGTGGCCGAATCTACTACAACTGCTGTGATTCCAGGATCCAGATAAGTCTTACTATCTGGCCTGGGACAACTTATCAGAAACATTTAACGAATCTCCAGTATAACAAATAAAGTTTCCACCCCAGGACTAAAATAAACAAGCATAGGTGTAACAGAAGAACAGTGGGATGATGATAAATCTCCAACCTGTCTCCAAATACCAGTATTCACCACAACTTTATTTTGTAAACTCGTTTGTATCTCTGTTCTTTAGTGCTCCATATTTAACATCTACTATAATATCTATTATTGCATATAGTCGGGTGATTTTGATGTGGGGAAATTAGTATTGAATATATTGCTGGCATATTCATTATAAACAATTTACATTATTGTATTGGTATTGGAAAGCACAACAATTGTAAAATATGGCTACCTTAAAAGATTTGGTAAAGGTTGGAAAAGACTTTGGTTTGGAGGGTGAAGCCTTGAAAACCTATGTAGACAAAGAACTCAATAGACAAGAAGAATTGGCTGTTGAAAAGGAAAAATTAGCTGAAAAAAAGGAGAGGGGAAGAATTAGCTAAAAAAGGAGACAAGAGGAAGTGGCTGAAAAAAAGAAGAGAAGAAGAATTAGCTAAGAAGAATAGAGCAGAAGAGATGGCTCTTGAAAAAAGAAAAATTAGCCTATGCTCAAGCTCAGGCTGAGATAAGAGCTCAACAAGAACTGAGAATGACAGAATTGTAAATTGAAAAATTGAGATTACATCAACCACAGGTTAATCCTATGAATAAAATCAGAGGCACATCTCCAATCCAACCCGCAAGTCTGGAAGGAAGAGTTGGAGAAGAGAGGGATGGTCATCTTCTTCTTTGATCCTTAGCCGCCGACCGTCAAAGCAGTCAGTGGCCATCACGCCTAGTGGCGACTTGTAGGGTGTCGCGTAGATATTATGATCTACAAATTTTCTATATATTCTTTCTTTTTTCCACTCGTGTCCTCTGTTTTATTATCACCCTTTTATCCATTTCCTGTATTTTTCGCATTCATTCGTTTGCGAAAAAACATTTTCTTTCCCATTCCAACTTTACCGTTTTCTTTCTCATACTGGTAAACGCATTTATGACATAACGTGTCAGTCTCTGCTCGAGACGAGAGAGCGTTAAAATGCATTCCGTCAGTCACAGAAAGCAGACATGCGTCTGTACTTTTCTCATGACACGACACTCTTGAGCTAGATTCTCGACGTAAAACTGTGAATATGCATCTATCTCAGACTTTTGTCTGCACTTTCAGCTGTCACGCGCGTTTTCTTCGGCTGAGCGCTCAGGTAGGCGCCATAACCGACACCTCCACGACGCAGTATGAGACATCTGTCTGGAAATTCCATCTGACTCGGCACTCACTGTTGGCCCTGTTCAGCATAAGGTGTGAAGACGCGAAGTGTCAGTTATGGATAGTGGCTGAGTTTATGGGAAGTGTAATGAGAAGGGGAGAGATCGGGGTTTTTGGAAATAGTTTTACCCTTTGTCCGGTTTAAGATATTAATAATAATAATAATAATAAATTCTTTAAGCGCCAAACACGGCGCATAAGGCAGAAACCAGTGCTCTCCAGGTTGTTCGTTGTGACGCCACTCCTCTTAGCTCTTGCACATTATTTAGGCCCAACGTTCTTCCTTCTCTTATTATTGTTCTTCTGAGTGTTTCTTTTGGTCTTCCTTTTTTCCGCTTACCCTCAGGAACCCAAGTGAGCGCCTGTAGTGGTATTCTGTTGTTTTGCATTCGTAGGACATGACCGATATATGACCATCGTCTTTTCCTTATATAGTCGGAGACATATTTCTGCCTAGAGTCTTCTCTTATTTGTCGATTAGTCTTGAATTCTTTCCAACTGATGTTCATGAGTTTTCTAAGACATTTGTTCTCGAATGTATTCAGCTTGTTCTCCAATGATTTTGTTATTTTCCAACTCTCACAGCCGTATGTTAACACTGAGATAAACATTTGAATTAAACAGACGAAGCTTGGTATGTATATTCAATGATCGTAATTTCCAAATGTTAGATAATCTATTGAAGGCGCTAGCTGCCAAAGCAATTCTAGTATGGATTTCTCTTGTTGTGTCACCATCCTGAGTCATTTTACTG
Organism: Oreohelix idahoensis; assembly: GCA_024509875.1. Lineage (NCBI taxonomy): Eukaryota > Metazoa > Mollusca > Gastropoda > Stylommatophora > Oreohelicidae > Oreohelix > Oreohelix idahoensis. The sequence continues at coordinate 160,788 of JAMPIV010009880.1, forward strand.
CCTAAATAATTGAAGAACAAGCGGGTTTCAGGCCGAAACGATCATGTATTGATCAAATATTCACACTTAGAACAATTATAGAAGAATCAGTGGAAAGGCAATCGCCACTTATTATCACCTTCGTCGATTTTCAAAAAGCCTTTGATAGTCTACACCGCCCATCATTGTGGAAGATACTTACAATCTATGGTTTTCCAACAAAATATGTGAATATAATCAAAGCGCTATATGACAATGCAAGATGTTGTGTTAGAACAAATAAAGGGAATACAGAATGGTTTAAGATATTAACCGGAGTTTTAAACTTTATTTCATTCTTACTCCAAAATTCGCAGTAGACAGGTGCTCGTGAATAGAATAAGCTGTATAGCGAAGCTCTTAGTTCGTTCGGTAATTTGCCGAGCTTCTAGACTCCATAGTATATTCAGCGTATAAATTCTAAGTGGTGCGATCATTTGTAGTTCTGTGTTGAGGTAAATGTCAATATATATACATATATATATATATATATATATATATATATATATATATATATATATATATATAGATATATATATATATATATATATATATATATATATATATATATATATATATATATATACTGTACTTTGCAAAAAAAAATGGCAGTCATATTTTCGCAACGCAGCACACTCATAGAAGCAAATAATAATAAAAACTGTATGTCCAGAGGAAGATTGGTATCTCCCCTATCTATTAACAGTGGTTGCAGTACAATATAATGTTGCCTTCTCCAGTAAGGCAAGCCTGGATGCGGCGAGGCATACTTCCCACAAATGTTTGTAGGTAATTGAGAGTCAGACTGTCCCAGTATTTTTCAGCTACCTTCTTCAATTGTTCAACGTCTCTGAGTCCACTCTTTTTTAAATGATTCTTGAGTAGTGCCCAAACGTTTTCAATTGGGTTTTGATCGGGACTGTTGCTGGGCCACTTCAGCACTATCACATTCTTCTCTTGCAGCCATACTTTGGGGGTATGAGCTGTATGATTTGGGTCATTGTCATGTTGAAATGTGCACCCATCGGGGTACATGACCTGCATAAATGGCAGAAGGTGTCCCTCTAGTATGTCGATGTACCTTTCTTTCGTGAGAATTCCTGTGAAAACACACAGTGGGGTGGCACCTCTTGCTGACACCCCTCCCCAAAGATGGAATTTCTAGGTATGTTTCGGTCGCTGGTACACAGGCGTTACAGAGCCTTTCGTCCAAATATTTATTTGAGCAGGATAAGACCAAAGAGAACATTCATCTGAAAAAATCACATTGTCCCATGACAAATTTTGGTGTTCGTGGCACCAGTTCAAGCGCATCTGTTTGTGAGTCTCTGTGAGCAATGGTGACGAAATTACCCGCTTTTTTGTGTAATTCATCCTGTGTAGCTCCCGGTTGACAATAGCATTAGATACCTGTGGGCTTCCCAACTCGATCATGAGCTGCCGTATGTTTTCTACACTCTTCATTGGCCCAGCCCGAACGATTTGGGCGAGACACCGATGGTCCTTTGTGACCAAAATCCTTGGCCTCCCACTACCTTCTTTTCGCTCGATTCCATTACCTGCTTTTAATTTACTCACAACTCTGTAGACAGTCCGCTCAGGAATGTTCAAGGTTTTAGAAATGTTGGAACATGTTTGATTTCCTTCATTCCAAAGCTGTGAAATTAACATACACTTTGACTTTGTATCCATTTTCTGCCACTAGCATTAGAAATTGTCGTCTGCTCTATTATCAAGGGACTGTACTCTACGCTAATTTTTTTTTTACTTTTGGTAGTGTTTGCTCACTTAAGTGGAGTGCAAATTTGGGGCAGAACATGCATATTTAATTAGATTTCAGCTTATTTAGCTGAGCAATATGACTGCCATTTTTTTTGCAAAGTACTGTATATATATATATATATATATATATATATATATATATATATATATATATATATATATATATATATATATATATATATATATATATATATATATATATATATATATATATAGTTTTTGGGAGTGACTAAGTGTTAAATCGCCTATTTTATTTTCTTAGTTTCTTGTGTGCAGAGTGATTAAAATATAGTCTGTATTATTTTCTAGTGACAAGTTACAGTGGAAAACAGAATAAATTCTAATTCCTAGCTTAAACTCAGTCGGCGTTTAAGGAATTTAATTTAAAGGCTAAATAATCAGACGTGGATATATTTTAAAACAATTAACTTATAAGGGAAATGCTACATCAGTGAGTATTGACGGGATACATATGTATTCCTAATTCATGATGATTGATTTTATGTATATAACTTATTTCACGGGAAGTTTTAAATAATAAGTCAAGCTGTAGGCTTGCAGTTTAAAATGTAAGTTATAACGAGTACATATTCTGTATAGTATTTTATATGTTGTTTTTCTTCATTCAGTGAATACTGGGGTAACCCAACTTGCCAGCGTTTAATAGAGTAACATACTTGTGAAGAACTTAGACATTTCGTATATTTAACCACGTGGGTTTTCAAGTAACACTGGTCTGACAGTGCGTGTGCCTTCAGAGATAGACAGAATACCAATCCCACTAACGGGTTTTAAAGATTAAATGCTAAATACTGGGCCTTTGAGCCAGATCATATTTCTTCACAAACTCTAATGCCCATGCAGCCTTGCGGCGAAAATAGTTACAGAAAAACATAACATTAACTTTTCCGACCTGTGTGATCAAATGTGTGGTGAACCAAGAATATCTGTTAGAGAGAAGTTGTCCACTAGTCATCTTCCCAATTTAAGGGAAACCTCGTGTGTCTGACACTGTGTGCCCGCTGAAACCTAACTCTTACCTCATGACTAAGTGAAATTAACGTAATTCTGTAAGGAAAGAACGAACGCATGAAGTGGACGCTCCCCGGACACGGTAAATGAAACCAAGATCTGTAGAGCTGGGTACCCGCTTCATCAAAAGATAGACAGATTAACGAAGTGTACACAAAAGTTTGCGCCAGACGGCGAACAACTACCCGAGATAGGTAAGGTTGTGTGAGTCAGGGCTCTGATGAAAGAGCCGAGTGAAAGTAGACTGAGAGATGTTCTTTGTTTGATTCACCCACTTTGTAACTTACCTTATGCAAGATTTGTTGCTAACTATATTTTCCTCAGGATAGATCATACTCATATCCAACTCTGTTCATAGTTTTAACAGGGAAAATATAAGACTCAACCATATGTATCTGTGACTCTTTGGGGCTATCATCTTTCTCCTAATGGGACTGTGGGCTAAACATAGAGGGGAGATCATACCATCGGGTCTATCATTCTTGTAGAAATTCACAGATTTTTGACTATTTGGATATAATAATAATAAATTCTTTAAGCGCCAAACACGGCGCATAAGGCAGAAACCAGTGCTCTCCAGGTTGTTCGTTGTGACGCCACTCCTCTTAGCTCTTGCACATTATTTAGGCCCAACGTTCTTCCTTCTCTTATTATTGTTCTTCTGAGTGTTTCTTTTGGTCTTCCTTTTTTCCGCTTACCCTCAGGAACCCAAGTGAGCGCCTGTAGTGGTATTCTGTTGTTTGCATTCGTAGGACATGACCGATATATGACCATCGTCTTTTCCTTATATAGTCGGAGACATATTTCTGCCTAGAGTCTTCTCTTATTTGTCGATTAGTCTTGAATTCTTTCCAACTGATGTTCATGAGTTTTCTAAGACATTTGTTTTCGAATGTATTCAGCTTGTTCTCCAATGATTTTGTTATTTTCCAACTCTCACAGCCGTATGTTTAACACTGAGATAACATTTGAATTAAACAGACGAAGCTTGGTATGTATATTCAATGATCGTAATTTCCAAATGTTAGATAATCTATTGAAGGCGCTAGCTGCCAAAGCAATTCTAGTATGGATTTCTCTTGTTGAGTCACCATCCTGAGTCATTTTACTGCCTAAATAATTGAAACTTTCAACTTTCTGTAGTTTTTTTCCCCGTTCAAGATGATATCAAAGGTCTCGTTAGAAAAGTTCATAGCTTTAGTTTTAGAGGCATTTATTTGGAGACCAATTTTAACCGAGAGATGACACAAATTATTTATTGCTTCTTGGGATTGTCTTGGTGTTGAACTTAAGAATGCTACATCATCTGCGAAATCCAGGTCCCCCAGGAATTTTCCATTTGTCCATTTTATACCCAATTGTTCATTGTGGGTATAGTTTCTCATAACCCAATCAATAGCTATTCCAAAAAGTAGTGGTGACATAATACAGCCTTGTTTCACCCCTGTTTCTACTGTAAACCATTCTGTATTCCCTTTATTTATTTGGAAATGCCTTGATGTAATTCTATATGTTGTGACGTAAGTTTATATGATAATTAAACTTTATCTAAACTTATTCAGTGCGTTGCTCAGCTCGTTCCAAACATCTCTATAATCATTGTTATAGTTTTCCCACGTCTGTACGTCTAACTGTCGTCTTATGTGTGTGTGTATGTGAGTGGTGATATATATATATATATATATATATATATATATATATATATATATATATATATATATATATATATATATTTGATATATATGTGTTTAGACTGTCTGACTCCTCTAAATCTGTCGTAGAAGATAGGTGAAAGAGAGAAGATTTCTCGATTTCAGAGACAGCCTATATCACATTCTACCATCACACTCGTGGAAATCTATTTCTATTATTATCTCCACCGTGACTATCACTCATTCTAATCTATTCAGAAGGGACCAACCCAAGTCTTAATTCCCCTATCAAAAATCTACGACATAGGGCAACAACAAATTGATTCTACTTTGCTCGGTCGGCGGCCATCCTTCGTACAGTGTCCTAACTCTGGTTCATTCTTTGCATCTCAACCTCCACAGTCCTCCGCCAGATTGTTTTTGGTCGGCCTCTCTTTCGTTTTCCTTCAGGGGTCCAAAGCATAGCTGCTCCCATGATGGCATCGGGGTCTATCCTGAGGACATGGCCAACCCACCTCCAGCGTCTGCCAGCCACAATGGTGTGCATGTCCTCTTGCTCGCTCCAAGCACGCAGTTCTTGGCCGGCGATGGCACTCGGCCAAAAGACTCGGTGAGTTTTTCTTAGGCATGTTGTGTGAAAAGAGGACAATCTCGACACCTCCCTCTCTGCAACTCCCCAGCACCCCGCACCATAGAGAAGCACAGAAAGCACAAAGCTCTGACATAATCTTAATTCCGCGTTTGTGCTGCACCGAGAGGACCTCCAGATGCTGTCCAGGCCAAAAAGGCTGCTCTTGCGTTATTCATTCTGATGTTGATGTCTTTGCCCGCCCCGCCGTCCGGCGAAACCATGCACTCCAGGCATGCGAAGGCGTCTGTCTGCACCAGCTGCCGACTCTCTACTGACATGGGCCCAGGGTTGCTCACACTGAGCGTCATGACCTCTGACTTTCCTAAACTGATGTTCAAGCTTACCCACTGGCTAAACTTATCAAGTCCATCCGTTCTTTCCTTGACGCGCCGATGCAAATGTGTTAGCAGTGCAACGTCATCTGCACACCCCAGACCTTCCAATGTAGAAAACGCAGTCCATCCCATTCCTCCCGGACCGCCCTCCACCGTCCGGCGCATCACCCAAACCATGACTGCCAAAAATAGAGTGGTTGACAAGGGGCATCCCTGTCGCATCCCATCCTCACCCCAAAGGTCAGGCCGCCCTGCCCAACACCACACGCAAAGTTGGCATAGAGGCTTTCCACGATTGACAACACGCAGCCCGGAAATCCACAAGCCTCCATCACCCTTAATAAACTGTCCCCATGCACGCTGTCAAAAGCCTTTTCAAAATCAACGAAACCAATGCAAAGTCGTCTTTGCCACCCCGAGCACTGCCCTATAATGTTCCTGAGAGTGAATACACGATCTACACATCTTCTGTTCTTTCCAAATCCTGCCTGCCCCCGCCTTAGTCTATGGTCCACCGCCCTTGAAATTCCCTGTACAACCATCCTGCCCAGTACCTTGCTGGGAACCGAGAGAAGAGCGACTCCTCTCCAACTATTGCAGTCTGCAAGATCTCCCGCATCCTGGGCAACCCAACAACCATTCCCCTGTTCCACTCCGGCGGTGCTGTCCCCGCCTTCCAGACTCCTGCAAACAGTGGTTCCAACAGTTCTGCCGCCAGCTCAGACCGCGTCCCAAATAGCTCTGTACCCAAGTCATTATGGCCAGGAGCCTCTCCGTTCCCCAACCCCTTGACTGCTGTGATGACCTCTTCTCCCCGTGGAATGTCTGTATTTACATCTAGATCGTTTTCAGCCCCAGAAACATTCAATTGTGTCTCTGGTGGCCCCTTGTCCATAGCCTCTCCAAAGCGCTCTGCACATCCCGAGTCCCTTCCCTCCGCTGTCGTGACGAGACCTCCATGCCCATCCCCCACTAATGTAACACTGTTTGTACCGCGTCCCCCGCTGATGAACCTAGTTATTTTGTACACTGTGCTCCATTCATCTCTCAGCGCCACCCCCTCTGCTCGTCCCGCAAGACCGCCCAGGAAATTATCCGTGTTGGCACGGGTTTGGCGCTCAAATTCCCCGTCCAGCTGACCGCACCATTCGCTACATAGCTGCCTTAACCTGTGTGACTTCGCCTGTCTTCTCTCCCCTCACCTCCTTTCCCAGTGCCATGGTGTTCAATGTTTCTGGTGCCATCCAGTCCCGCCTCCTCCCCTTCCGGAATCCCAAGCATAACCCGCCGCCCTCCCTGCATACTGCCGAAATGGTGTCGAATCTCTGGTCCATATCATCAGTCAATGTCTTTTCCCGACCTCTGGCAAACCAAAATCGTTTCTCCATGTCAGCCGCAAAAGCCCCTCGGGCAAGAGGGTCCTTCAATCCGCTGATGTCAAACCTTTTCTGTGCGGCCACAGTTGGTCCAGCATTTCCTAGCCTCACCCCCAACCCTGCCACTACCAAATGGTGATCACCTCCCACATCTGCACCTCCTCCCACCCTCACATCCCGCAACGCATGTCCCCATCCACCGTTAATCACGATGTGGTCTATCTGGTCTCTGTCCCGACCACCCGGCGACCCCCATGTCAATCTGTGAATCTCTTTATGTGGGAAAAGCGTTCCTCCAGCGACCAGGTTGCCAATACTACAGAAACTTATTAATTTATCCCCATTTTCGTTTGCTGTTCCGCTGCCGCATTTCCCCATTACTCTTTCATTATATGTATTGTGTGTACCAGCTTTCGCATTGAGGTCTCCCATTACTATAATAAGATCATATCTAGGTGAGTCTTCCATTTCTTTCTGCAGTTGTTGATAGAATTCATCCTTGACCTCTTCATCGCTGTCATTCGTTGGTGCATAGCATTGTATTATTGCAGTATTGGTGAATCTACCTCTAAATCTTAATCTTATCAGTCTGTTGTTGATGGGTTTCCATTCCAGTAATGTCCTTTCTATTCTTTTCTGTAGAATAATGGCTAAACCTTCATTGTGCTGTCCATCCTCTCTTCCAGAGTAAAGTACTGTTTCTCCAGTTGCTGTTTTAACTTTTCCTGCGCTTGTCCATCTGCTCTCGCTTATCCATTGAAGGTGTAACCTATAGTTTCTCATTTCTGCCGTGACCTGTTTTAGTTCACCCGTCACGTTCATTGTCCTGACATTCTAAAATCGTATTCTTGAGGGATGGTCATAAGCAGCTCTAAAACAAAATCCGTGGTGATATCACGAGAAGAAAGAAGACAATCAGATTAAGCTGGGAGAACAGGTCATGGAGCAGGTCGGCAGCTTTAAATATCTTGGAGCTATTATAGACCGAAAGGGAGGCACCAAAGAAGAGTTGGCCACTCGAAAAGCAGCAGCTGGGAGACCTTTTCAGGCAATAAATCGAGGATTCCTCAGCAAGAGAGAGGTTGGTAAGAAAACGAAGATGGCTGTATACCGCTCCACCTATGTCCCAGTCTTGACATATGGATGCCAGTCATGGGCAATGAATACAACCCGTAAAAGCCAGATCCAAACCTCAGAAATGAGGTATCTGAGAAAGATGGTTGAAGAAACAAGACGAGACATGGTCCGCAACCAGACGATACGTCAAGGCCTAAAATCCCACTCCCTGCAGACACAAGTAGAACAGTCCCAACTAAGATGGTTTGGCCATGTCTGCAGAATGGGAGAAGATCGGTTGCCACGAAAAGCATGGGAAACAAAGAGCCAGGGATCCAGACCCACAGGACGTCCCAGAGTCCGCCCGCTGGGAGGACAACATTAGACAACCTGTGAAGGACCGAGGTCTAGAATGGAACCAGGCCAGGAGGAAGACAGCCGATAGGATAGTCTGGCGCTCTCTCTTCCAAACCTCTACACCTCACGGTAGAAGGGGAACGACTAAGTAAGTAAGTAAGAGAAGAGCAGAAGAGATGGCTCTTGAAAAAAGAAAAATTAGCCTATGCTCAAGCTCAGGCTGAGATAAGAGCTCAACAAGAACTGAGAATGACACAATTGTAAATTGAAAAATTGAGATTACAACAACCACAGTTTAATCCTATGAATGTTGAAGCTAGAAATAAAGATCATTCTGCTAATTTTAAGATCAATCTGCCAAAATTTAACTCAAGTATCGACGAAATTTCAAGCTTCCTTAATTTTTTTTTTTTTTTTTTTTTTTTTCTTAACCAGCGGCACTTAGGCTTTCAGCCCTTCGGCCCAATGACATGTCATTGCGAGGCTGGGGAACCTGAGGACTTTCCTTCCAACCCGGTCAGGAGCTTCGCTCCTTCCCATCCACAGAGGGTTTATCACAGGAGCCGTTCAGGCTATTCAGTCAAATTTCCGGCCGTAAACATTTCTTCAAACGCCGACGCCCGGGTTTGAACCATGAACACCTGGTCGCCAGTACAACGCCGAAGCCATACACCAGCGCGGCTCCCAAGCTTCCTTAATAGATACGAGACCTATTGTCAAGAGTTTAATATTGATAAAACTACCTGGTCTAGTAGGCTTAGAAATATATTAGTAGGTGATGCACTTACTGCAGTCTGTACTGTGAATAGTCAGATTGGAAAAGACTTTGAAGCTGTGAAACGCTTGCTGCTTATAAAGTATCAATTGGATGAAAATGGCTACAGGCTAAAATTTAAATCATTATTACCAGATTCAGCAAAAGATTTTACTGAATTTATTTCATCTGTTAAGCTGTACTTTTCTAGATGGGTTGACTTGTCCAAGATTGAAAAAAAAAACTTTTGAAGGACTGACTATCTGATTTGATTCTGAGAGACAAGGTTTTGTATTCCATTTTTGGAGAATTTTTGTCATTCCTGCAGGAGATGAAACTGGAGAATTTAGCTAACCTTGAAGCTCTTGGTTGACAATACCAATTTGCACATCAAGGTTGAAAATTAGTAAGAATAACATTAACGATTCCCTGCCAGTGGCATCTGTTAGGACTAAATTATAATACACCTATGCAGAGATCTAACAGCATTGACAAAAACTATAGAGTTAATCAGTACCATAACTATGGCAATAACAGAGGCAGGTATAATTTTAACAAAAAATTCAACCAGCCTCAAAGAAATTATTACTCTTATAATGATGGAAATTATAATCCACAGTCATCATTCAGATCTAATGATTTTCAAAATAGAGGAGGACATAATGCCAGATCAGGCAGAGGACAAAGGTTATTTCATAGAAATAATGACAACTCTTATAATAATAGAGGTCCTTAACAGAACAATAATTTCAGACAGTCAAGGAACCCTGAACGTTCAAATGCTGTCGTACATGTTGGTGAAAATAATCCGGTTCAGAGTGATATTGGTTTGGCTCATTCAAATTAATGTAGTGTTGATCTATCCAACAGTGCTAATTGTTCTGAATGTAACTTTTTGTTTCAGCCACAAGGTGCTCCAAGGCTTCTGTGTGGACATCCATTACCAATCATGTCCTCATATGATGGAACAGGGTCACTTGTGCTTAATAAAGGATTTGTGAACAACAAACTAGTGTCCTTTTAGAGGGACACAGGTTGTACCACGATTGGAGTGCGTAGGTCGTTGGTGGATCAGTTAGAATATATAGGAAGAGAGGTGAAATATATGACATTTGGAGGCACAGTGGAATACTATCCAACTGCGGAAGTATTTTTGGATACACCGTACTTTCCAGGGAGAACTCTCGTGTGCCTGTTGAATAGTCCCATCGCAGGAATTACTTTAGGAAATATCCCTGGCATTCGTTAATGTACAAAGGATGATGTTGAAAATGAGAACAACGGCATCTCATATATGCAAATGCTGTTACAACCAGAGCTCAGGCTTGTGCTAAATTGGATAGTCACATCCAAAGTGATAATGTGGTAGATGAGGTGGTGAATGATGAGGATAACATTGAAGAGGTGGTGATTGATGAAGAGGTGGTGATTGATGAAGAGTATAATAATGGTAATGAGAATAAAGTTAATGATGAAAATAATGATGATGAGGTAAATAATAATGAAGAACAGGAAAATGATGATAATTTCCAGGTGGAACTTATTGATAAGTAGTCTTTTATCCAAAGACAACATGATGATGATTTATTCAGGAAATTTTTTTTATTTGCAAGATCAGATGATGTGATGTTTGATAAGAATGCAAAACACTGGTATACTTTCAGAAATGGTATTTTAGTTAGAAATTTTCAGGATTCTACATCTGTAAAGAAACAGATTATGGTACCACCTTGCTTTCGACCATGTGTTTTACGACATATCCACGACATTAATTGCGCGGATCATTTAGCTATTGCAAGAACAAAGCAAAGGGTTTTGTCGCATTTCTTTTGGCCTGGTGTGACAAAAGATGTTAAAGCTTTTTGTCACACATGCACAGTGTGCCAATGTTACGCATCAAAAAGGCCTAAACATGATGCGACGATCCAAGCAGCTGATATTTCTTTGCGTCCATCGGCAAAGATGGATATTGACCTTATTGGTCCATTAAAGGTCGCATCAGCTAGAAGGCATAAATTCGTGCTACCATGCATTGATATGTGTACACGCTGGCCAGAAGCAATACCTCTGAAAAATATAACTGTTGACATTGCGGATGTGCTATTTTTAATTTTCAGCAGATTGGGTTTTCTCGAAAACATACTATCTGAACGGGGATCCCAGATCGTCTCTGACGCAATGAAACAAGTCATGAAAATGTTCGGTATTAAAAGATCTCTTAGTTCAATGTATCACGCATAAGGAAATGGAAAAATTGAGAGACTAAATGAGAGTTTAAAACAAATGTTGGGCAAAATTACGACTAAGTATCCGCAAGATTGGGATCGAATTTTGCCTGCAGTTCCCTTCGCTTATAGAGAAATTACCAACGAACACACCGTGTTCGCTACATTTGAATTGGTTTTTGGTGCGAAACCTAGGGGACCTATGACTATTTTAAATAAATTGTTGATTGGAGCTGATAAGAATGAAGAGGTTCTAACTTCATACCAATATGTTGTCAACTTGAGAAAAAAAATTATCGACGCATGGAAAATAGCAGTGGGGTCGTCTGAAAAGGCAAAGTTAAAGGCTTGTGTTATCCAACCAAAACAGGAAACTACGTCAATTATGGCCGGGTGATGAAGCCTATGTATTATTACCAAACAAAGACAACAGATTACTTGTGTCATGGAGACGACCTTATGAGATCATTGATAGGCTGTAAGTTTTTGACTATGTTTTATCTATTAATGGGAAGTAAAAAAGTTTCATATTAATATGTTACAGCAATTCCATACATGTCCTCCACATCCTAAACCAGTCTTTGAAGCTATTGACGAATCTGTTGATCGTCGTTGTTCTTTAGCGTTTATAAAAGAGGAAGGGTCTGACTTATGTGATCGTACAGAACCACTTTTGTCATTACCAAGCGTACATCTTTTAGCTACAGCGAGTTGGAAAGATGTTTCTATTGCACCAACTCTTGCTTCTCATCAGAAGGAGCTAATTTCTCAGTTACTGCTATCTTTCTCTGATGTGCTCATAGATGTCCCGGGGCATACATATATCATTCACCATGATATCATACTTACAGATTGTCGACCTATCAAATTGAAACCTTATCCTATACCTATTCACTTACAATCACCGGTTCAGGAAGAAATAAAAGAAATGATCAAATTAAATATAATTACCCCATCACATTCACCTTACAGTTTTCCTGTGGTATTGATTAGGGAAAAAGATAAATCTATTCGTATTTGCATAGATTTCAGGCGCTTAAATGCTGTCACGATTTTGGATGCGGAACCTTTACCATTGTTAGAGTCTCTTCTGTACAAATTGACTTCTGCTACTTTTTTTACGAAATTTGACTTGTCAAAAGGTCATTGGCAAGTGCCATTATCAGACAGAGCTAAGCCTTATACAGCTTTCGCTACACCTCTTGGGTTGTTTCAATTTAATTTTATGTCCTTCGGTCTTGTTAACGCTCCTGCTACCTCTGTTTGCATGATGCGAAAACTTTTTTCTGACCGTAAAGTTTTAATCACCTATATAGATGATATCTGTTTATTTCATAGAACTTGGGATGAAAATATGGTAGGAATTCAATCTTTGTTGAATACTTTCCGTCTACATAATCTTATTGCTAGACCTTCTAAGACGAGAATAGGATTCACTGAAATTTCTTTTCTTAGTTATAAAGTAGGAGGTGGATTTCTTAAACATGAGGACTCTACGATCTCGAAGATCTTAGATCTTGAAATTCCTCGAACTAAGACACAAGTTCGTAGTCTGTTAGGCCTGGTAAAATTTATAGTAAATTCCTACCTAGTTTTTCAGATATGACCTCAGTTTTGTCCTCGTTAGTAAAGAAAAACTCGCCAAACAAAGTCATCTGGACACATGTTTGTCATGTTGTTTTAAATATACTTAAATGTTCGTTTTCTAAAATGCCAATTTTGAGGTTGCATGACTCTCGATACCCTTTTGTTCTCAGAGTCGACACGTCTAATACAGGAATCGGGGGGCACGTTAATGCAAGAATTTGAATGCTACATGCACCAAACACTGTACGTGAGCAGAAAGTTGTCACCCACAGAGCAGCGGTATCCTATTGTTGAGAAGGAGCTGTTGGCAATTGTCTTTTACTTCACAAATTTGCAGAGGTATCTAATGGGAGCCCGATTCACTCTGGAGACAGACCAGACATTCTCGGCTTATCTTAAAACTGAAAGGTTTAAAAATGAAAGGGCCGCTCGAGCCTCCCTAGCTCTTCAACCCTACGATTACAACATAAGTGCAATCAAAGGCAGCCAAAACGTCGTAGCTGACGTCTTGTCGAGATGCATGCAACACCCTTAGCTGACGTCTTGTCGAGATGCATGCAACACCCTGTGTCGCCTGTGAACTCAACGAATACAGGTGATTCACAAGATCGCATCTAACCTACATGCATACTTCATGATGATCTGATCAAGAAAATATTCATGTATAACAACTTGTTCATATAACATTATACATTTGCACAGTAACTATAACGATTGAAAAGATTCTCTAACATTGGGTACGCTAACGATGCTGTGAAGTAAGCTACATGGTTACTTCTTCTTCTTCTTCGATCCATAACCGCCAAAAGTCAAAGCAGTCATCGGCCATCACGCCTGGTGGCGTCTTGTAGGGCAGCAACAAATTGATTCCACTTTGCTCGGTCGGCGGCCATCCTTCGTACAGTGCCCCAGCTGTGGTTCATTCTTTGCATTTCAGCTTCCACAGTTCTCCGCCAAGTTGTTTTTGGTCGGGCCGTTTCCGTAACATGTGCGATTTTTTACATAGACAGGGGTGTCGGGCCTGTGCTAAAACCCCCAACCTGGAGGACCAGGGTACCAGCTTTTGTCTGACCCCTACCCACGCAGACCAGTCCAGCTTGGTTAAACCTACCAGGAGTAAAACTCCCACTGGCATAGCTCTGGGGATTGTCAGGGCACACAAGCTGCCATACCGCTACAAGGTATAGGTACCATTGATGGCAGACATGGTTACATTGTCATATAAAAAAACATTGCACATATGAGAAAGTGGTTCGCACAGCAACAAGATGATGATGCATTTCTGCATGCTCAAAATGGACTAATACCTCGTTGAACTCAGCGCATTACTACTGATATTGTGGTAGAATGACAATACGTATATACCACTTACATACTTAAAATCATAGCCTTGCTGAAATGTTACATGTGTTGTCCTTTCGAACGGACATATTTTATCATTCTGAAGTGAATTGACAAACATTGCCAAATAAAGGGACATAACGCTGAAATGATTGACGCGGAAATATCAAAGGGACACCCAAAAAAAACTGCCTCTATGATTTTTGTTCGATTGGAATTCGCGGTGATTATGAACAATTGGATTGATCATAACATTATATCACATGGTGGACAATCATGGACACTGTTAAGAATATACTTCTACATACGTCTGGGAACATTATATGAACATTTATTCAGTCGAAAGGACTTTGCATCATGGAATGGAACATAGCTATATAATATTAAGTAGTGATTAATGTGAATTAACTAGAATTTGTTGAAGTTTTCACACAGTTTTGTCACACTCACACTGGATTTTACTACAGTTTTGGTTAACATACCACACTATTATTATTATCACAACACATAAGCATAGTCGTGTCTATCGCTCACACTTATAAGTTTCATTCATTACATATAATTTTCAAGTACACATAATGATTATTCACTTGACAAAATGTCGCAGTCATACATATTATTGATTGTTTGTCTGCCTCATGTCATCTATTGTCTCTATGATTTAATTTTCATTCGTTGAATTTTTAGACTTAGTGACTAATGTTACCTGACGGGACAGTTAGGTGTTTTGGACGTGTGCGGTATGATAGTGCCACGACTGATATAATCATTTCATTTTTACATGCTGTCTGATATTGCTATGGTTACCTCACACTGTTGTTAAATGATTTGTATCCTTTGTAGTCGATGGTGTTAGTAATTTTGTTACTAATTTCTATACCTTGAGTGTTTAATTGCCTACTGTGGAAAACAAACTTGCTATATTATTTTATACCAACAGTGAAATTTGATGATACCATCTTTTCATTCCAGTGATGTTTTGAACTCACTCCACGTAAATAATGCAAACTCCGTTTCCATTATTTAACGGAGGGGGGGGGGAGTAAATGTTATGAGTAAAGTTCATAACATGTATGTCGATATCAATTCAGTTCGACATATCGTTGATTTGTTTATGAAACCTTTGCCTTGGTTTCAGGAAGTGACGTCATTACTTTTGGTGGCCTAAGTTGCAGACGCCAGTTTTGCAGTCTGTTAACTAAAGCGTCATTTGGCTTGGGGCATGCGCTGTGTGTCTTTTGAAGGCAGTGGACGCATGTGTTTTATGCTCCTGAAAATTGTGTGATTTCACTGGATCTTCATTATGTTGTTCCATAACTAGCTTACCATTATACCTCCGTGTGGTTCTTCTTCTTTGACCCTTAGCCGCCGACCGTCAAAGCAGTCAGTGGCCATCACGCCTAGTGGCGTCTTGTAGGGATCACAACAAATTGATTCCACTTTGCTCGGTCGGCTGCCATCCTTCGTACAGTGCCACAACTCTGGTTCCTTCTTTGCATCTCAGCCTCCACAGTCCTCCGCCAGGTTGTTTTTGGTCGGCCTCTCTTTCGTTTTCCTTCATGGGTCCAAAGCATAGCTGTTCTTGTGATAGCATCGGGGTCTCTTCTGAGGACATGGCCAACCCAGCTCCAGCGTCTGCCAGCTATGATGGTGTGCATGTCCTCTTGCTTGCTGCGAGTAAGCAGATCTTGGTTGGTGATGGTAATCGGCCAAAAGATTCGGCGAATCTTTCTTAGGCATGTTGTATGAAAGGAGGACAATCTCGACATTTCCTTCTCTGTAAATCTCCAGCATTCTGCACCATAGAGAAGCACAGAAAGTACACAGCTCTGATATAATCTTAATTTTGTGATTGTGCTGTATTGAGATGACTTCCAGATTTTGTTTAGGCTGAAAAAGACTGTTCTTGCCTTATTCATTCTGACTTTGATGTCTTTGCCTGCCCCGCTGTCTGGTGTTACTATGCATCCTAGGTATGTGAAGGTGTCTGTCTGTACCAGTTGCTGATTCCTTACTGATATGGTCTCAGGGTTGCTCACATTGAGCGTCATGACCTCTGACTTCTTTAAATTGATGTTCAAGCCCACCTGCTGGCCAAACTTATTAAGTCTATCCGTTTTTTTCCTGGATGTGTTGATGTGAATGTGCTAGTAGTGCAATGTCATCTGCATATTCCAGATCTTCCAATGTAGAAAATGTAGTCCATCTTATTCCTCTTGGACTGCCCTCTGTTGTCTGGCGCATTACCCAGGCTATGACTGTTAAAATAGAGTGGTTGATAAGGGGCATCCCTGTCGTACTCCTGTCTTCACCTCAAAGGTTAAGTTGCTGTGCCCAACACTACACGTAAAGTTGGCATAGAGGCTTTTTATGATTGACACTATGCAGCTTGGAATTCCATAAGCCCTCAGTATTTTCCATAAACTGTCCCTATGTATGCTGTCGAAAGCCTTTTCAAAATCAACGAAGTTAATGTACAGCTGTCTTTGCCTTTCTGAGCACTGCTCTATAATGTTCCTGAGAGTGAATATATGATCTACACATCTTCTGTTCTTTCTAAATCCTGCTTGTTCTTTCCTCAGTTTGTGGTCTACTGGTTTTGAAATTCTCTGTATAATTATCCTGCCTAGTATTTTGCTGGGAACTGAGAGAAGAGTGATTCCTCTCCAATTATTGCAGTCTGCAAGATCTCCCTTCTTGTGCAGTTTGACAATTCTTCCTTTGTTCCATTCTGAGGGTATTGTCCCCGTTTTCCACACTTGTGCAAATAGTGGTTCTAATAGTTCTGCTGCTAGCTCAGGATCTGTATTAAATAGCTCTGCATTTAAGTTATCATCGCCAGGAACTTTTCCGTTCTTTAACCCTTTGATTGCTATGATGATTTCTTCTTTTCGTGGAATGTCTGTATTTACATCTAGATCGTTTTCAGCCTCAGGAACATTCAATTGTGTCTCTGGTGGTTTCCTGTTCAGAGTTTCTCTGAAGTGCTCTGCCCATCTTATTTCCTGTCCCTCTGCTGTCGTGATGAGATTTCCTTGCTTATCTCTTACTAATGTAATATTGTTTGCCCCTCGTTTTCCGCTGATGAATTTAGTTATTTTGTATACTGTGCTTTGTTCATTTCTCAGTGCTGCCTCTTCTGCCTGTCTTGCAAGATTGTCTAGGAAATTTCTTTTGTTGGCTCGGGTTTGGCGTTTAACTTCCTTGTCCAGCTGACTGTACTGTTCGCTATATAGTTGCTTTAACCTGGGGGACTTCGCTTCTGTTTTCTTTCTTTTCATTTCCTTTCTCAGTGTTATGGTGTTTAATGTTTCTGGTGTTATCCAGTCTTGCTTCTTCCTTTCCTGGAATCCCAAGCATGATTTGCTGCTTTCCTTATATATTGTTGAAATAGTGTTGAATTTCTAGTCTATATCATCAGTCAATGTCTTTTCCTGACTTTTGGCAAATTGATATCGTTTCTTTATGTCAGCCGCAAAAGCTTTTCTGGTAATGGGGTCCTTCAATTTGCTGATGTCAAACCTTTTCTGTGTAGTTAAAATTGGTCCAGCCCTTCTTAGTTTCACTTTCAGTTTTGCTACTACTAAATGGTGATCACTTCCCACATCGGCACCTCTTCTTACCTTCAAATCTTGTAATGCATGTCTCCATCTACCGTTAATCATGATGTAGTCTATCTGGTTTCTGTCCCGACCATTTGGTGACTCCCATGTTAATTTGTGAATTTCTTTATGTAGGAAAAGTGTTCCTCCAATAATCAGGTTGTTAATACTATAGAAACTTATTAATTTATCCCCATTTTCGTTTGCTGTTCCGCTGCCGCATTTCTCCATTACTCTTTCATTATGTGTATTGTGTGTACTAACTTTCGCATTGAGGTCTCCCATTACTATAATAAGATCATATCTAGGTGTGTCTTCCATTTCTTTCTGCAGTTGTTGATAGAATTCATCCTTGACCTCTTCATCGCTGTTATTCGTTGGTGCGTAGCATTGTATTATTGTAGTATTGGTGAATCTACCTCTCAATCTTAATCTTATCAGTCTGTTGTTGATGGGTTTCCATTCCAGTAATGTTCTTTCTATTCCTTTCTGTAAAATAATGGCTACGCCTTCGTTGTGCTGTCCATCCTCTCTTCCAGAGTAAAGTACTGTTTCTCCTGTTGCTGTTTTAACTTTTCCTGCCACTGTCCATCTGCTCTCGTTTATCCCTAGAATGTGTAACCTGTAGTTTCTCATTTCTGCCGTGACCTGTTTTAGTTTACCCGTCTCATTCATTGTCCTGACATTCCACAATCCTATTCTTGTATCATGTTTTGCGGTCAGGGCGTCCGTTCTCATGTCAGTGGCTTCCTTTCGGCTTTCACCACTGACAGTCATATGAGCCTCAGACTCCGGATGTCCGTCCCGCAGCAAAGTTTGATTATTTGTTATCGTTTCCGTAACTTCAATTTTTTTACATAGACAGAGGTGTCATCTCTATGCTAAAACCCCCAACCTGGAGGACCAGGGTGTCTGCTTTCGTCTGACCCCTGCCCGCGCAAACCTGTCCAGCTTGGTAGAACCTTCCAGGAGTAAAACTCCCGCTGGTATAGCTCTGGGGGTAATCAGGGTACGCAAGACGCCATACCTCGACAAGGTATTGACACCGCTGATGGTAAGACTAGTTTATTGCATGAAAGAAATGAAGATGATTCTGTGAAGCACGTGAGTTGCATTAATATAATAAAAACTGTGTGGAGATGTTTTCGACATCGTTCGAGTACACGACTGTACAGCGACACTAGAGACTATCTAGGTACTGTCATAATTTGATGTGCATATTATAAAGATATATTTGGAGCTGCAAAATGTTACTAATTCGTTATGTGAATCGTCCAGCCTGGCCTTCAGAGTGTCATTCATGTTTTGAAGTTTACGACGTTTGGGCAGAGACTGAATGGACATACCCCTATCTATGCTTGGTTAGGAATCAATGTATGATTCTGTGTGAATTAATCTAAATAAACATATGAAGGACATTTAACTTCATACTAAAGCCCATTCGACGTGACAGTAACTCTACCCAATAATACTGTGTTATATTTCACTTACTATTACTTTGATTGAAATGATTTGACTATGATACTGACTATTGCACATATTAGTCTAACTGTAACATGACTCTGACTGTCGCACGTTATTTTTGTGGTGTATTGTTGGTCGTTCTTCTTTAGAAAACTTTCTGTTTTCTATTGGGGGGGGGGGGGGGGGGGGGGGGGGGTTCTATATGTTACGCATCTTTTTGTGCAGCGAAATACTTTCAGAGTTTAGAAGCATGGCGGTGCTCAAAATGGAGCGCCGCTTGATTAGAAATAATTGACTGGTAACGCTAGCAACAAATGGAGCGCAGCTTGATTACAAAATGACATCACATTAAACAATTACGTAGAAGCGCGTGCAGAGCAGAGGTAGAGACCTTCTTGGTAGTGTCTTGAGCAAGAAGTCTGTGTGTGTGAAAGCAGCGGTTCATGTGACTGATGTGCGCTGATGTGCCTGCAATTCTCATTTGATATTTCGCTGTATTGTGCCAAGGATGTGTCTACATGTTTATAGGGAAGTATGCTTGTGATTATAATATATTAATTGACGATGATGTTCGCAAATAATTGATGCGTGGACTAAGACTCTGCAGGCGGCATATATTATTCATTATTGCACAAGTTAAGATGGCCGAAAGTACTGTAGTTGGCCCGTTGAGAAGTATTAACTGTGAATCAAATCATTAATAAGGAGCTAATGTTTCTTTGGAATGTCATTAAACTTTTTGAGACGCTGACGGCAGTATTCGCCTACAATTGTCTGTTGCAGTTATTCGTTGAATGCCTGAGATGTTTTACAAAACGGTATGTAGAATTTTATAGATAGCATTAGAATTGAAGAAAATTCGTCCCATTAAGTAAAGGAATTAAATGGTCATACAAATTTAGAGACATGAAATGTAGATAGGTGATCGTCTCGCGACAATCCTTATAATTTTATTTAGCTGTCCATAGCATTCTTATGTAAAGTGATGTCGCTGTGGCATATGACATTCCCTCTCTTGTACTATTTGTCCATGACTCACTTCCATCTGTCAAAATGGCTCTGTTGAAGAATTCAATATCTTACTTCCGTTGACGTGCAAGTTAATAACTGTCATCGGCTGGCCGACGCGAACACATCAGCACCCTTCCGTGCTAAATAGAAAACATTTACCATAAAATATAAAACGAAATAGTACTAGAAGAAGTTGCTTGGTAACTAAGTTTCAAAGACTCGCTGTTTACTAAAACGTATACTTTAGAACAGAATAGTCTCCAGAAAATATAAGAAAACGCCGCATTGTTCCCTTAGTTATGAAGTGTGAATGTCGTAGGTGGGCCACTGACGCTATCTTTGTTTTTCCAGGCAAACGGCGTTGCTCTAACATTTTCACTGAGAGAAGACCATCAGGTGTAGGTTGACTCTTTGCATATGATTTGATAGCTTTGTCCAAGTTTTTTTAATTTCGCAATTAGCAACAGAGGTTTTCTAGTCAACAGAACAACTCAATTATAATGACAGTTAACCAGATCAGTGGTTAACGTTACAAACGAAAGACTGGTTTGTGTGCAGATTGCATTACCAGAAATATGTGTTAAAAAGGTAAAGGATCCCGTTACATGCACATTGAGGCATGTTGGGAATATGTTGTTAGGCTTATATTTTCTTGACCGTCGACACACTAGGGGTGATGTAGTCAGTATCACGCCGGCCAGCCTTAACATTCCCAGAGTTCTCTGGTACTCATTTTGGGATGGGTCGAACCAGGAGCCGTTTGCGGTCTAATAAATCCCACCTCATCTGGGGATCGAATCATAGACCACTGAGCTAGGAAGCTAGTGCACTAACCACTATGCTACCGCCGCTCCCATATGTGTTAAAGAAAGTGAAAATACTTTCTCAAGTGAGTACCTCTCGTATCTTGTATTTCGGATAGAACGATTATTATGAGATGTGGTTAGACTTAAGTGAGAGATTTGCAAATGATAATGATCTGATACAATTTATGGAAGAAGTGGAAGCAAAATTAAATCTTACGACTAAACTATAAGAACCAAAGGAATGCAAACAAATAGAAACTATTGAAGCTTATGTACCCCACGTTATTGAAGCTACTAGAGGCGGAATCTGGTATCATGAAGAACATGCATTTGATGTAACGTGCTGATGCTGATTGAAATGAGTACGTTTTCATTTCTCACTGTAAATAAAACATCGTTTTGTTTGATCACCTACTGTTTTATCCACTGACTTTTGTTTGAAGTTCCAGTTTCACAGCTTTGATTATTCATACAACAATAACTACACCCCTAATAACAACCACGAGGAATTGAACGAACCTAGGGACAATATCAACCATAAATAAACATCTCTGGCAGTCGGCCAGAACTCTGACTGAAGATAATAAGAAGACTATCACTGGGTACGCATCAGCCCCACAGTGAAGGTTTCTTGTGACAAAATAACCAATACCGGTCACATAACCTTCTAACGCTATTATTAAATTTCACTAATGATGAGTAGTTTTGGTATTTATAATATGTAATTTCATACAAGTAACAGCTACAGCCAGCATGTCGAGCAATCATGTTGAAACCGTAGAAAAAAAAAACACCACTTTTTCAAAGGTTAGTGGAGTGCCACAAGAAAAAACTTAATTCTTGACATTTAGAATTACTATAGTTTGGAAGATTCCCTGTTTGTGTGCTACATGAAGTAAAACAGTGAACAATTCAGTGCTGTTTCCGATGACTATGTAGAGTGAGAGAGAAATATGACAAGTGTCCGTATCAAGTACCCAGTAACATTATTAGTCCAGTAATCAAATTCGCTTGCAGATGATCATGTTTCTGATTCAGTCATGACGCAGATAGATGGCGAGATGAGTCTCGTCATCATTCATTTTAGTTTCATGCATAGAGCTGCCGCCTTCGACCGCTGATGATCTCTACCCTGGGTGATCACTCTGCCCATAAGATCCTAGTTGCCCTTGAGTCCTCTTCCACAAGTCGTCTCAAGGATCTATTTTGTCATTTCACACTTCCCTTTCCATGTTGGTTCAGTCACGCGACTGGTAACAAGGTCATGGATTTTCTATGGGTTGCGAACTATCTATCTCCACCGTCAATCGTCCAAGGCAGAAGAAATTAATTGAAAATCTCTTGTTTAGCTAAAAGGTGAGGCATTTAAACACTCCTGGTGATGATTTTTGTCATCTCTTGTTCTTTTAAAAAAAAAGACAAAAAAAAAAAAAAAAACCAGATGTGGCACCTGTGACGTTTGTTGAAGACCTATACTCCTTTGGGAGCTAAATAGTTGTGAATGAGCTATTTAAGAATACACTGTAAAATATGAGGAATTTAAATCCCCTTGCTGATGATTTGTGTCATCTCTTGTTTTTTTTTTTTTTTTAAAAACAAACGAGGTTTATTTATCTGTGACTCAGTAAAATTATTAGTAGACGTGTTCGACTGCTGTCGCTAACTACATAATAAATCTTACGTGACGACTTATGGGCGGAGATTGTAGTCGTTCTATGTTAAACAACTAATGCTGTCCTATCATATGGATTGGATTTGTACACGTATGAGCTTTTAAATCAAAATGGTACTTCTATCCCTACAATGTCACGTGTTTACTTGAATGCAATATTTATCAGGTCTGACGTGAACGCAGTGCGAAGGCGGAGACTAAGATGAGGAAAACAGATTGAGAGAGAAATGCAATAAAGAAACATCCCTCATTATTAGGATGTCCCTTTTCACTCCTTATGGAGCATGGCGTCAACATTGTAGTTGACATTTATAGGAAGCTAGCGCAAAAGCATTCACGTGATCTTTCAGTGATAATTTCTGAGAGAATTTATTTGAAGTGATGAACTTGCCAGCCCCTAGCCCATCATTACAACATGGCTGAGGAAAATCGTTGTCCTATTTCTTTCAAAAAATCTCCTAACAAACCCGCGGGATATACATGGCCAGAATAAACTATTTGACTTGAAAAGTCACACACTCATAGACCATTCTGCCTCCAGATGCTCCAACATCTAAAACAGCAATTAAAATCATGTCATTTGCAAGAGCATTTAAAACAAGGCTCGATGCACCGAGATTTACAGAGCAATGAAAACAACCCAAACACCATATGTAATAACATGACATGTGTCAGGCGCGCACAAACGCAGCGTAAGCAGGTGTAAACATAACATCCGGCGTAGGCGGTAAGTCAGTATTTATTTTAGACCTAGATGTTTTTTCCTTGGCCTGCAGTTGGTTCAAGATTTTTCAAGCAACCTTCTTGGAAAGCCTTTAGTTCACATGGCTATAATGAAAACCGTGTTACGTGTACTTTACACTGCTGCAGTTGTATGTGTCATTTCGCACCCTTCTCATGCAGGTGGCTTTCATTTGCGTTCTTTTCTTTAGTATCAAGTAGCGCGCACATACACGCATACAACACACACACTGTAGCGTGATAAAACAAGTGCCTTACAATTCACTGTAGAAGGAAAATATCGCCCAATTAAATCAACGCACACACTTGTGTGTGTAGCAAACGATTTGCAAATGGCGCAGAGGCAGAAAGAAGTTTTGTGTTAATGGTACCACGGATTTACGTGAAATGCAAACGAAAGGAGTGAAGGAACGAGATGGACTATATTGCATTTTTTGAAGGACAAGACCGTACAGGTGTCGCGAGGTGTTTTGAGGAGGATGGACAGCTTGGATGGAATGGAAGAATAAAGATAATAATGTCTTATTGATAGCTTCCGAGTTTGAAGAAACTGCCTCTCCTCGGGAAATAGTGTACAAGAAATTTACTTAAAAGAGAATTCTGGTACCTAAACAGGATATTTTCTGGACGATAAATTCTTCCTCAGGAATCCTACAAAAGGACTGTGTAAAGCACATAAGGTTGAGAAAGAGATTTGGTGTCCGGCCACAATTAAAATATCCCGACCCAATAGAAGTTAATAGAATTATGGCTGAGCCCCCAGGGTGTAGATTTATATTTAAAACAAAATTATAGCCCAAATAAAGTTAACAAGAAAAATAACAACAGACGCTGTTATGTAAAGTTGAATAAAAGGGTATAGAATCTTACATTTCTTTATATACATATAAATATGAAAAAAAGAGTTTAGCTCTACTGTTAAGAAAAAAAACAACTAGTTTGATCATCACTTGGACCAGAGATCTTTTCTATGGTAGTGTTGCTGGTAGGTGTTAATACTCATCTCCTCAAGGACTGTAGTAGCTGCGGAGATGATTTGTGTTCGGACTCTCTTGGTTTGGTCTGCCCCAGCACGTTGGTCTCATAACAGTTAATGGGTTCAAAGGGTGTCAGAGTTTGCTTCCCTGGACTCAGTGCACATCACAGATAAGGATGGGGGTAAGTCACCTCTGCTGAATACCTCTTCTGTTTATGGGATGTGTGGTATGGGTACTGGGTGATAGGATATGGTTGGGTATGATAACCTATTTGATAGGGTATGGTGGGTAAGGGTAAACTTTGGTACCATGGACTCGTACACTGGTTTGTACCCTGGACCTAGGTTAGGTATCTGGTAACCGCAACCTGGTTTTAGAACTGTAAACCGCAAACTGGTTTTGGTACCCTGTAACCGCAATCTGGGTTTGTACCTGGTAACCGCAACCTGGGTTTTTACTTTGTAACTGCAACCTGGGTGGACTGGAAACAATTTAAATCCCATTAGTGGTTTCAAGAGCAGTCATCTCCTAAGTCTGATGGCCGGTAAACGTTCATCAGAAAGTAAATTAACACAATGATAACTATCATTCAGTTACAATGTGTGATCTATTATCTAGGGAATACTCCTCCTTAACTGACATTATAGCGTTTCATTAGTTCTCAGTCTCTATCTGGCTGACTGTTTATGTACAGCAGTGGTTTTTCCCAATGTGGGCAGTGAGTTTCACAAACTGTGAGGTATGGGCTGAGGTCATCAAATGGTTGAGAACCACTGGTTCACCTAGTGCCCATAGAGCAGTATTTTAATTCTGGGGTCACTATCAACAATGGTTTGAGAACCACCGGGTAATAGTTTCCTATGCTGCTTTAACCTGTTGTGGTGTCATTGCTTCCAAGGTCTGAGAACCAATGATTTACATTCTTGATACTGGAGCAGTAAATCATGTGGAGGGTAGTCATGGTCTCAAGGCTTGAGAACTGCTGACTTGCATTTTGTCAGTCAAGTGTTAAATTCATTAACTAGCTAAATAATTGCAAGCATTCTTAAAGTCCTGGTTCCTGTAGAAAATAACATTCATATAACTGATAATAAAATAGTTCTTCAATCATCAAACATGGTATGTGCATAAGATTGCATTAAATACATATAAAGAACATTCCATGATGCAAAAATTAATGTCCCATATTTCACAAAGGGAGAAGAAGTGATTGAGAACACTTATATCAAGTTTGTAGTCTTGACAGAGAACACTGAAACCTTATAAGAAATAGAAAATAGAAGCACCACTAAGATACTTCTGTTTGCCTTGGATCAATATGCAAATTCCAAAGTAACAACAATAATAAACATCATATTATTTAACCCTGTCTTATTTCTGCCAGGCTGTGAAATAAAGATCAGTGGTTAATTAGGTCTAGGACCTCAGCAACTCATACATTAGTTTGAGTGATCTGTAAATATGCAAATAACAATTATTGACACTGAAAATGGAAATGCATTTAAACTTTACAAAAAGTTACTGCAATAGCAAGCTGTTGATAAACATATGATTATTCATGTTATAAAATCAGCAGTATGAGATTACTTACTTCGCTCAACTGAATTCACTACGAATATTTCGCAACAGTATTGCCCACTCTAGGGCCCATAAACTCACGTCTGCTTCGAACGATGGTTAGAGGTCTAATGCTTAAAATTCCCTTCAAAATTCTAAGTGTATCTTTGGGTAGATCTTTTGGGTGGCATTGTTGCAAATACTCTTTTGGTCGCAGGGATATCATGTTAACTTCATTAACTAGCCATAGTATCCACTGTGTACGTGTTTGCAGCGGCAGACAGGGTTTCTGCCCTTTTCTCTGATTTACGTGTGTCCTGTACGTGACTTCGGACTCGTCGTAGGACTGATTTTCACCTTTCAAGTAGAATGACTTTCGCTGGCGAAGTGAATAATTTATTGTCCTGGACCGTGAGAATCCTGAGCTAGTAAAATACTGTGAAATCTAGAGAGACTTTTTCATTATAAGAATGAAAAAGATATCTGAAGGGAATTTGTTTACAATCTAGCGAGAGATTTTAAGAGGAATAAAATAATAGACAGAAGAAAGAGTCAGTGAGAAGTCGTTATACGACATAAACCCCCTTTTGAAAGTTCGGCCAACGGCCAACTAAGTTCGAGCCGACTCTTCTCTTATGTCAGACAGTACATTCATGTATCGTGTCCTCCGTTTCTTCAATCCAAATATTTCCTCTTTTTCCTCTGTCAAACGGTATGCCTGTAATCCACACATGGCTATCCGTTTCCTCTTCAATAAGTAGTTGAGGTGGGTTGAGCAAGCCTGCTCGCAAAAATATCCCCTTCTTCTTTTCTCCCATATGGATCCTCCATTGAAGCTTGCCTCCTGGCAAAGAGCTTGCCCTAAAGCCTACACTCTGCTTGCAACTGGATCTATAGCAATTAGTTTTGCGTGATGAGGTTGCCAACCTCATACACAACCTTATTTTAGTTATAGTACTTGACCTGCCTAAGGACACATACCTATCTCCCCAGGTATGAGAGCGTGTATGTTCCTCTATCGCTGTTTCTCCAGTGACAGAGAAAGATAAGTCTATCATTTGTTCCTGCCCACCAGGTACCAAGGAAATTTGGACCAGCTTCACTTTCTGATCCCAGAGAGTGGGTGAGGTTATCGGAACTGAGTGAAGACTAATGCTTGAGGGTCATGTTCCTCTTTAGCCGTTTCTCCCATATTAACGGAAGATATTTCTGAAACATGTTTCATCCCACCAGGTACCAAGAAACTCTGGCCCGGCTTCACTTTTTGCACGCAGAGAGTGGGTGAGACTGTCAAAACTGATTCAGAATTAAGTGCTCCGGGGTTGTCATCCCCTCTGCACTGTTCCAACTTTTCAGTGAAAATATTGGAAGAAGAATTAGGCATTGGAGTCTCCATAGCCTGTTCAGTCACGCCATCTCGGGATCGTGCTGAGTCTCCTAAGATGATATATTTCCCTCCTTGCGGTATGGGGTAAATTCGTTCATCTAATATTGCGGCCTTTACTTTGCGGTTTACAAAGTTTGACCTAACTTCTACATAAGCTAAAGGCAAAATCATCCTCCTATTGTTTACCATGGGTGCTGTTACCTCAACATCCTCTTTTGGTGACTTGATCAAGGTCGATGACAGAGGCTGAGACAAGGGCATCACACCCAAGACCTTGATAATACAAACAGGTGATTTCTTCTCCATTTACTGTGGCAGTTTCCACATTTTGAGAATCCCTGTATCCACTCCGGGCCTTCGTCAAGTTACCATCCATGGCAGGGACCTTAGCTTTGTAAGAAGTTTGTGGGATTGGGTCTCGGCGCATACAGTCTAACTGATGTAAGTTGGCCGACAGGTGATGTTCAAGAACATCCCTTCCCTTCCCATAGGGTTGCGTAATCCTTTTCCGTTGAGTGATCCTATTTGGTTGAGCGATCCTATTTACCAGGTTGTTGGTGCGGTTGTTGTTGGTATGCCTGTTGTGAGTTTTTGCTGAGGATGAGGAAGGTCTCTTCAGATTATCAGCACTCTTGTGCTTAATCTTGTTTTCAGGATGTTCTAGATGTCTCTCTTTAGATATATGTACCTCTGCTCTGTCTGAGCCTGAATTCTGAGACATAGACTTGGCTTCATGTGGTGCAGTCATATTTACCACTGAAGATGGTGATGCACCTGGCAAAGGAGTGGCATGATGAGTATTCCTAGATTCAAGTTTATCCCTGGATTCCATTTTTGTCGGTTGAAACTGAGTTTCCAGTTCTTACTTACACTGGAGGGATTTTTCTTGTCTTTGTCTCTCATGTTCCACATTCTCTTCCTTGTATTTTGCTCTCCATTTCTTCCTTTCCGCTTCTCTCATCCTGCATTTTTCCATCTTTTGTGAAACAAAAGTATTCAGTTCTTCTCCGGAGAGTTCACACTCAATGGCTAACTCTGTCCAGAATGTTCTCCACCCATCCAACTCTACAGATTCTTCTATTATATCCGTAGTGATTCGTTGAGCGAGTATGAGATCTCTAACTCACAAACAATAATTAAGGCAAAAATACTTTCTATAGTCTTAACTATATATTAAAACAAACCAGCCTTATATAACCATCAAATTAAAATTTAGTTAACAATAGGTAACTAATTACCAGCAGTACCACCAAGAAGAGTTCTCATAACACAACTTAAAATCTGTGTTTCTTGCAAAAAATGTATATGTATTTTAGTCTAGGGTAATTTATATGTCCCCTCTTTAATCTAATCCTAGACCTGGACACCAATAAGTGACAAGTACCTACAGCAGTAGTGGTCTAGGAAAGATAAAGTTTTCATATCTCAGACAAGTGTTTAAATATGAAATAAGAGTTAATCCCGGACACGAGCATCCCACTTATCGCGAGGTGTTTTGAGGAGGATGGACAGCTTGGATGGAATGGAAGAATAAAGATAATAATGTCTTATTGATAGCTTCCGAGTTTGAAGAAACTGCCTCTCCTCGGGAAATAGTGTACAAGAAATTTACTTAAAAGAGAATTCTGGTAC
The DNA here is from genome assembly GCA_024509875.1 of Oreohelix idahoensis. Taxonomy (NCBI): domain Eukaryota; kingdom Metazoa; phylum Mollusca; class Gastropoda; order Stylommatophora; family Oreohelicidae; genus Oreohelix; species Oreohelix idahoensis. Next base: position 189,783 of record JAMPIV010009880.1, read on the forward strand.
CTAAATAGGATATTTTCTGGACGATAAATTCTTCCTCAGGAATCCTACAAAAGGACTGTGTAAAGCACATAAGGTTGAGAAAGAGATTTGGTGTCCAGCCACAATTAAAATATCCCGACCCAATAGAAGTTAATAAAATTATGGCTGAGCCCCCAGGGTGTAGATTTATATTTAAAACAAAATTACAGCCCGAATAAAGTTAACAAGAAAAATAACAACAGACGCTGTTATGTAAAGTTGAATAAAAGGGTATAGAATCTTACATTTCTTTATATACATATAAATATGAAAAAAAGAGTTTAGCTCTACTGTTAAGAAAAAAACAACTAGTTTGGTCATCACTTGGACCAGAGATCTTTTCTATGGTAGTGTTGCTGGTAGGTGTTAATACTTATCTCCTCAAGGACTGTAGTAGCTGCGGAGATGATATGTGTTCGGACTCTCTTGGTTTGGTCTGCCCCAGCACGTTGGTCTCATAACAGTTAATGGGTTCAGAGGGTGTCAGAGTTTGCTTCCCTGGACTCAGTGCACATCACAGATAAGGATGGGGTAAGTCACCTTTGCTGAATACCTCTTCTGTTTATGGGATGTGTGGTATGGGTACTGGGTGATAGGATATGGTTGGGTATGATAACCTATTTGATAGGGTATGGTGGGTAAGGGTAAACTTTGGTACCATGGACTCGTACACTGGTTTGTACCCTGGACCTGGGTTAGGTATCTGGTAACCGCAACCTGGTTTTAGTACTGTGTAACCGCAACCTGGTTTTGGTACCTTGTAACCGCAATCTGGGTTTGTACCTGGTAACCGCAACCTGGGTTTTTACTTTGTAACTGCAACCTGGGCGGACTGGAAACAATTTAAATCCCATTAGTGGTTTCAAGAGCAGTCATCTCCTAAGTCTGATGGCCGGTTAGCGTCCATCAGAAAGTAAATTAACACAATGATAACTATCATTCAGTTACAATGTGTGATCTATTATCTAGGGAGTACTCCTTCTTAACTGACATTATAGCGTTTCTTTAGCTCTCAGTCTCTATCTGGCTGTCTGCTTATGTACAGCAGTGGTTTTTCCCAATGTGGGCAGTGAGTTTCACACACTGTGAGGTATGGGCTGGGGTCATCAAATGGTTGAGAACCACTGGTTCACCTAGTGCCCATAGAGCAGTATTTTAATTCTGGGGTCACTATCAACAATGGTTTGAGAACCACCGGGTAATAGTTTCCTATGCTGCTTTAACCTGTTAGGGTGTCATTGCTGCCAAGGTCTGAGAACCAATGATTTACATTCTTGATACTGGAGCAGTAAATCATGTGGAGGGTAGTCATGGCCTCAAGGCTTGAGAACTGCTGACTTGCATTTCGTCAGTCAAGTGTTAAATTCATTAACTAGCTAAATAATTGCAAGCATTCTTAAAGTCCTGGTTCCTGTAGAAAATAACATTCATATAACTGATAATAAAATAGTTCTTCAATCATCACACATGGTATGTGCATAAGATTGCATTAAATACATATAAAGAACATTCCATGATGCAAAAATTAATGTCCCATATTTCACAAAGGGAGAAGAAGTGATTGAAGCTTATGTACCCCACGTTATTGAAGCTACTAGAGGCGGAATTTGGTATCATGAAGAGCATGGATTTGATGTAACGTGCTGGTGCTGATTAAAATGAAAATGTTTTCATTTCTCACTGTAAATAAAACATCGTTTTGTTTTATCACATACTGTTTTATCCACTGACTCTTGTTTGAATTTCCAGATTCACAGCATTGATTATTCATACAACAATAACTACACCACTAATAACAACCAGAGTAATTGAACAAACCTAGGGACAATATCAACCAGAAGTAAACATCTCTGGCAGTCGGCAAGAACTCTGACTGAAGATAATAAGAAGACTATCACTGGGTACGCATCAGTCTCACAGTGAAGGTTTCTTATGACAAAATAACCAATACTGGTCACATAACCTTCTAACGCTATTATTAATTATCACTACTTGTCACAGAGTGCTCGAAGATTTCGTCTAGATTATTTTAAAGTTCCTTACTTTTCTATTCCTTTACATTTTGTCGGTTTTCTCTACGAAAATATTTGCACCTGCGATCGTTTCTTTAGCTGTTTTTCAAGTCTTCACTTATAGTCCTGTCATACGATCCCAAATTCTATCTTCTTCTACAAAGGCACTTAAAAGCATTTCTGTAGGGATGTCTTATACGATTTATTAGCTTGGTCGAAACCAGTGGTTCCCAGAGTATTAAATTTCCGTGTTCAGTGGTCAAATGGAGACCGCCACGATAAATCTTGGTACGTGTCTAAACGAGAGACGGGAAATAATTAACTCTGGACGTGGGAACGGAAATGTTTTAACTTCATGCAAACGAATGCTGAGTTTTAAGATCACTTGCTGATTAACCGTTGGAAGACAACGCACGCTTATAAGTTATAGAAGAGAAGCCTCAACTTACCTCATATTTACAGTATATGTGATTGAGAGTAAACGCTACTAAAGTTCTGTTTCTTAAGCTGTGATAAAGTCCTGAGCGGTAAGCAAACTTTCAGTATTCGCTTAATTAGCTAACTCTAATATCAAGGGATTAGTTAATTGATGTAAAGTGTGAAATCCTTAACATTGTGGTTTTATTTCTTTACATTAGAATGATAGCTATTTTGCATTTATGTATTGTGAATGTTATTGATGCATTATAATGATGTAAGTACTGGCTGATATGAGAAAGTACTACAAGCTAATTGTATTAGGAATGTGATGGAAAAAAAAAACTGTTGTGAACGAGAGAAGAAATATTCCTCCAATGCAGTCACGCATGAACGCACACGGCCAGGCGTCTGCTTATAACAAAGGTTGACCTGACTGACCTCACCTGATTGTGAGACTACCGCTAGACAGGAATTTGTAAACAAATGGACAGTCGCCTTTAAGGAAGACTGACGGTACGGTTCAGGTAAATATATTATTAGGCACCATTCTGAGACGAAATGTCCAGAGTGGCTGTAGTTAATATATCTGTATAAAACAGAAGATTGAGTACCTGTCAGCAACCCTGAGCAGTCTACAGCATATGAGCAGTCTACCGTATTTAAGCAGTCAACACCTCGTCAGCACCTGAACTTCCTAACTCAACTTCACAACCAGGTGAACGAACAGCCTAGTCATCTCTTGGACTGTAGCTCAACTGAAGCACATTATCCAGTTGGTAACTCCTACCTACTGGGACGCACAGGAGAAGTCCAAGCAGATAAGTCTACTTAAAACCCAGGCCAAAGTCAGAATTCACTTTTCCAAGAAATAGCCATAGGAATAAACTTTCGTCAGTGAGGAAAATAGCCTCTTATTCTTATCTGAACCAAAGACACTAACAGTTTTAATTTTCCTAGTATTTCTTTTCAAAGTACATGGCCACATTGATTTTATTTTCCACTGTAATTAAAGTAATTATGTACATTCTGTAACTCACCATCATTCTGAGTTTGACTTAGTAGATAGTATGTTCTGTTCAGAAAAACATACTCAACCCTCATTGTATTACCTGTTACTACTAGTTCATCTTCAAAAAGATTAGAGTAAGAAAGAGTTAGTCGTCGCCAGAAAAATACAAGCATTGGTAATCTAAAAGGTGAGAGAATCACTGACACCAACCTGTGCCCTTCTGTTAACTCTTTCCCTCAACACTAGCTCACATCTGTGAAAACTAGTGTCTAAAGGTCTATGTGCTTTCTACACATCTTCCTTACTATACAAAACTCTTTATGCGACAATTGGATTCTCATTCAATGTCAATTGGAGTGCACCATCAACTATAACTGCGACACTACTGATGAGTAGTTTTGGTATTTATAATATGTAATTTCATACACGTAACAGCTACAGTCAGCATGTCGAGCAACCTTGTTGAAATCGTAGAAAAAACACCACTTTTTCAAAGGTTAGTGGAGTGCCACAAGAAAAAAACTTAATACTTGACATTTAGAATTACTTTAGTTTGGAAGATTCCCTGTTTGTGTGCTACATGAAGTAAAACAGTAATCAATTTACGATGACTATGTAGAGTGAGAGAGAAATATGACAAGTGTCCGTATCAAGTACCCAGTAACATGATTAGTCCAGTAATCAAATTCGCTTGCAGACGATCCTGTTTCTGATTCAGTCATGACGCAGATAGATGGCGAGATGAGTCTCGTCATCATTCATTTTAGTTTCATGCATAGAGCTGCCGCCTTCGATCGCTGATGATCTCTAACCTGGGTGATCACTCTGCCCGTAAGATCCTAGTTACCCTTGAGTCCCCTTCCACTAGTCGTCTCAAGGATCTATTTTGTCATTTCACACTTCCCTTTCCATGTTGGTTCAGTCATGCGACTGGTTAAGGAGGTCATGGATTTTCTATGGGTTGCGAACTATCTATCTCCACCGCCTGTCGTCCAAGGCAGAAGAAATTAATTGAAAATCTCTTTTTTAGCTAAAAGGTGGGGCATTTAAACACTCCCGGTGATGATTTTTGTCATCTCTTGTTCTTTTTAAAAAAAAAAACAACAACAACAAAAATACGAGATATGGCACCTGTGACTTTTGTTAAATACCTATACTCCTGTGGGAGCTAAAGGGTTGTAAATGAACTATTTAAGAATGCACTATAAAATGTGGGAGATTTAAGCCCCCCCCCCCTTCCCCCTACTCCCCCCCACCCCAATCCCCTGGTGATGATTTGTGTCATCGGTTGTTCTTTTTTTATTTTTTATTTAAACAAACGAGATGTGGCACCTGTGACTCAGTAAAATTATTAGTAGACGTGTTCGACTGCTGTCGCTAACTACATAATAAATCTTACGTGACGACTTATGGGCGGAGATTGTAGTCGTTCTATGTTAAACAATTATTGCTGTCCTATCATATGGATGGGATTTGTACACGTATGGGCGTTTAAATCAAAATGGTACTTCTATCCCTACAATGTCACGTGTTTACTTGACAGCAATATTTATCAGGTCTGACGTGAACGCAGTGCGAAGGCGGAGACTAAGATGAGGAAAACAGATTGAGAGAGAAATGCAATAAAGAAACATCCCTCATTATTAGGATTTCCCTTTTCACTCCTTATGGAGCATGGCGCCACCATTGTAGTTGACATTTATAGGAAGCTTGCGCAAAAGCATTCACGTGATCTGTCAGCGATAATTTCTGAGAGAATTTATTTGAAGTGATGAACTTGCTAGGGTGTCCTATCTGGTTTTTATTGTTGCCGTGTGTAAGTAGTTGGATAGTCCACAGAGTACAGCACAGGCAAAATGACATGCAAAGTCATAGAAATGGTAAACTGTCACGTGACGTTTATATACCATTTTATTGCACACCACAATGACAGTCACGTTACATACGTCATAAGACATCACAGTTCAACAATTGTAGCATTCAGAAATAATATTGGTGCCAACTGATATTCATGTAGGATCCAATCCTCATCAGTCATAGCGTAAACAACAGTTCAAGGTTCACAGTGTCATAAAGTTATTATTATTCATCAATCTGTCTGAATAATATGGCGTTCATTATCGTTTGCACGAGAAATAGCATTGAGGAGTACAGGTCGAACTGACCTTTATCACTTTCCTAAGTCTAAACCTTTGACTTAGGCGTAATCGCTAGCGTAGCGAATCCTGGAAAACAGACAATAGTCCTGTTGGTCTAAAGCGACCCATATATATAAATTGTTCAGGTATAAAGATACCAGTGGCGAAATCCTAATCAAAGTACCTCTCCATTTTGAATCACACAAGTGAGCAGAGAGCAACAAAAATGTCGAACTTCTAGATGGTATCGTAAAGTTCAATAAAGAGGAATTACCTTTATTCGGAATCAACCACAAAACATATGCCTCCAGGCGGCTTGAATAATACTGGGAAAAGTCTATAGTTAGATAACTAACTCACAAAAGACTATGCACTTCCCTATCAAAATCACCAGACGCAGATGCGTCCACTCTCTACTCAGTACATCTTCTCAATCCCGCTGGGCGGAAGACGAAACTCAACTCCAAGTCCAGACATGCGCAGAAAAGCCTACACCTGAGTAAAATTCAGCGAGACGATGGTTGAAGACCTTCTAGAAAGATTTTGTAAGAAATCTTGCCTTATATGGACAGCAAACGAATCCTCAACACTGGTTTCAGACATTCTAACAACAGTTGACCGATACTACCAAATAAGGAGAATGGTCACACTTCGTTCAAAAGATATAGACCGAACGTGTCTCGTCACAAGAGGAGGTAATCATCATATTAAATGATAATTTCAATATCCAGAGTTATGTAGCTTTGACTGAAAAAATTAACGTGTACATTTCAGTCAATCTAATTACACAATGTCTTTAGCAAAAAATGATCATACAATGACTTTAGGAAAAATGATCATACAATGACTTTAGAAAAAATGATCTGTGTGTAACATTACCGCACCCTACCGGGAAAAAAAATGAAACTTTTTTTTTTAAAATCCTGGAGCCGGAAAAACCCCAGGCTCCTAACGCACGTATGATGCGCGGATATATTGCCTAAAAATGAGGCTAGCTCGACGCATGGAGCGAAACTGAGATTATATCTCAGATCCTTAGAGAAAAAAAAATTTACCTAAGTATACGCGTATATATTCCAGGAAGGTGCCACCAACACACGCCACAGTGAGCAACATAATAATGCAAGTAAAATTATACACATACAAATCTATGAGATTAAATATATTATCATAGTGTTGTGCAAACAGCGGTGTAATATACTGATATACCGCACTATAATATTACATATATTCAAACACAGAGTACATTAAATAATGCATTATCAATCATTACCAAAACATGTGCTGTTTCTCGTAGACATAAATACAATGGATACAAGAAGATGTGGACATCATCCGCTCCAACCTAGGACAGGACTTGATAACTTGAAAGTTCCACAATGGACATAATCTCGCAATGATGTTCTGCGAAAATATCAATAACACAAATCTCTAAGACAAATGTTAAATCTCTTAACACAATCATTAAAGTACAATATCTAAATGTGGCCATGTGAGCTTTTGGCCCGTATATCGCTAACTAAGCCTTCTTCTGTTAAGATCAAATCACTAACAGAAAAAAGGAAATTACATGGTGCAATGTTATAAATTCCCAAAAAGTGAGAAAATATGAGCCAATATGTCATTATAGTATTGAGCTGTACATCATGAAATATACATGACAGAAGAATTATTTGGAATCGTGTGGGCACCTGGACAGAATGTCTGCCATCACATTATCCGAACCACGTATAGCTCGCACCGTGAAATGAAATGGTTGAAGAGCTATGGCATATCGAGTGGACCTCGAGCTCTTCAAGTTTTTGCTCTGAATAGCAGTAAGAGCTTTCTGGTCGGTTTCCACAATGAAATGTGCGCCTAGAAGAAATCTTTGTAACTTCAGAATAGACCATACCATAGCTAATAATTCACGGTCTAAAACCGAGTAATTCTTTTCTGCAGCATTTAATTTCCTAGAGATATACATCACCGGATGCAGAGTATCAGAATACTCCTGCATAAGGGCTGCCCCAATCCCAGTTGACGAGGCGTCACTTCGAAGAACAAAAGTCTTCTCAATAGTAGGTAACCTAAGGATAGGTGGAGATGAAAATAGAGTTTTAACCTGGTCCAATGAGGATTGACATTCTTGAGACCAGCGGATCAGATTAGGCGATCCTTTCTTCAATAAAGTAGAAAGCGGTGCCTTAATGGAGGACAGATTCGGAATGAATCGTCCGTAAAATTGGATCAAACCTAAGAGACTCCGTACTTGTTTCTTTGTCTTAGTGACAGAAATGTTAAGTATTTTTGAAACATTGTGGTCCTCTGTCTTTAAAAGACCATGACCAACCCGATGACCCAGGAAAGAAATCTCACTAAATCCTATAAAGGCTTTAGAGGGTTTTGCAGTCAAGTTATACTCGCGAAGAGTAGACAATAATTCGTATAACCCAAATAGTGATCCTCCCAGGAATCACTGAACAGACAGATATCGTCTAAGTATGCTATGACATCTGTACGATATGCGAGAATTCGCCGCATCATGCGTACGAATGTAGCAGGGGCGTTCATAAGACCGAAAGGCATGAAATTCCATTGGAATAAACCCCTAGGTGTAGAAAACGCTGTAAAAGGTTTGGCACGTTCAGTTAAAGGGACTTGCCAATAACCTTTAGACAAGTCTAGTTTGGTAAAGAATCTAGAATTAGAAAGTTTATTTAGTAGCTCTTCCAATGAAGGCATAGGTTCAGCATCGAACTTCGTAACTTGGTTCAATTTGCGATAATCTACGCAAATGCGAATGTTATTATCCTTCTTTCGAACAATAATCATAGACGAAGAGTATGGTGAAGTAGATGGTTCGATTATTTCCAACCGTATCATCTCATCCAATTCTTTCTCGACTTGTGACTGAAAGTGGATAGGTATTGGATAGGGTCTGACTCTGATAGGATTATGGTCAGTAAGCACTATGTCATGTTCGATGACATGTGTGTGTCCCGGGATGTCTGTAAGAACATCCTAAAATGTTTGCAACATCGAAGAAACTTGTCGATGTTCCTCAGCGGAAAGATTAGGAGAAACGGTAATGTTTTTCCAAGATTCCGTAGAATAAAGTGGGACCATAGGTAGTGGAAGATTGACATCAGAAAAAGTAGTTTCCTCATCCTGTATAACTGACAGGGATGAGTAATGACCATGAGGTACTTGATAATTGTCCGTTGCCTGGAAAATAGGCTGCAAATAGTCTGGTCTTTCATGAAATTCCGTGAGCATATTTATGTGGAAAGTTTTATGCTTTCCATCAATATCGACAACATAGTCGACATCGGAAATTTTGGAGACTATTGCATATATACCTTTCCATGCAATAAGAAGTCTGTTCTCCCTTGAAGGAAGTAGAACGAGAGCTTTGTCCCCTGGATAAATGTGTCGTAGACATCAATTTTTATTTGCAAACTGCCTTGCCTTTTCTTTAGCAAACTCGGATGAAGAAGTTGCTATTTTGCATGCCTCGATGATCTTTTTCCTAAGGGCAATGACATACTCGTAAGAAGATTGAGTCTCATCGCTAATATTATCGGCAGTGATTAGATCGTGAAGTAAAGACATAGGGCCACGCGGTTTCGCGCCAAAGACAAGTTCAAAAGGGGAAAACCCTGTGTGTTCATTGGGAACCTCTCTATAAGCAAAGAGAGCCGCGGGTAAAACCCTGTCCCAATCCTGAGGATGATCCTCAGTTATCTTCCCAAGTAACGTTTTTAGCGTCCTATTCAAACGCTCAACTAACCCATTAGACATTGGGTGATAGATACTGCTGAGAGACCTTTTAATATGTAGCATAGACATTACCTGTGACATAGTGTCCGATATAAGTTGAGTGCCATGGTCTGACAATATTTCTCCGGGGAAACCCAAGCGAGAAAATATCAGCCAAAGAGCGTCTGCGATATCAGCAGTTGAGATGCTCTTGAGAGGTATAGCCTCTGGCCAACGTGTGCACATATCGATACATGTAAGGATAAATTGATGTCCTCTGGCCGACTTAATCCTAAAAGGACCGATAATATCTATTGCCATTTTTTGAAAAGGGCGAATAGGAATGTCAGCAGCCTGGATAGGCGCAGCATGTCGTGGTCCCTTCGATTTGACCTCCTGACACACTTTGCAAGAACGACAGTAAATTCGTATGTCCTTGCTCACAAATGGCCAAAAGAAAGCCGCAAGAACCCTCGACTTTGTACGGGAAAAACCCATATGTCCAGCACATTGTGAGTCATGAGCATGCTGCAATATTTGCAATCTCATACTCTTAGGCACGAGAATTTGTGAATGAGTGGACGTAGACGAGTCTTGTACCATACGTACAAGTACGCCGTTCTTCATAGAAATCCAAGACTTTCTATTAGTATTCTGATTTGGATCACCTTTTTTTGCTAGAATGAAGAATTTTTGTAAAGAAGGATCTTCTTCTTGCAATTTTATAAATGAGTCACGTGAAATAATCAAGTGACTATCTTGGCTATCTACTTCATTATCAGTTAATGAAGTTTGAGGTGGATCCAGAGCATGTGCTCTTGTGACCACCGCATTGGTAGCTTCTATGTTTTGCTCTTCCCAAACAGCAATTTTCTGTGAGGTACATTCCCTAACTCCGTGAACACGACCAATAATAAGGTCCGCAACATTAGCAGGAAGAGCTGGAAGAGGATGACCACAGCTTAGAGTAGTTACGGTAGTTGGTTCGAACAAAGTACTACATTGAGGACATTTATTTGCTCTACCAAAGTAAAAAGAAGAACATCCTATAGCATTATGGTTTTTATTATCATTAACCTGTTTATCTGCTCCCTGAGATTCTTGTTGTACAGAGTTTGTCTGTTGATATCTTTTTTTCTTATGTTGCGATCTACCGCGACCATTATTGCCTCTGAAATTATCACTATTTTCTCTCCTGTAATTGTTATCCTGGTTTGTATTCCAGTTTCCATAATTGTCATTATCATCTCTATATTGATTTGAAAATCTAGTAGATTGATTTTGAGGTCTACGCGAAAAATAGCCACCTTTATACTGACTACCTTTGCGGAAATGTCTAAAATTATTAGATCCATAATAACGAGGAGTGTCAGCTTGCCTCCAGTTATTCGAAGAAGAATCACCATGTGATTGATTGCTATGATTTTGATCACAATTACGGTTACTCTTTCTATTAATATTATGTTGAGTACCTTGAAACTTACGTTTGAAGTTTTGGCCATATGGTGCTGCCAAAGCAACTGGCAGACCTTCTTTTACTTTAGAGTTGCTAACGGTTATGTTACGGTGCGCAGTCACATACTGACAACAGTATTCTTCCATTTCTTTTATATTTTTAGGCTTACGCTCATGAAGAAAGGAAAGAAAAGATTCATTTACAGAAGACATAACCTTGTCTCTAAGTAGTAAGTCCATAAGAGCTTCATATATTTGTACTGTCTTAGACAGCTCAACCCATCGTGAAAAAGTAAGACGTATCCTTGAGATGAATTCAGAGAATTCCTCTCCATTTTCTGGCAATATCTTTTTAAATTGAAGACGATAGCCGTCTTCGTCAAGTTGGTATTTCTTTAACAAGATAGCGCTGACAACCTCATAGTTGTTTTTGTCAGGCACATCTACCATGCCCAACCTAGACAAAGCATCTCCTCTAAGTATCTTGGACAGATGATAAACATACAGTGATTTATCTATGTTATGCACTTTACATGCATTTTCAAATCTGTCTAAATAAAATGTTATATCATCAATAGAAGCATTGAATGCTGGTAGATTAAGCTTGAAATCAACAGCATTAGACTTATTAGCAGATGATACCTTATTAGCATCATTAGCATTACTAGACAACTTTAACTTTTCTAACTCCAAAGCTAAGAGTTTTTCTTCATGCTCCATTTTTGCTTTTCTCTCATCAGCCTCTCTTTGTAACCTTCTTTCTTCAGCCTCAGCCTGTTTTTCTAATCTTTTATTTTCAGCCTCTATTTCAAGTCTCTTATTTTCAGCCTCTGCCTGTAACTTTCTTTCTTCAGCCTCAGCTTGTTTTTCTAATCTTTTATTTTCAGACTCTTTCTCAAGTCTTTTCTCCTCAGCTTTTGCTTCTGCTTCTCTTTTTTGTTTTTCCATTTCCATTTGGAATCTTCTTTCCTCCACCTGCATCTGCAGTTTCTTTTGTTCAGCCTCCATTTCCATTTTTTTCTCTTCCATCTTTAATGCTTTATCATATTGAGTAGTTGCATATTCTTCCAATTTATCACCTGTCTTGCCAAGGGATTTCCCTTGTTCAATAAAGTAATCAAGTGTAGACATGATGTCTAATATTATGAGTCACCAAATCTGAAATATTTAATTATCTTATTTCAACCTTAATAGTAACAAGACTTAATAAAGTACTTGTATAATCTCAATGTTTAACCCAATCTCTGTGGGAAACAAGTCTTTGACACCAAACTTGTATTATCAAATATATAATAATATCACAAGTCACTTCTTACTCATCAGTGCACTACACAAATTAGTGCATACACAAATCAATCAGTTATTTATCATAACTGCACAATGTAATAGTGCATGAACAAAGCCACTAGTTAGTTATGATAAGTGCCCTATGGATCAACCGCGCATGAGCAAATATGTAACAATAGTGAAAGCTAATTACTCAAGAACTATGTAATCTAAACAAAGAACAAAGACAATGTAAACAATAACAAATATCAAAGACAATGTAAACAATAACAAAGATCAAAGTCAATGTAAACAATAACAAAGATCAATGTCAACAACAACAAAGATCAAAGTCAATAACAACAAAGATCAAAATCAATACGGAAACATTCGCATAAGTCAACTAAATAAACAGCAGAACTAAAAGAAAATATCACAAAGAATGTGAATGACAAAATGCAAAAAAGTAAACAAACAAATGACGTCACAATGTATAAACAAAAATTGTGTAAAGAACTGAATAATAGAAAAGAGGAGACCTACAAATACAAACAAATCAAAACAAAACTAAAGAATGTGAAAAAATACCGAAAACAACACTGACCATGTCATCACAACTAATAGAAATAGCAACCAAAGTCGCTTAGCAAATTTCACTATATGAAATTTGCATACCCTACAGAACACTCTCAATAGAAAACCTCTGTCACGTGGTATGATCTATAGGAGTCACCACCCATCCAGACCCGCTGAAATATAAACATATAAATATACAAATAACATATAACATATAAACATGTAACATTAAAACAATAGGAGAAAGTGTGAAAGTACAGAAGGCTCAGCTAGAACATAAGGGCACAGTTCACAAACAAAACAGGCCACTTAACTTCTATCAATCCAAGCGTCAGCACGGTGCAGAACAGGATATGATCAGCATTCTGAGGATAATGATCCAACGTTGATCAACATCTGCTTCCATAAACAGCCATGACGAAGGATATGAGCTTCTAATATCGGAACCGTTGTTACGGCACTTGACCTTCTAAATCTTATAAAAGGACTTAACCGGCACTTGACCTTCTGAATCCGCAACAGTACTTCTGATAGTGGAACAGTTGTTACGGCACTTGTCCTTCTTCCTTACAGATCAGGAAATCGATTCGCTCGGCACTTGTCCTTCTATCAGGAAAACTGCAATACTATCAAGCAGCGCCGGGTACTTTCAAAATATTTCCAACTTTCAGCAACGCCGGGTACTTTCAAAATCTTTCATCAAAAGTGATGAGTTGAAACTGTAATGTTGTCTTGTATATAGTATGATGATGATGTCTGGGTTTGTTGACCCCCTTGCAAGCTGGTACCAGAATAAACCAACATTTGGCCACCATGAAATGATAATGGTGCGCCAAAATGCCAGGTACGTTAGCTCCGTTATAACACACTACAGTTCAATGAATGTCTGCATTCATTAATAATATTAGTGCCAACTGATATTCATGTAGGATCCAATCCTCATCAGTCATAGCGTAAACAACAGTTCAAGGTTCACAGTGTCATAAAGTTATTATTATTCATCAATCTGTCTGAATAATATGGCACAGTGCTGGATGCACTAATATTCATTCTTATCAATAGTGTAACAGTGTCAACTGCATTTCATCAGTACACACACATAATAATCATTACTCCTCTCCTGTGTAATAAATAAGTTCATTATCGTTTGCACGAGAAATAGCATTGAGGAGTACAGGTCGAACTGACTTTTATCACTTTCCTAAGTCTAAACCTTTGACTTAGGCGTAATCGCTAGCGTAGCGAATCCTGGAAAACAGACAATAGTCCTGTTGGTCTAAAGCGACCCATATATATAAATTGTTCAGGTATAAAGATACCAGTGGCGAAATCCTAATCAAAGTACCTCTCCATTTTGAATCACACAAGTGAGCAGAGAGCAACAAAAATGGCGAACTTCTAGATGGTATCGTAAAGTTCAATAAAGAGGAATTACCTTTATTCGGAATCAACCACAAAACATATGCCTCCAGGCGGCTTGAATAATACTGGGAAAAGTCTATAGTTAGATAACTAACTCACAAAAGACTATGCACTTCCCTATCAAAATCACAAGACGCAGATGCGTCCACTCTCTACTCAGTACATCTTCTCAATCCCGCTGGGCGGAAGACGAAACTCAACTCCAAGTCCAGACATGCGCAGAAAAGCCTACACCTGAGTAAAATTCAGCGAGACGATGGTTGAAGACCTTCTAGAAAGATTTTGTAAGAAATCTTGCCTTATAAGGACAGCAAACGAATCCTCAACACTGGTTTCAGACATTCTAACAACAGTTGACCGATACTACCAAATAAGGAGAATGGTCACACTTCGTTCAAAAGATATAGACCGAACGTGTCTCGTCACAAGAGGAGGTAATCATCATATTAAATGATAATTTCAATATCCAGAGTTATGTAGCTTTGACTGAAAAAATTAACGTGTACATTTCAGTCAATCTAATTACACAATGTCCATGTCATTTGCAAGAGCACTTGAAACAAGCCCCCGATGCCCCGAGATTTACGCTAGCAATTAAAACAATTCAAACACTATATGTAATAAAATGACGTGTGTCAGGCGCGCACAGACAGTATTTATTTTAGACGTTTTCTCCATGGTATGCAGTTGGTTCAAGATTTTTCAAGCAACCGTCTAGGAAAGCCTTTAGTTCGCATGGCTATAAAGAAAACTGTGCTACGTGTACTTAACGCTGTTGCAGTTGTGTGTGTCATTTCGCACCTTTCTCATGCATATGGCACTCATTTGCATTCTTTCATTTAGTATCATTTTGTATCAAGTAGCGCACACATACACGCATACAACACACACACTGTAGCGTAATAAAACAAGTGCCTTACAATTCACTGTAGAAGGAAAATATCGCCCAATCAAATCAACGCACACACTTGTGTGTGTTGCAAACGATTTGCAAATGGCGTAGAGGCAGAAGGAAGTTTTGTGTTAATGGTACCATGGATTTAAGTGAAATGCAAACGTAGGAAGTGTAGGAACGAAATGGAATATATTACATTTTTTGAAGGACAAGACCGTACAGTTATTTTCAAAAGGAATAGTTGCTATGTGCTTTAATTCCAGAGGTATTCGAGGTGAAATATGGCAGCATGTTTAAAGTTATTGTGACAATGGTCTTCCAAAACTGCTACAAATCGTAAACAAAACTAATCAAGGAAAACCAGAGATGCAAAGGAAGCTAAAGATCGTCCCAATAGACCTGAAGGAAGTAGGACGCTTGCCAATGCTTTAAACCTTTTACAAATATGTATGCCGTGCAGCTCTACCTCCACCAAACTGAGTCTGTTCTGTACTTTGCAACTTTTTTTTGAGGGTATGAGTACATTTTTGAAATATATATAAATATAACTGTTTTATTGCAGATTATTTTGTTAGTATGAATATATTTTATCTGGATAAGACCAGTGGAAGGGTAGGTTTTGTTGTGGGGGGTGGGTGTTTGGTTGGAGT